>OY987331.1:64710856-65310856 GCA_963920685.1 Polydrusus tereticollis
CATTTATTAACATAATACCAAATTGGAACTTAATTACAAACATTGTCCAAACAAATGGCCATTATTTTCTAAGCATAGGTAACATCGTCTAACTGTGGAATTCAAAACATTGTTAAACTGGGGTAATCGTTTGAAATGCTTCTAAAACCAGTTGACGCAATTCTTCCTCCGTTTGAAAATTACGTTGGTGCACATAGTTTTTGATGTACCCCAAGAGATAAAAGTCCAAAGGAGTTAGATCAGGCGATCGTGCAGGCCAAGAAACAGCTGAACGCGTACCTATCCATCTGTTAGGAAATCTATCTGTTAAATATCCTTGGACAATTCTCGAATTATGAGCGGGGGCCTCATCTTGTTGGAACCAAAAGTTATTGATTTCTGCTAGTGGTAAGTTGTTATCGAACCATTCTTCCAAATTATGCTGCAGTAAATTTCGATACCGCTCCGAATTTAGTGTTCCGTGGTAAAAAATTGGCCCAATTATCATTGTTCCCAAAATTCCTACCCACATGTTGAAACCAAAACGATGTTGGTGTCTAGCCATTTTGTACAACCGTGGATTTTCTGTGGACCAATAATGCGTATTTCTTCTGTTACAGATTTCGTTGTTGGTTATCATACTTTCATCAGAAAATAAAATTTTATTGACGAAATTTTCGTCGTTTTGACATTGCCTAGTGTACCATTCGCAAAATACCCTTTGCCTTATGTCGTCTCCCGGTTTTAGTCCTTGGCAGATTCGAAATTTGTACGGATGATATTTGTTCTTACGCAAAATAAAATGTGCCGTAGATTTTGGCATTCCACTTACTTTCTCAATGTTTCTAACTGAAGTTGTAGGGTCTTCCGTTACAGCTAATGCCACAATATTTTCAATTTCCCCATTACATGGTTTTTGTTTCTAGTAACAACTGCTTTATTAAATGACCCATACTGCAATAAATTGGCAACAATTATTCCAAACATCTTTTTATTTGGTTGTAATTTCTCTGAGTAATTATTTAAATACATTTGCTCAGCTGCTCGAGTATTTCTATGGCATAAAATATGACACTCTAACATATCAAACTTTTTCTCAAAAGAGAATTGTACAACCATTTTTAAACGAAGTGAAAGAGCTCGTACCTAATTAAATTTTGTATTTATGACAGAAGTAAGTTGTCAAGAAAGACGAACGTTTGTTTCAAAGCCCACTATGTTTATTGTACGGTCTTATGATATGGGGATTTTATTCGTTACCTAATAAAGATCTATGATAGAGAAAAAGCTGAAAATTTGTTCAAGTGATAGATCAGTTATTTTAGAGTTCAAAATAGCCTTCGATTAAAAAAAAAAACACAGGACCGTATTTAAAAAAAGAAAGTTGGGAATGTTTTTTCAAAAACGGAACGTTGTACTGAAAATCTGTAAAGGCTTTCTTGTTTAGCTTAAAAAGTGACAATGAAAAAGTATTTTTCATTTTTTTATATCTGTTAAAATAATGCAACAAATAAATAAAAAATAATACAGCAAAAAATATTTTTTCTTTAAATATCGAAATTAGTTAAAGATAGTTTAATTTTGCAAACACCATGTAAAAGGTAATTAAATTGTGCAACTTTTTTCTAATTTAACCAACATTCTAATTCCTACCGTTTCCAAGATTCCAATGCTATACCATTCTTATCTTCGACACCCTGTATAAGACGGCTCCTACCACAAGAGAAAATATGCACAATCGAATTCGAGAGGTGTTGCAAACCATCACTGCAAATAACTTAAGAAATGTAAACGACTCATTTGCGAAAATAATTCGTTCATGTAATTTGAACTTTGGAGGACACATTGAACAATATTTGTAACAAGACGGTTTTTCTTCAATTATTATTTCTAATATTTCGTTTTAGTTTGGTTTATTTATAATATAATTGTGTAAGATGTTCGTTTTAATTATAATACATTTAATATTAATACTTAAAAGAATAGATTATGATATTCTTTCGTTGACCGAATACCTATGCATTTTTTCGTTTCTAAAATTATCTAAAGAGGACTCTTAAAAATATGTATCAGTTTTGATGTTTATGCCCATTTTAATTATTTTGCCCATATTCTTGATTAAAATAATTAAATTACTAATTTTCGTGTAGCTTTTCATAAAATATACAATATTTCAAAAACTAGAAGATTTAGATAAATGACATATTTAAGAAAATACAGGGTGTTCCCTTTAAACAAATTTGACATAATGCATATTTAAATTAGCGAAATTTGCCAAGTTAACACGGACACCCTGTATAATAAATAGAACAAATAGTGATATGGTTACGTACCAAGTACTTTAAGGTACTTATGGTAAAAATTTTGTTTAATTCTATTGATTCCATAGGCAACTATGTTTTTTTTAATAAGTCAAATAAAAATCATAAAATACCAGGAAATAATTATTTACTTGACAACGTCGCAATCAAATTCAAAAAAGTAAATATGACTCTAGAGATTTCTTCTAGCGGAATCAGAAAGAGAAAAAATATATAGGGTGTTTCATTAAAAAAAAATAATTTTTATGTAGTACCAATATTTTGAGCCATCCCGTATAACGCAAAATATTTTTACGTTATGCTCCATTGCTAACCCTATAACTCTTATATAAAACTTTTTCTTATATCTCTTGCAGTTTAGGCGCTATCGAAGGCGAACACCTTGTTGACACACCCTGTAGATGAGAAAATAAACTTCCTGCTTACTGACACTTGACTCCTTTTGGAGGATTATTTATTTTACATTGTCGTTAAATAAAATTGTTATTATTGTACATTTCAACTATGCTCGCATAGTTGAAATGTACAAGCATAGTAAAGAATCAACTCCTAAGGTGTCAAGTGCATTTACCAAATATTGCATGGAGAAAAGTAATTAATTTGGCAATATTTTAGTAGATTGCATTTGACGCTTTGTAGAGTAGATTTTTGGTATAGTTAGCAGTTCTTCGATATGTCAATAATTTTCTATTATTCTTTATTTTTTATTTTCCATAGTATGTATTGCAATATTTATAATGGTTTAAGTATATTATTATAGAATATTGTCACGAACAAGACTGCCAAAAGCGTGAAGTGCAAGAAAAATGAAAAACTTATAGACTTAAGAAACAAAGCTTTCTATTCTTACTACACAAAACCAAAGCACAACATTAAGCTTAACACAAAACAAGTCTGTGGGTTTGACTGACAACTGTCAAGGGTGCAGGGTGGCTTTCGTTCTTTCTGGGGCAAGCTAAGCCGACTAAGCGACACACGCACATCGCACTATGAATGCGAGTTGTGAGGCACAGCATAAATACCTATTTATTCGGTGGTCCAGGCCAAAGAGCCCAAGCACGGTTCTCGTAATATCACCCGCTTTATGTTAGTTGTTAATTGCTTAGTTTTAATAGTATAATAGCAATAATAAAGGAACAACAAGTAGATAGCAGACTCGGTGCCATGCAATACGATATTTGTGGGTCGTCAGACTAAAAAATTTAAACGGAAGAGTTTAACAACCAAACAGTTCCTCCTTGTGTCCTCAACTTAAATTTTCTACTCTATCAGGTCCCTAAGGGTTCTTGCAGTCCAACTATCATTTTAATTTTCATACAAGGCATAATTACCCAGGTGTATTATCAATAGTAATATGTTAAGTGCATGTAAAATTGCTGAAAATCATGCATGAAGGTTTGTTGCCCTAGAAACAGCTTGAATGCATTTTTATTGTTATTTACCAAAAAGTGCCGGACCGAAGGGAGGGCACTTTTTAAGGTAAATAACAATAAAAGTGCATGAAAGCTGTTTCTTTAGGGCAACAAATCTGAGTGCATGATTATCAAGCCATTTTGCATGCACGAAATATATTTTTTAGACTATTTCCTGAATGAAAAACTCATCATTTTGATAAATTGACGCGAAATTGTCAAAGCAGAAATTTCAACTTGTTGTGACAGTGACGGTTATTCTCGTAGGTAACCAACAATGAAAAACCAGAAGAGTGCAATTTTCAGCTCAATCGCGACCGAGGGCTGATTTTCACCGAAAATCAAGTGAAAAGCGCATTGTAGTTACAGTATATGAGGGAAATAGTCAAATATTTAAACTTGAATTCTTTTTATGTTAACCAATGTTGATATTATACTTACGCCTCCCTTATGCCGGGTGTTAACGAAATCATTGTATAAAGCACCGCAGCGTCATGTTAAAAGATATTTTAATAAAATTTCGGTTACTGCCATGTTTAAGCGAGATCTTAGTTTTTACCTAAGAACCAAATAAACATCACTTCCGGTTTTACCGGAAGTTACGTCATTATATTTTTTTAAATAACAACCTGTATTTTTTATTGTTTAATTGAATCCTTTTCAAAATTACCTTTCCGACGACATACAACAAAGTGACATTTTTTTTTAAATGGCGGCTTATGAGCCATTTTACAAAATTGAAAATGGTGTCTATAAATCAACGTATACATTTAATACGGGAAAAGTAGTAATGAAATGTGTTAAATTGGACTCTTTCATAATTCTTTAAGCACTGACATTTACATTCTTTTCATCAGTTTCTGAAGAAATATAATTTTCGATTTTTAAGAAAAATCCTATTTTCAACCCTAGTTTACACAATTTTTTTAAATGATATGATCTACTTTTCATTATCTAATATGAAAGGCCAAAGTATCCTTAATTGTCTAAAGCCATTTTGGAAATCAGAATCATTTGAAAAAGTTACGTAAGCTAGGGTTAGGATTTTTCTTAAAAATAAAAAATTCAATTTATTTAAAAACTAAAAAAAATATTTAAATGTCGGTGCTTAAAGAATTATGAAAGGGTCCAATTTAACAGATTTTATTAATATTTTCAACGTATCAATTGCATACGTTGTTTTATAGACGCCATTTTGAATTTGTAAAATGGCTCTTAAGCAGCCATTTTGAAAGAAAATATCAGTTTGTTATATGTCCTGGAAAAGGTCATTTCGAGAAGAATTCGATTGGACAATAAAAAATACAGGTTGTCATTTCAAAAAAATAAAATGGCGTAACTTCCGGTAAAACCGGAGGTGATATTAATTTTCCTCTTAGGTTAAAACTAAGATCCCGCTTAAACATGGCAGTAACCAAAATATTATTAAAATATCTTTTAACATGACGCTGTGGTGCATTGTACAGGGACATTTTTTTAAGTGTCTCACCTGATTGACGATTTTTTTGCTGACTATAATAAAAAACAAACTACATACTTCTCAATGACTTTCGACCACGAAGCCAAATTTAATGTCAGAAAATATATAGGTTTACAAATTTGACAGATACGACGACATTTTGAATTTTTTTTAATGGTAATCCTCGTAAATAACCACCCAAGTGAATTGCATTTGCCGATCCGATTTCAAAAACATATAGTTGTTGATATTTATTTTCAGCCGTTTCGGAAATACGGGGGTGCTTATTTTACCTTCATCGATTTTGTCTTTTACGTGTCTCACCACTTTAATAAATAGCCCTTTTAAGCTAAGAACCCCAATATTTTTCACAGTAACATAATTTTCCGTGACCAAGCTATCTACGCTATAATCAAGTCCGACAGATGTCAAAAAGTGGCAGATATGACGCCATTTTGAATTTTTTTAAATGGCAACCCTCACGAATAACCACACGATTAAAATGCATTTCGCGATCAGATTTTAAAAACCTTATCTATTTGTAAGAAATGCTCACAGCCGCCTTTAAAAAATGGAACCAACTTTGTTACATCTTCCAAATTAAGTTTCAGGAAAATGCTGGAACAATACAGGGTGAGTCGGGAGGAATGGGCCTAACTCTAAGGGTGTAATATATGCATCAAAATAATAAGAAAAACCTTAAATGTTGTTATCCAATATTCATTTGCTTTCAAGTTGCAGCGTTAAATAAAATAATAATATTGTTAAACCAAAATATCCAACATTAACAGTGTTTTAAATAAATCATTGGTTTAGTAAATTTTCAAAAATACCGCCATTGACTTCCAAATATTTCCTGCTTCGTTTACGAAGGGCGCGCGTGGATCTTCTAATTGATTCGTGCCTTTCTTTAATATTGAGTACAGCATTTCTAATGCGTCTAATTAATGCATGTAGTCCAACGGCGTGAGGTCTGGCGATCTAGGAGGCCAACTAATAGGACCACCGTGACCAATCCAAACTCGCGGAAACCTTCGGTCTAAATATTGCTTGACCCGACGATCGAAATGGGCAGGCGTTCCGTCGTGTTGATAATACATTTCAATTCTGATGTTCAAAGGAATCTCCTCCAGTAGTCCTTGCAATTCATGTTGTAAAAAACTTAAGTAGTGATCCCCTGTAAGGCGACTTTCCAAAAGAAAAGGGCCAATTAAATTATTATCGATCATGCCACACCACACGTTCTTTGAAAACCTGTGTTGAAAATTACTTTCGACTATTGCTTGAGGATTTTCGTCCGACCTTACATAGGAGTTTCGATTATTATTGATGCCGTCACGGGTGAATGTAGCTTCGTCAGTGAAAAGTATGTGCGGTAAAAGATGACGATTATTAATTATACACTCACAAAATTGCATACGCTTGGCGTAGTTTCGGGTTAAAGATTCTGTACACGCTGTACATGGTACATGCCTTGCTCGTGAAGCGTATTAATCACTCTTTTTTGGGGAATCCCAACTGAATTCCAATTCTTCGTGAACTTGTCGTCGCATCTTCTTCTTCTAAAGCTAGAACTTATTCTATTTCTTCTAAATCCTGTTTAATGGCTCGTTCGGATGTTACATTAGCACTTGGAAGCGTTCCGGTCTCGCAGAGTTTGTTGAAAACTCTGATAAAGGCCTTTCTGTTCGGTGTTCTTTTATGTTGAAATCGTTCACGATATTCTTCAGCAGTCGCTGTAGCATTCCCATTACACAAACCGTAAATAAAAACCATATTGGCGTATTCGAGATGGGAATAAATGTGTGGCATTTTATAAAATTAAAATGATATTAGTCCGAAAGTTAACGGTGAATCAATGTAACATTTTATACTGACACTAATAGGATAGTGACAGCACAACAATCAAAAGCAAACAATGATAATATTTATTACAGGGAAGCTAAATTAATGTAATATTTTGTTTTTGCCTTATAACTTGAAAACAAATGAATATTATATAAAAACATTTGAGTATTTTCTTATTATTTTGATGCATAGATTACACCCTTAGAGTTATGCCTATTCCTCCCGACTCACCCTGTATAATTTATTTAATTTTTTCTCATGACATTATTTTTTGGTTGCAAAAGTCTTTATGAAAAACATGAAAAAAGATTAATGTAAATGCAGACGACTTATGAGCACAATTTGAATCCATCTTGAAACACACAGGTTGTTACAAAAAAAGGGTCCATGATTAAGGGAATGAGAAATTTAATAATAGGATCGCAGAATGCAATTCACTATTGTGGTTATTTATGAGGGTTGCAATTTAAAAAAATTCAAAATGGCTTCGTATCTATCACATTTTTTGACATCTGTCGGATTTAAATATAGCGTAAATAGCTTGGTCACGGGAAATTATGCTACTGTGAAAAATATTTTGAAATCGGACCGCAAAATGCAATTCACTTGTGTGGTTAATTATGAAGGTTGCCATTTAAAATAATTTAAAATGGCGTCCTATCTGTCAAATTTGTGAACCTAAATATGTTTTGACATTAAATTTGACTTCGTTGACGACAATCACTGTGGAATATCTGATTTGTTTTTTATTGTAGTCAGCAGGAAAATCGTCACTCGGGTGAGACACTTAAAAAAATTTCCCTGTACAATGATTTCGTTGACACCCGGTATGTCAACCCACCTTGATGTTTACCTACTCTTAAGTTTGTAATCTACACCAAATTCGTTGTTTTGTCATAAGTTTTCCCTGATCGATAATATGTCTTCTTGCTGAAGATGACCTTCACTAAGGTCGAAACATGTTCATGTCATTATTCTTGGTATATAAAAAAAATTTACCATCTACTACTTTAATGTAATAGCCTTTCCACACCCCTTGTTTCACAATTAAAGAAGTTTGTGGTTTAGACAGCCTTTCATTTCTACCATTGAAAAATTATTTGGTCAATCTGAATGCACGAGCGGTATTTAGGACGAATATCTCTGGAATAAAAATTCTTATGTTGACCCAGATTAACTTACAATCTGGAGTGTTATGTAATCTGGATTGTTACTATTCACTTCGATGCTTCTAATTTTTTATACAAGCAAAACCGTTGTTTGCATTAAACTTAGCCCTAGCAACGATGCAACTAGATTACTTACAAACATGATTTTGACAATGGATAAATCGTATCTTTTGGTGTTGTCAAAATGTTATTTACTGATAATGTAGGTTGTGATAACAACAGAAAAACTGTAATTTCTTAAATTTCCACATTGTTACACAATGTATGAGTGGAATATATAAGGAAATCTTCATGTAACGTATTGTAATCAATTTTTTTTTAATTAACAGCTGCAAAAGCGTTTATGTCAGCTATGCTTAGTATGCGACAAAAAACTGCCATTGGCCATCTATCAGCAGCGCTAGCGCCATTATATCCGGCCCTCAGATTGTCCAGTACGTCAACGCTACTTTTGGTTTGATTATTCATTATAATAATTTCTGGTTTTAAAGTATAAGTTTGTATAAAAAGAAACATAAGGAACGAACCATATATTTTATGTACCTAATGAGTTTTTTTATTGTGATGCTTATATCCCACTTGAGGTTTATTAATGAATTGTTCGTATTTCTTGACAAAGTGTGTACAAAAAAATAATACAAACATTTTTTAAGAAAATATTTTAACTAAATGAAGAGATAATTTGATTAATATTTACACAATATAATTTCTGATCTATTCATCGCTTTTTACAATTACATTTCCTATTACCTTCGCGACGGTGTTAGATACGTCTGAATGCACCTTTAAGTATTTAAACCATCAAACCAAAAAATAATTTTAAAGATCCGATAGCTTGACACTTTTAAAATCTTTAAGTTTAATTTGGTTAGGCTAATCTATATCCAGCCTCCACAATGATTCACTGCTTTTTTTTATAAGTTAATTACCTCCACCTAGTTAAGGTTTTTAGGTACGGCCTTTCGGGGCAGATATCTCCTCGGGGGGCCTCGTATGATTTTACGATATTATTTTTTATAAATCCGCGAGATAGCCTAAGAATTCTGAGTATATAGGTTATTTTATGAACAGGCTCAGTATCCACTGGGGTCAGAGCAGTCTCTACGCACAGAACCCAACAGTGACTTTGGTAATAAAATTTTAAAATATATTACTGTAATCTTGATTTCGATATGTTTGGAAAATATCTGTTACATTGACAGCTTTTAATCAGTGTCAAGTTAACTCGATGCCGTTATATTTTTTGAAATATGCATATCAGATACCGGGGTTCAGTTGATTGACCGTGGCATTTTACTGAATATTTTGTTATTGTCAATAATATCGCAGAAAATAAAACATCTCCTTGAACTTGCAAACAAATTTACTGAAAAACTGAAGAATCTTTTAAAATTAATTGGATGAAACTAAAGAAATCAGTACAAAATTCTAAATAAAACAAAAAATAAAAATATAATACTTTCAATAAAAGAGAAAAATTAAAGAAAACACCATAGAACGATTTTATTTTTATAAGGAAAACATAGTGACAAAGAATACTTGTCACGAGTGGCAATATTATTCTTTTGGCAATAATTTTGAAACGATCGAATATATCGAACTGCGGTTTTCACGCTTTTTCTTGCAATTTGAATCTACTTTCCGACATGATATTTAAAAGTACTTACATTTTGTTTCCCAGCAAGCTTAGGGTTACTCAAGTCGGATAAGTTGATTAGAAGTTAGAGCCGTTTAAATTATTACACTTTCAACATCTCCCCCACTCTTATTAAAATCGGTACACCAATGAGTCTTGGACCAAAATAATGAAAAATTGTAGAAGCTTCTTAATGATGTTACCAAAGGTTTACCTTAATGTGGAATTTTCGAAGAAATTTTGAATTTTAATATTTATTTTCCATTGTACCCCTTGCGGAAAAATGCGGGACTCAGAATTCATTTCGGGGATTTTCTTATGGCCACTTTAATAAGAATTTTTTTCGCCTGAATTTCTATGCTAAGTAGTTTCCTAGATATGACGGTGGCTGCCCCTAATGAAACACCCTGTATGTATACTACACCTTATCTTCATTGTTATTCGGTAGATAAACCGTTTTAACCTAAAAGCCCCGATGTAAAAGAAGACGTCGGCATCGGCTTATTAGTATGTATAATACGACAGCTAAGGAAACTTAATTATCTCAAAGTTGGGAGTGTGGCGATGTTACTTTACAAAATTATACTCACATTTTATATTAAAGTTTAATAAAGTGTAGTAATGGAAAGCGCCTTTAGTAACTTAGTAAGCTAATAAATAAGACGTCAATTAACTGGCACATAAAATACATAATTTATCTTTATTGTATTTTTCTTGGGTATATAAATAGCCATCTTAATGTTTATTATAACTTTATGTAGTGAGGTTTATGTTAGAAAAATTTGAAATGTGTTTGCAAAAACCTTAAACTACCGCACCGTAAAATAAAATTCTGGAGGAAATCTTTTTGCAGATATATTGTAAGAAGCTTTGTTTAATCTTATTAAATACATTTAATTAATCCCAACAAAAAATTACAAGCCGAAAGTGAGCCTATATTAGAGAACTTTATAAAAACAACTTTAGTAGATCGGAGGAAGTACTTGATGACTTTACTTAAACTTTTAAACTTACTCACAGAATAATTATTCTCTTTATAATATTTCCCCTATTGAATGAAGAATGTCAGAGATAGTTTTCTGATAGCGAACAGTTAGACGAATGGGGGTTAAACGGTTCTGACAAAATTGCAGTCAGCTATACATAATTTAGTTCAACACTGAGCTTTCCTCTTTTTTTTGTGGCAGACCTTCTCCCAATAAATGAATCAAAATGCAGAAAGCTGCTTGGATTATATATTTTTCCGCAGTTCCCAAAACAAACTTAACTACATTACTACAAAGGTTCTGAACTCAAATATCACTGACCGCTATCCTACAATCTTACAGTTTAAACTGGTTATAAAAACAGTGACACTTTGACAGCCGAAGAAAGATAAATTAAATATAAAAAAGATGTGTAAAGAAAGGCGGCAGGCTCTCCCCCCGGAGCCGCCTGTCTCCCCAGATTTGGGGGATCCCAATAGTGGCGACGAAGATATAAATTCATAAACCCCAGACCTAGAGATTTCAGATAGCCTGAGAGCAGAAATGGAAGAGAGAGTTAAAAAAATAGAGGCAAAATGGGTCCTACTATTTAAGGAGTTAAACAACAAATGGGCAAAGAAACTAAAGGAAGCCACAGCAAAATATGAGTCGATGAACAAAGATCGTGACACGAATATTATAATAATGGAGCAAAACTCCCAAATGCAGGAGAGAAATAATATGTATGAGAGTCAATATTTCATCACAAGCACAAGGGAAAGCCACAACACTGACATTAAAACAGAAATTACACTAACAAAAAAGAAAATTCACATAAAACCAGTCCAAGAACAAGTTGATTTTGTATGTGACACGGTGTTTGACAATGACAGCAATGCCACCGACAACCAACTGACAAATAACGAAAAATCAAATAATCAAATACAAGATATCGAATGTGATGACAGTGACGGGCAAGAATTTAACACGATAGATAGAAAAAGGCGAATGGCGACAAAACTACAGACAATACAAACAAAAGAAAAAATACACAGAAGGATTTCCCAGCGTTGGCAAGGGTCAACAATGAAAACAAGATACTCCAGGCTTCAAACAAAGCCCAACGATAGGAAACTCTCAAAACAATCGCCTAGCACTTCGAAAGTGACTGAAAAGACCGACAAAACAGATAAACAACCAGAGAAAACAATAACTGCAACACACGTCCAGGCACAGAGAGTCAGAGTCCCCCCAATAGTTATTTAGACAAAAGAAATGTATTCGCGAATAGTTAGTCATCTAAAAACAAAATATATTGATACAGCGAACGGAATTACAACCTCGGAGGGGGTGAAAATACACCCACCAACCCTGAACGATTATCGAAAAATACGAAATTTTCTGATAGAGCGGAAAGTAGATCATCACACATCACGTTTCGCAGATGAAAAAGAACTGCATGTAATAATTAGAGGCGTGCTTGAGTGTTGGTCGGAAGAGAAAATAAAATCAGACTGAGAGAATTTGGGGCTAACCCCCTTTAAGGTTGAGAGATGGAAGAGGGCAGATGGCACTGCTATGCCCCTTGCGCTGATTCTTTTGCCCAAAACAGAGAGGTGAATCTATGATCTGAAATATCTAGACAGCATTAAAATGAGAGTCGAAAACCAAAAACTATAACCATCAATAACGCAGTGTCACAGATGCCAGATGCTCGGGCATTGCATTGAAATGTTTACGATGTGCAAAAAATCATTATGTAAGCTAATACCCACATACCGATACCTTGAAATGTGCCAACTGTCACGGTGAGCACACTGCAAACTGTCGCGATTACCCTAAGCACTCAAAGATTATTAAAACACAAATTCAACAAAAAATAGCTGGAAAACAACAGCACAAAATCAAAGACCAGCCTCCATTTTCACTTGGGACAGACAATAAAAAATTGCTTGATAACAGAAATAATGAAAATAATAACAACAACGAGCCAGCACACGCGGGTGGCAGGCAATATTGCAGAAATCAATGCAGTCGCTATTGACAGAGTTTCAAGAGCGAATGCAACGTGAGGTCCAATATAATGCTGACGACATTAAACAACGCGAGGCGTTAATAGCGTTAAAACCAGAAATTGCATTTTTCAGCTTGGCTACAATAAACATAAACGGTATCAAAGGTGAAAAAACTTGAGATTATTGACTTTGTTGAAAGATACGGCATTGATGTTTTCCTTGTACAAGAGACATGGTTTAGAGTGAAAGGCTCACTTTCCCAAATTGGAATGTTTTTCGCAATGATCGCGTAGGCAGAACAAAGGGAGGAACTATGGTTCTTGCCAAGAAAAGCATCATCGCCCAATCTGTGCCAGGTCCATTGAATTGTGCACATATAGAAGGCACCTTCATTAAAATTAAATTTAGATATAAATGTATTATACTAATCCCAGCGTCAATTTTGACAAAAACTGTTTAGCAAAAATCTTTAGTGCCCAAGATCCAATCATTATAGGGAGGAATCTCAATGCCAAACATAGGATTTGGAGCTGTCTATCGACAAATGCACGGTCTCTCCTTATATGATAATTCAATTCATTACAACTGTCATATTTTGCCGCCGGAGGAGCACACACATCATCAAACAGGTGCTCTTCCGGAGATTCTTTACTTCTTTGTATTAAAAAACACTGGATGATTGTCACACCCAGAACTGCTAAACGACCTGATGTCGGACCATAGGCCAGTCATGGTTGAATATGGAGATCCTGTGGAAAGGGGCCATGGTTTTATCTCTATCACTAAAATGAACTGGCAGCTCTTCAGGTGCAAATAGATTGTCCTCGATAGTTACTGAGGAGGACATTGGAGAAGCGGTGAAACAACTGACTATAAATAGCGATGAAGCCATGACTTAATCGTCAGAAATAAAGGTGTCAAGGTTTTCGAAGCGAGGCGACCTAGGTCCTGAGGTTTCTCCACTAATCAAAAATAGAAACAAGACAATGCGTCAAGCGTACAGAACGGGCGACCCGCGACTCAAGACGCAGGCGAACAGAAAAGTGCTGGAGATCCGACGATTCCTTATACAAAGAGAGTCGGATACCTGGAATAATAAAATAAAAGATTTGAACATCGCCGACGGTTCTGTCTATAAGTTCACGAGGTCCCTGACAAAGGGAGGCAGGCAACCTGTATCCTTTCTTAGGAACCCGACGGACGGGGACAGAATTGTCACCGATGCAAATGAAAAAATCGACTGTTTGCGGAGAGTCTACGTAAACAGTTTAATGAATTTCCGTCAAATGGACCTGCCCGTGACTCGCGGGTCGCACGGACTGTACAATTTTTTAAAAATTCACCATTCACTGTTAATGAAGCAACAGTAGTAACAGTTCAGGAAGTCCAGACTATTTTGCACAACATCAATGCAAAAAAGGCGCTTGGTTTTGACGGTATAAAGAATAAAGCACTAAAGAATTTGCCGAAAAAAACAGTGTTGGACGTTGTAGACGTAGCCCAGGCAATTGCCAGAAAGGGCTGCTTCCCAGACATTTGGAAACGGGCCAAAGTGGTATTAAGCCCAAAAACTGGTAAAGATCTTCAGTTGGCCGTCAGCTATAGGCCGATGAGTTTATTATTGTTCCTTGGCAAGATCATTGAAAAAATAATATTAAATCGGATTTCTGATTTTGTACTAAACAATGATATTTTACCACTGGAATAGTTTAGATTTCGAGCTGATCATTGCACGGTGCGCGAAGCAACACGGTTTGCAACCAACATACTAAGAGAGTTCAATAGACACCTGTCAACAGGAGCAGTCTTTTTGGACGTTTCTAAGGCATTCGATAAGGTCTGGCACAATGGTCTTATACTTAAGCTAATAAGATAAGGTATGCTAAACGTTCATACTATTATCTCAGTTATATTTGTGTCGCACTACCACCATAAATAAGTAACTCATTATCTATTGTGGACTACTTCCTTAATATTGTGTAATTGTTATAAAAGCAGTTACTTTAAAATTTTATTGTCATTAATTATACTTGAGAAATTTTGTTGCAGTACCTAGAAAAATTGTTTATTATGTATCCTTATGTAAAATTTGTTTATATCGTAACATTTATTAATAGTAATAATATTGTAACATGTATTGAGAATAATTATAATAATAATAGAAATAATAATAAAATAAAATGAGTAAGTATGTCGTTCTTGCTAGAAGCCTACGCGAACCCAGTAGTTACTACTAAGTATAGTAGCATTGCTTTCGATTTTATCGAAAGTTTTGAAGAGACTATTTACAGAGAACTGTTAACGAACCTGCAATACTTTAATATCAGCCGACACCAGCAGAATAAAGTGCATGATTCTACATCAACAGAAGACCTTCGCGCACATTATATTAGGTTTGCTGATGACACCACACTTATTTCATTTTTTATTTCAAATTTTCAATCAAAACACAACTCTTATATCTTATCAAATACCTTCTTGAGACGTTTGTTGCATAACTTTCCTTTGCAATTATATATGTTCTGAGTGTAGAGAGAAGATGGTTCAAAATAAGATACCTTCTAAAGAAAAGTTAGGTATGAAATTACCACGTTTGTCTCTCATCGCATAAGATCTTCCAAAACTATAACTGTTTTACGAAAACTGAAATAAATCGCGAAAACTCAATGAACATTTCTTTATTCTGTCTCAAATAACACCAACATCTGCGTTAGATTTAAAAAGTTTATGAACAATAAACTTGGTTCATATTATTTTTAACCTATTCTTGTATCAGGTTTAATTAAACATAATATTGTGTTACTATCTATTGAGTATAAATAGACGTACGATCTTGCCGAATATAACTCAGAAATTATTTGTAATTCGGAGCCGGTGCTAATTCCATTGTTCAATTTTCGAAGAGTATACCTTACTATATTTTCCAGTCTCCGTTACGGTATGGATTTTCTTATACCCCTCTAGGGATTTCAACTTCGTACTTCGTCTAATACTTTTATCGGATTTTCAGAATATCCATAGTTTCTTGTACACACTCCACAAGCGATTTATAAGTTTCAGTATTTGAAGACGTTGAAATCCGGAAATATAATCGGATAAAATAGTTTTCTTTTAGGATAATATTTTTATTTATATTAAGATTATTTTAAGCCAATTACTTTCGACTTGTATTGCATAACTGTCTGCGAAATCATATACGTAATGCATTACTGCACTGTCCGCATCATATTTACTGAGATATTGAAATAAAAGCATGGAAGGAATAAAATAAATTGAATTAAAATTAAATTATTTTGAACATCAAAAACTTTCTATATATCAACAAATATTGTTTTCAAAACGATGTGTATGAGAACGTCATTTATTCAACAAATTTATGTTTCATCTATCAATTATTTATTTATTTATAATATAATAGAAACGGTTGCTATAAACATCATCATAATAGCGTAGGAAATATTAGCGGGCGATAAAGTTTATAATGCTCGGTGATTTTTCGTAATGCCCGGTAATTATTGTTAAAGAAAATATTGAACAAAATTTGTATTTATTTTAAACAATTTTTGAATTTTCCTAAGAAAGAAGCTGAACCAACTATGAAATTTTGCGACTCGATTAATTTTTTTTTTATGATAAGACACAGCACTGCAGAATGAATCCTTTATGGCGCTCTTGGAGCGGTGCGTGTGTGCAGGAAATGATTCACGTTGGTCTTGAATCTTTGGGGATTATACTCGTTGGGGAACACGATCTTAGGGCGGTCGTTCCAGAGTGATGACGTTCTCCAGATGAAAGACCTTTGAAACAGTGTACCATGCACTGCGGGCAACCTCAGTTGAACACTTGCATAGCCCCCTACATTTCCAAGCCGTGAAGTAAGAAAGGCAACGTCGCAAATCCTGTCAGAGGTAGACCGATTTTTAATAAGTAACTAACGCAACTTCCTTGCAGATTCGCCCGTTTAGGCGATAAAAATTACTTTTTATTTCAAATTATTTATTGAACTTTTTGCACTTTACTTCAGTATACATATGTCTAATAAGTAACAAGAATATAATAATATAAAATATATATAATATAATAATAGGAAATTTAAATTAACTTAAAAAAATCTAGCAATCTCAGAGTATGTTTAGGAGCAGAGCCCCAAATATGCGAACAGTACTCCAGCGATTGTCGAATTTGGGCTTTATAGAGCATCAAAAGTTGTTAAGGTGTATAGAGGTTCTTTGTTCGGAAAAGTACTCCAAGCTTCTGCGAGGCTGCTGTAGCAATGGCCGCAAAGTGACTATGCCAAGACATAAGACTATCCAAATTAACGCCCAATAAATGAATTGATAAAGCCAAGGGAATCGAGTGTGCCGCCATAACTATATCCGGTTCTTCAACATTCACTTTTTTAGAAAAAACTGCCGCCTGGGTATTTTTAGCGTTAAATTCTACTTGGTTGCTGTCTCCCCAAGACAGAATTTCTTCCAGGTCTTTGTTGAGATATGAGACCTCTTGCTGCCTATAGAGATGTGCATTATCAGCCGATGTCCGAGCATCCAAAGAAAAAGATGAAACAAGCGTGCTGTCATCAGCGAAGCTATAATATAGAATTTTTAGTTTTTTCCAAAAGATCGTTAATGTATAGTAAGAAAAGGGTGGGCGACAATATAGAACCTTGAGGGACTCCGGCGTTAATGTTAAATGTGTCTGAAAGAAATCCGTCCATCGCCACTCGCAGAGAACGGTCTTTAAGAAAGCTCGACAGCCATGAACAAAATTGAACCAGCATTCCGTATGCTCTCACTTTAGTAAGGAGCCCCTTATGCCATACTCGGTCAATAGCCTTGAAAATGTCCAGTGCTACCGCCCGGGACTCCCCATGATGTTCTATTGCGTTGTTCCAAACATGAATAAAATATCGAGATGGTCTCCTGTTGATCTAGACTTACGGAATCCATACTGGCGGTCACTAATAATGTTGAAGCCTTCCAGGTATTTTAATAATTTTTCGTTGATAGCCTTCTCCATAACTTTTGATATAACTGAAAGCAATGCGACTGGACGATAGTTGTTTGGCAAGGTCTTCTTGCCTTTTTTGGGTATGGGCTGGCCTCGCGCAGTTTTC
The DNA here is from genome assembly GCA_963920685.1 of Polydrusus tereticollis. Classification (NCBI taxonomy): domain Eukaryota; kingdom Metazoa; phylum Arthropoda; class Insecta; order Coleoptera; family Curculionidae; genus Polydrusus; species Polydrusus tereticollis. The sequence goes on from OY987331.1 coordinate 64,728,777, forward strand.
CAAAGGAAATACTCCTTTTTTGTAGGCTAAGTTAAAATGCCTACAAAATACCGGTGTCAGTCACGAGGTCCGACGTAGGCAATGTCCTGTATATTTCTTGGCGTTTTCTAAACTAAGAAATTTTGTTGTGATTGAAGGAACACGTCCTAGTGTATTTTTATCCACAGGCATAGCTATGCATTTACCATTTCGGTATGTAAGGAAAAATCTGCGTTCCTTAATTCCTTTTGGCCTTAATGCAAGGTACCGTCTAACCAATTTTAAGGCATCTGTTTGGTTTCCTTTGATTATAGTAAAACTTTTTGGCGTAACAGTTTTAGTTTAAAAAAATATTTTTCCGGTAATTGGGGGGTTGCCTAGATGCCCTCCAGTAATTTTCATCCGTTTGGCAAATGTTTTTTTAAACCGCTGGTCAAAATTTGGAAAAAATATTATAGCCGCCCACCGCCGAGCGCCAGACCCCTACTCGACAACACGGATTTCGAGAACGACACTCGAACTATACAAAAACATGCGTCTCATCCGTTTGGGAGTTCCAAGGCATTTTTGTCACTGCGGCTCTAACTATAAGAACATGTTGTATAAAGCTATTAGTGCACTTGTCCCGTTGGAAAATTCCCCGTAAGTGATTCGATTTCTGTCATGGATGCGTGTTGTAAATGATGCTTTATAAAACTTGTACCTATTTTAGTATAATTTTAGAGTACAACATAGTTTTTGCATATATTATTTCCTAAGCTCTTTTGGGTTACAAGGTAATATTCGGAAAAAGGTTTCAAATTCCTTTAACAATATCTCTTGTAGCAACATAATCTCTTATATTATACTCTCATCTCTTATATATACAAGTAAAATCACGTTGCTCCGTTTTTTTTAGTTGCAATGTATTTGGATATTGGAGGAGCGCATTTTGAACAGCTTTCCAAGCATCACAGATGATAAAAAATAACCTAATATCATAATTCCGTATCCAGGGGAGCAAGTCATAGAAATCTTTGTACACATACCTAGATTACCTATTATACGTAGATTTTTACCTAAATTCGAATTTTGGAAACGAAATCATGTAGTATTTGCTACAATCCTCGAATTTAACAATATAATATCAACAGCACATTTAAATTGTTTTCATGCTATAAAATGAACATATTTAGAAATTAACGTTAATACTTCGGAATTCTCAACTGACTTAAGTATAAATAACGCATTTCCATGAAAACGAATAATGATTTGGGAATAAGTGAACTCAATTATTTATAAATAAACTTTAGTTATTTTTTAAATACAATCAATGGAAAATCGAAATGCAATTATGAAATGTGCCCATTTTTCTTCAACTACTCTCTGCTGATTTCTCAAAGCTCAAATAAGTTGGAATAAATTTATTTAAATCTGTCATTCTTTCCACCCGTCGCCTTTTATTTTTAGATGGACATTTTTTAAACTAAGTTTGACACAGAATGGAACAAAAATTTTAGGTGGAACTCCTATTTTTCCCACTTTATACTTTTTCATATTATATTATTTAAATATTGATTTATTTGTTATTGTCCTGTCGTATTTTCCGCATTTTAAGTGTATAACGTCACACATGTCGTTGCGTGTTTTGGTGAATAAAATGAACTGTACTTTGCCGGTAGAAGTGGTGATCAAGATAACTAATGGGCTTAAAAAATGTGTTGCAGTTCATGTTTAAGAACACTGAATTGAGAGTACTCATAAATCTATGCCGTTCGCAGTTGCAATGGTTTGGAGGGAACCTCGTAACCACGTGAATGACTATTCTTCTTGCATGACTAATTTCAAAGGAATTATTAGCAAACCCAAGCGCAGGATTAATTTACGCAATATTCCCTCTGCAAACAGATCCAACTGAAACTGAATTAACTGATCTTGTTTGTGTCTTAGACCTTCCGAAGACAAAAGCAGAACTTCTTCATATATAGTAAAAAACAAGCACCATTAACATTATTGGCTTGCTATATACACCAGATCAATGGCGGCTATTTGAGGAGTGACTATGCAAAAGTCGGTAAATCCATAATATTTGGTTTTGAGTAAATGACCAAAAACGAATACAAGAAGATTATTTTCACCTATCGTAAAAAACTTTGTTTATATATATATATGTGCTTAAGAAGAGCACTATTTTACTGTATTCCAATACCAAATAGATTTAAGTTTTTATAATGGATTTGTCGCCTTTTGATCAATTTAAAAGTTGATTTATCGACTCCTGTTCAATTTAACAGTGAATTTATGGAGTTTTGCTTAGACAAAATTAGGTATCTCCCTTACATCAACTAGAAAACATCAATTGCTAACTTTGTTTTTATTATTTTACAGCATACTTGAATTTAGAAATAAAAATACTATTTTTATTAATATCTTTTTATAAAAAAAGAATTTTTGAAAAAGGATGTAAACACTAACTAACAGCTATAAAAAACTAAAAATAAAAGTACGGATATTACTTAACGTGAAGGTCAACCTCATCGTCTAGGCAGTCATATTAATTTGGATTTTCATGTTCTTGATCTATATCTTCTCTACATAAAATGTTTTTGCACAATACTTCTATGTAAGAATTCTTCATCTCCCCATCCTTCGCCAAATTCTTGTTGCAACAAATTTTTTAAAAATGTCTTCTTTTTATCTCTATTAAGACGTTCGAGTTCTATCAGCTTCAGCTTTAATTCAGAACCTTTCTTTCCTATTTTTAAATAGGGTTTTAGGACTTTCGAACCGAAAAATCGAATCAGTAGATTTGAAAACCTGGGTTTTTTGAAGAAGTATTCTTTTTATATCTAAAATTCCATCCACCTTATTCAAAGTATTACTTAGTTTTTTAACATCGTAGAGTAACCAAATCTTGAACAAATTGCTTCATAACCTTACCTTTTTTCGTGATTGTTGGATGAATTCTTAGTTTTTTTTTCGACCCTATCGGCTGATAAAAACCTGTGTCCCCTGACTGCAAATGTAAGTAAATTTTTTTGCAAAGTTCCAAGCGATTGACGTTTTAGCCAATAATACAGTGCATGGACAACGCGAGAATTCTTATTTAGGCACCCGAAATTAAGTCGAAGGATTATTTTCCATTTAAATTCAAAGAGTTCAGGTGAACTAAAATAGCCGACGAGACCTCTATCAACCCTATCAGTCTTTTTTTTTTTTGGGAAGGAGGTTTAGAAAATCTTCAGAAGACTTTCTGAGAGTAGGTTTCGTTGTGATCAGTGGTGTGTCGCATTACCGTGTGGTCGCGCCTACCGACTAAAACCCTCTCATCCTTGCAGCATTTGCTTGGTTGCCCACTCTGGTACCGCGTTTCCACCTTACATCAGACTGGGATGCTGCTAAAGGACGCGCGGGTTCATCTTGCACGCCCTAGGTACTTCTATTATACGCTCTTTTCAATCTTCTCTCTCTCCTCCTTCTCCGTCATGATCTCTCTCATCAAGTTCTATCTCTACTTGCTGCTTATCATTATTTCGGTAATGTTGTTTGGAGTTATTTGCATATTAAGTCTGTTCTTAATGTTGAATCTCTTGCTGTGCCATTTTGGGCACAAGAAAACTGTATGTTCGACGCTGCCATTGTCTTAACAGTAGAAGCACTTTGCCTTTTCTCTTTTGCCTATTTTGTGTAGGTATTCCATAAAGCAAAAGCATCCGTGGCCAGTAAGGCATTGTGTCGTGTAGAAGTCTACACTTCCGTGTTTGCTGCTTGTCCACTTCTTTACGTTTTTAATCAGTACGTGTGTCCACCGTCCTTTTGTTTAGTCGTCCTATTATCTTTGCCATTGTGCAAATGTCCCCTCTCTTTCCAGTTTTTGTCCTCTTCCCTTGTTTGTTGTCTTTCTTATTTCCTTTTAACTCGATATGTTGTCGCAATTGTTTTCCTGTAGGTGTCGTATCGAAGAGCCGCAGCCCATAGTGGTGCTCCATACAGTACTATGGATTTTATTAACAACGTCAGTACTCTACGTCTGCGTGTGAGGTTGGTCCTCTCATGTTCTTCAGCACTGAACATAGTGCCTTTGCAGCTCTGATAGCTTTTTGGCAAGCTCCTTGGACATGTCTGGTCATGGATAGGTTGTAATAATTGTCTCTCCTAGCGCGAAATGTATTGTCTGCACTTTGGTTTTGAAGTTGCGGGGTAAGTATTGCGTTTGTTTTCTTTGGGGCTGTCTTCAGTTTATTTTTGTATAATATCCACAGTTGTACAACATAAAGTGCTTCGTTTGCTTTTTGTACCATTGCAGTTGAAGTTTCTTCAGTCACCAGTATGGCCAAGTCGTCACCGTAGCAGACGAGTCTCGCATTGTCTGTGACGCTTATAGTCAATTAATCGTCGTACAACACGTTCCAGAGGGTTGGTCCGAGTACTAACCCCTTTAATACTCCTGCTCCAATCTCGATCTATGTATCGTATCATCAACCCCCTAACTAACTTGAACTAACCTGAACTAACCTGCCATATCTTTGGTCATATAAAATGCAATTTTGCTTAATCGCATCTGAAAATATCGACTTTTGCTCAACCAGCCCTCGGGTATACCGACTTTTGAACGGCCGACGAGTTTTAGGTTGTAAATTTACATTGGATTTTAAGATGTTTGTTTAATTTTGGTATAACCAAACGTAGCTAAAGTTAAGAAGTATAAAAACCGACAGTTATCTGGAAAAAGTTAAGAAATGGATTTATCGACATTTGCACTCCTCATTTATAGATTCGTCTAAAATAAGTTTGGAGGCCGTTTCACTTTTTAATGGCAACGAACACCCATCAGTGACTATAATAGGTCATTTAGCAAATATGAAAGAGACATATGACAATCTGAGATGTATTAAGGCAACAAATGGAATATGTGCAGTGCAATAAGTGATATAATTATTAACCGGGCTACAATCAGGATATAAAAAATACTGCTGCTTGGTGTTAAAAATGTGGCACGAGAAGCAAAATTCAGGAGGAAAAGATATACTTACCCATACTTCACATTAAATTAGGCCTCATCCAAATATTTTGTTTGCACTGGACAAAGAAGGAGATGCCTTCTCATATCTAAAAGAAAAATTTTAGGTGAAGTAAAGATTAAAGAGAGAATTTTTGTTGAACCACAAATTAGAGAACTATTTTAAGATGAGAACTTTAGGACAACTTTTAATGACACTGAAAGAAAAGCATGGGATGCGTTAGAAAACATTTGCAACAATTTTCTTGGGAACAATAAATCAAAGAACTACTACGAGCACGTGAAAGAACTTCTCTCTGCCTACCAAATTTTGAGATACAACATATCGCTAAAACTCCATCATCCCCATTTTCATTTGGATTTAATTCCCAATAATTTGGAAGCAGTATCAGATGAACATTAAGAAACATCCAAGCGAGATATTGTAGTAATTGAAATATAGTATACCGAAAAATAGAGCGCAAACATGTTGCTCGACTATTGTTGGAATTTAATACGGGAAACCCCTTATGATTCTATTAAAAGAAAGATCAAAAAAGTGAATATTTGAAAAATTAAGTTAAAATAAATATATTAACCTTAGACTTACTATTAATAAAATGTATAATAAGTTTGTAATTATTATTGTTAAAAGTCAATAACTTGCACGTAAATGGCGTTTTTATTGAATATTTCTTAATATCTAAAAGATCTCCGCCCCCTTATAATTGGACGCTAATATCGAAATTCCGAGGCGATTCGGCAGACCACAATTCATAAACACCAGCCATAAATATTCCAAGAATGAAAAAAAAGTTTGGAGAAACACAGTGAACCAGAAAAAAGATTATTAATAGCGTACTAGGAAGCGGCAGAATAAAAATATTGTAAAAGTTAGTAGTTTGTATGTATTAAATAAACGTTGCCGCTACAAAAACAGTAAACTTAAAAGGCGACGTTGTCATACAAGCCGCAATCAGCTAATTGCATTTAAAACAGCACGCAAATTCCAATACTGGAATTCTGATCGCGGAACAAATAAATGTGGCAACACACAGAGACAGAATTCACAACTTGATAGAGGTGAAAATAAACGAGCCAGCAGGGTTTTCGCACTGCTTGATTAACTTAATGTTTTATTATTAATTTGTCCATAGATTTTGTGAGTTTTCTTCAGTATTCGTAGTATATGTCGTTCACATAAATATTGTTTTGTGTGAATATACAGGGTGTTTCAGAAGTACGCTACGTAACCTAAGGGGATGATTCTTTATGATATTCTAAGAGAAAGAGTTCATATGAAAATGTGTCCGTAGTTGCCCCGTTTTTGAAATACAGGGTGTAAAAATTTGTTAAAAAAATCGGTTGTAATCGTGCGTTTTATCAGAAGGTGGCTATTTTAAACATCTGCCTTGATTAACTGTTGCATTTTTTTTTGTATCAATATTAAAAAAATAATTTTATATTTAATTTCAATGTTTTAATTAACTTTAAAATCCATGGGTATTTATTTTATACATACAATAAAGTGGATTTTATTTTTTCTCTCGAAAACAACGAAGCAAGATACGAAAACAATTCAAGGACCAAAAAGTAGTATTATTAGTTGATAAATCCGAAAAAAGATATCAAAATTAAAACAAAGTTAGTGACGTACATTTTCTTGCCAATAGTATTCGTCACGTTGCTCTCCGGGACGCCACTGGACTTAATACATTTAATCTAGTTAGGGCTAATTGAGCCCCTTATCAACGGTATCAAATTTCAATTAAATTGCAAAAAGGATATATGTGAAAAGGTTAAACCGATTTTTTTTTAATAAATTTTAATACCCTGTATATCAGAAGCGGGGCAACTCCGGACACAAGTTCATATGAACTTTTTCTCTTAGAGTGTCATAAGGAATTACTCCTTTAAGTTAAGTACCGTACTTTTAAAATACCCCGTATAGTTAATAAACGTTATTTGGTGTTGCTAACTGCTTTTAATTGAGTAAACTATGGATATTAGCGAACCTTTAACAAGTTGTCCACCCACAAAAAAAAATGTCAATTAGCATTAAAAGAACCAATAATAGTTAGAAACTTATGCAATGGAATTCGGGAAAGACATCCTGAACTAAGAACATTGCATGCTGCAGAAATATGTGACACTTTAACGAAACTTTTCTCGAACACTGTGTTCAGGGTTTTGAAAGGCCTTTATCAAGAAAATGACGAAAGAGAAAGTAGTAGAGGAACCGAAACAAGAGGACGGAAAAAAACTATCCTGAATGGTGCCATAAAATACGTCATTCATCCATGGATTTTTTTTCGTAGATAAAATATACAAAATAAATAAGAAAAAAGATGGCCGAAATTAAGGACACATCTTTACTTAAAATATCATTAAGACTTTTTAAACAAACTTTTTAGAAGAAAGGGATTATAGGTACATTAAACAAAATCGAAAAAGCCTACTATTAAAAAAAAAAAAAGTTATTTATGCTACTAGTGTGTTAAGATGATAATTCACCTCACTTTTATTGAACCAATCAAAACGCTCATTTTCATAGCAACCACCTTGGTAACGGTCGTCTTACCCGATAAGACTACCGCTAGCTCGAAAAGACGCTTTCGAAAAGACGCTTGTAGCTTTTTTACTTAAATAAAAAATTAGTAACACCTCTAACTTGTATATTTACCTTTATCAGACGGCCTTCATTTTTATGTTCAGTAAATTATCCAATAAAATACACCTCTAGAGGCGGTTTCTTATCTTCATACCTTCGTTTTTCACTCAAAACTCGATTTTCCAAGAAAATTTTCACTCAATGTAATTTTTACTTATAATCAAAGATAAGACCCTCGAGCTAAAGCTCTCGGGATCATATCAGATTATAAGTAAAAATTACATTTCGTAAAAATTTGTCAGAAAATCGATTTCTTGTTAAAAACATCGGTATTACCGATAAGACGCCTCCTCTATCGGTGTATTACTGTTGAAAATAAGTCACGCGAGAAAAGTTTATACCGCGAGGCAGTCAGGCCGAGTGGGATAATTTTTCAAGTGACTTAGGAATCATAACACTCGAGTAGCATACAAAGCTTTATCCAACAACTGCAAATAATTAATTTTAAAAAATTTTGACGCAATAATTTATTGTTTTGAAAATAATGTAAACTGTACCTTAAAAGTATTAAAGTGTCATTCACATTGACTTTTGATAATGGTCAACATGGCCTTCTTAAATTTGGTTGTGTCACTATCAGTGAGAGAACGATATCCCTCTCTGACACAAAGAAATTTAGAAGTCCATGATGGTCAAGTAGGTTATTTTGGTTGCTACCAAACATTTGTTGAGCAATTTTTTAAATACGTTTTGACTTTTACTGTCACATTGTACTGTAATCGGTGTGAATTCTAACAATTTTTTGCGAAAATTGACGAAAACAGCGAAAATTATGTACCTGACGATATTCTTAAGCTGAAGCTAAGACAACAGCGATGCAAATATTACCTGAAAAATCTGGTACTTCCTACGATAAAGAGTTCCAAGTTTTTGGAGAGTGGAAGCACTTAAGATAGGTAAAAGGTATCAATGAAAACGTCTTATTTTCTACAACTACTTGCTACAGAGAAAATTAGCTCCATCGCCTTTATGGATCAAGTACTCCATGTTTCGGTCGACTATTCATCTTTATAAAAAAATCGACATTTCAAAATATGGCAAGCTAGTACATTTTTTAAAGAACAAATCCCAAGGATACAAACCTAAAAAGTCCCAAACTTTAAACAGAAGTGAAATCGAAAAGTTTTTAAGAGAAGCACCTGACAGTGAGTATTTACTGATGAAAGTAGCTTTGATCATAGGGATTACAGATGCGATGAACTAATAAATTTTAAAATTTAAAATGTCCAAGACAAAGGGTCTTGTTTGCTGTTTTGCCAGATACAAAAACTAAAAGAACAAGAAGTTTTGCCATCGTTGAGGACGGATTTCCAGTAAACCCTGTTAATTTATGCAAAAAATACATTTTTTGTCTATTATAAAGCTGGCAAATGCACAAATCAGTGTGTGGGTATAAATACTATCTCAATAATACCCTAAAATATTGCTGTGTCCTTAACCTAGAAGATCCAGAGCTGTATACCGGGCACTGTTTGAGAAGGTCCTCTGCTACTCTATTAGCTAATGCGGGAGCTAACATGAACACGCTTAAGCGCCATCGGGGGTGGACATCCACATCAGTAGCGGAGAGCTACCTGGAAGAATCCTTACAAAACAAAATCGAAATTGCTGAAAAAATTGAAGGTACTAGCAAACCAACAAGCAGTTGTGTCGGCCCGATAAAATCATTGGCGCCTTCTACTGGAAACATAGAAGATTTAACAGTGTCCAGTTCTTTGAAAACTATTGCATTCGCATTTAATATTAAAGTTAATTTAAATAATAATGCTGTGTAATATTTAATAATAATAGTGGGCTATGTTTATAACTCACTAGTTTGTTATTTGTTACTTTACTTGTCTAAAATGAGATAAATAATAATTCTATAACTAGCAGACGTTGGATAAATGAAATTATTGTATGGCGAAAATATTTTGAAAAAATACGGGAGTTTCGGGAAAAATTGTATTACATTGATTATTTCACTCATTCATATTTCGACCAATAATAGTAACGCATTTTGACGTAAAAAAATGTTTTATAGTGGAAAAATTTTGACAAGTTGTCAAATGGACAGTGAACATCATGCAAACACTATCCAAAGAGATAAAAGAAAGACAATCATTTGATGTCTGCGGTCACCGAGAAGACAGAACATGCTGTCGAGATTACTGAGAATCCTTTGCATATTATAAAAAACACTAAACATAGCATTTCCAATACGCCTGCAAAATGCATCTAACTCTAAGCAGTAGTTTTATTATACTTACTTAATTTTGTTCAATATTTTTCTCAATACATTTATTGATTAATTTCGCAGTAGTTTTCTTTACCAAAGATAATTTTATTTCATGTTTTTGTTAGTGAATTTAATTATTAGTTTTCTTTTTTTTTAATTCGAGAAATAATCTTACCAAATAACATTCGTGCATCTAATTTTTCCTGTGGAAAAATCTGGAAAACTCGTTTTAAAGCAATTTGTTTAACAAATTACTTGTCAACTCGTTTTTCCAAATTTTTCCGGAAAAATTAGAAGCACTCGTGGTATTACCCCCGAGAAAACATGGCCCAATGAAGGGCGCATAGTTGAGAAGGTCACTGATAGAAATTTTGGACTTGAAGTATAGGTACATTATATTTAAATATCTCTAAATATTTTACACTGTTCTTTTGGGTCTCGATTGGGCCAGTAAAGTACACCCTTCTTTCCTCCGATATATAAATACAGTTTAAGTAGTAGGCGTCAAAAGCAGGCATAATGCCAACAAAAAAGCTAACTACCCTATAGCTGCGAGATGGTATAGTAATTTTAAACAGACGCCTTAACGACGTCGTTTTTGAAGAAGGACAAATGCGACGAAAATATAATTTATTCTTAAAAAGTTTAGAGTTTAAAATTAAATCGAGAGAAATGGACAAAGAGAAGGGGAAGTGAAAAATACGATTATAAAAGGGAAAAAGTAATATGATGCCTCAACTCTATTCTGTTGTTCAAGAAGATAATATTATGTATCAAACAAAAGCACCACTTGTAGAATGCGGTTTAAATAAATTTAAATAAGCTGGAAATACCGCGTCAAGTCTTTTTTTTTATGATAAGGCGCAGCACTGCAGGATAAATCCTTTATGGCGCTCTAGGAGCGGTGCGCGTGCGCAGGAAACGATTCACGTTGGTCTTGAATCTTTGGAGACTATACTCGTTGGGGAAAACGATCTCAGGGAGGTCGTTCCAGAGTGATGACGTTCTCCAGATCAAAGAATTTTGAAACAGTGTCGTTCGAGGGACACTTAACTGAACCACGTACTGGTGGGCTGCAGTGGCTCGTCGTGTATTTCTACCATGCATCGCTCTGGGTGGTATCAAGCGGACAACCTCATTTGAGCACTTGCCATGAAAGTATTTGTAAAATAGACTCAAGTCGCCAACCCGCCTTCGATGTTTAAGGCTTTCCAGGTTGTTTGTCAGACTATGGTCACCAATCAAGCGAATGGCTCTTCTTTGAATGGAAACTAGCAATCTCAAGGTATGTTTAGGAGCAGAGTACTCCAAGCTTCTGCGAGGCTGCCTTAGCAACGGTCGCAACGTGACTATATGAGTATCCAAATTAACGCCCAATAAATGAATTGATGAAGCCAAGGGAATTGAGTGTCCCGCCATAACTATATCCGGTTCTTCAACATTAACTTTTTTGGAAAAAACTGCCGCCTGGGATTTTTAGCTTTAAATTCTACTTGGTTACTGTCACGTCAAGACAGAATTTCTTCCAGGTCTTTGTTGAGATGTGAGACCTATTGCTGCCTATAGAGATGTGCATTGACAGCCGATGTCCGAGCATCCAAAGTAAAAGATGAAACAAGTGTGCTGTCATCAGTGAAGCTATATATATAGGATTTTTAGTTTTTTCCAAAAGATGGTTAATGTATAGTAAGAAGAGGGTGGGCGACAATATAGAACCTTGAGGGACTCCGGCGTTGATGTTAATTGTATCTGAAAGAAATCCGTCCATCGCCACTCGCAGAGAACGGTCTTTAAGAAAGCTCGACAGCTATGAACAAAATTGAACCGGCATTCCGTATGCTCTCACTTTAGTTAGGAGCCCCTCATGCCATACTCGGTCAAAAGCCTTGGAAATGTCCAGTGCTATCGCGCGGGACTCCCCATGATGTTCTATTGCGTTGTTCCAAACGTGAGTAACATAAGCGAGAAGGTATCCTGTTATTGATCTAGACTTACGGAATCCACACTGGGAGTCACTAGTAATGTTGAAGCCTTCCAGGTATTTTAATAATTTTTTGTTGATAGCTTTCTCCATAACTTTTGATATAACTGAAAGCAATGCGACTGGACGATATTTGTTTGGCAAGGTCTTCTTGCCTTTTTTGGGTATGGGCTGGACTCGCGCAGTTTTCCAGCAAGAAGGAAATATTCCTTTTTTGTAGGATAAGTTAAAAAGCCTACAAAATACCGGTGTCAGTTCATCAGCGCATGTTTTAATTACAATGACTGGAATATCGTCAGGACCAGAAGCCTTTCTAGTGTCAAGACTCGTCAAGATTCGTTTAACATGACGGTGACGGAAAACAACCTCGGGCATTTTCGATTCTACAGGGGGAATGTTCGGTGGAGTACTTCCCTGAAAAATAATCGTTGAGTGTGAAGAGAATAGTTCCGCCAGTAAGTTTGCTTCTTACTGTGCTTTGGTCGCAATGGTGCCATCAGAAAGTGTTAAAGGTGGAATGGATGACTTGGTAAAGTTCTGACTGACGGCCTTATCTACCGACCAAAATGATCTTGAGCCGTTAGGACATTCAAGAAGTTTGTCTGTGATCCTCTGGTCGTGTTCTTCTTTGCTTTGATTTATCGCTTGCTTGCATTGCTTTCGAGCGTTAACAAAGTACGATTTTCGGCATAGGATTTTTACGCCATTGTCGGTAGAAATAATTTTTTAATTTAACAGCTCGTTCGCAATTTTCGCTATATCAAGGCTTGCCGTTAGAAGGGCACTTTTTTAAGAAAGGGATGAAGGCTTCCATGCCAGTAAGGATAACCTTCGATATTTCTGTTGCACAGATGGATGGATGATTAGAGGTAAAACAAGCGTCCCGCCAAGGTAAGGTTCCAAAATGGTCCTTTAGGTCGTCCCACTTAGCTGATGTATAATGCCAGAACTTGCGTGGTTTAGGAGGCTGCTCGGCACTAATTATTGGTAATTTGTTCAGTGCCGAGATAAGGTTGTGATAAAACGTTCCTAACGGCGGCTTTACGGTGACGGTGTACAAGTCGGGGTTTGAAGTTTAGAAAAGATCCAACAAACTAGTAAAGTCACCATCTCGGTCTAATGTATATCGTAGTAAATATCGAGTTATAATTTAATCGCATTATATTTTCCGATTCGTTCGATTTTTCTTATGAAATGAATGACTTTTAGTCAAATCTCAAAAGCAAATCAGCTGAAGAGTAATTGGTCCCCATGCACCAAACTTCTGTACAGTTGTTCCAAGCTTACTTTGATGACATAAAAAAGCATTAAACTGGTGACCATAGGCGTCGCTTCTACCAAATAATTAAAATGCAGATTGTTGAAAATTTTTAATATGATTAAAAAGTATATATTACAGCTTCTTCATTATAGTTTATATCGATAAAAGGTTTGTACCCGTGACTTCGCCTGCAGACAATATTTTTAAAATGGTCATTCTGTAAAGGAAATGTTAATTTTGCCAAAAACAATTTAAAAATATAGTTAATATCAATCAGAGGTTTGTACCCGTGACTTCGCCTGCTCAGAACACATGAATTTAATATTTTTAAAATGGTTTTTCGTTAATAACAATATGCTCCTTTTGCCGAAAACAATTAAAAAAAATTGTCTCTGTCCAGCCAGGACCGCGAGGAGGTATGAGTTTTCCTTGTCAAGAAAGGATTGGGGCATGTACTATGTTAGTTGGAATATACAGTTATTTTAACAAGAAATTGCGGATCGCATCAGCAGAATCACAGTAAACGTTCTGTAATATAACAAGTTTTTAAGATACATGTTTAACTAACATAATTAATTTAAAGTTCATAAACAAATTATTGGCTGGAATCGTCAGAACTTTCAGAAGTAGAATCGTTTCCAGGTTGGATTACTACTGGCGCTATCGACGGTGAAACAAAATATACATTTTCTGTTTTTATAACACGATCTACGCAATTTTTCCATACATCGCTACTCATTTCGTTATTACCTGCCGAATATTATCAAGGACAACTGCGCTTAAAGTTGGAGATTGATTATTGAGTGATATTTTTTGCTGACAAGAGCAACACATTAGGTACAAAGTCATCTTTACTTCCGGCATTATAACGCGATTTCCGTTTCGTCTAAATAAATTATACTTTTATCGGATTCATGTTACTCCTTTATTTTGCGCAAATAGTCCTGTCGTAGTTTAATGATACGCGGGGATTCCATTATAACCATTGGATTATCTAATTTTTTATGTTTAAAGCCACATTTTAATAAAACACCACGCAATGTTTCTAAAGATTGCTACTTATAATCAGGATAACCTCGCAACCTCGCAACCTCGCAAACACTTTTAATAATAAAAACTTAAAGAATTAAAAAAAAAAAATCTGACAACCCCGATTATGATGCCGGTCCCTTTGAAGCCCGGTCGAAGCTTTTTTATCGAGCTTCTTATTCATCAAACTGACTTTGGAAAAGTATAACTAATAGCTTTCAAACGTACAGTTGGATCAAAATGCGGTTTAGACCGTTCGACAGAGCATCTCAAATATTTTTATCTTTCTATGCCTAACAAATTTGGAAATTTTAGATTATTCAGAAAAAGTAAAACATTAAAATTTTTAATTTTTATTGTAGGCTAAAAAAATTTTTTAACCAAGTTTTAAATGCATCATCAGAAAGCGCTCCTCGAAAGGGGTAAAATTTATATTTTGATTTAAATTTTTTTTTATGTAGTGCACGAAATTAAAGAGGAAATTTTTTTTTTACATCTACAAAGGGTTTATTTAATTTCATAATTTTTTAACAGCTAACACTAAATAAAAATAAATATTTTCTCCCTAAATATACAGGGTGTTGGGAAAATGTGTTTGGATACTTGGACAGGTGATTCTACATGATAAAATAATGTTAGTAAGTCATGTAACAAATCATCGAAATCTCAATATTTTCTAAGTTATGGTCTGTCAAAGTTCAATTTTTTTTTTCTTATTTTTGATGTAGGGCATTTACTTTTCCTCCAATTAATTTGATTTTTGGCACAGAGACTTATCTTCACGATTTCTATAACTCTGTTACCAAAATGTTGCCCTACTCTGCCACCAGAGGGCACTTTACCTGAAAACCATATTTTTTTTTTCGCATATCTTTTTGGATTTGACAGATATTACAAAACCAAATATGCCTTGTGAAAGACAATAAAATACTTATTAAAAAAGTTACTCTTCATTCGAGTCGATAAACCTCACCGTTTAGTCACAAATTAGCAGTAAACATTTTATTACCATTAAATCAGTACGTCCAATAGGCGCAAATAAATCAAGTTACCATGCTTCAAATTTAAATAAATCTGTCAATAAAATACCTAATAAGTTATCGGACTAAATACTAAATTATATCAACGTAAACAATTTATTTTTATTTATTTATTTTCAGTTTTATTCACCTAATAATAATTTATGTATTGGTAATTATTATACGAATAGATAGGTCATTAAATCTATTTTTTAACACTGAATGAACAAGTAATTAAGAAGGAAACTAATCATAATATATTCTCAAAATGTCCTCCGTTCATCTCTATACATTTCCTAATGCTTTTCAAGAAATGTTGCCTAACTTTAAAGAAAATACCGGCCGTATTTTGAATAACCTCAAATCCAATAATTACTCTTTGACGTAGATCTTCAACATCGTTTACCGGAGTTTTATAGACCAAAGTCTTTAAATGTCCCCAAAAAAAAAAGTCCATAGGATTAATGTCAGGCGAACGTGGTGCCCAAGGTAATGATCCATTTCGTCCTATCCACCTGTTAGGAAATGTATCATTAAGATATGTCCGTACGTTTAGACTAAAATGGGGTGGAGCGCCATCTTGAAGAAGCCACATGCTTAATCTTGTTTGAATTGGCACATTTTCCATTAATTGTGGAAGGACATTCCGAAGGAAATGTAAATAAACTTCGCCATTTAACGGTCCTTCAAAAAAGTGAGGTCCTATGAGATGGTCTCCTATAATTCCGCCCCATACATTTAATGAGAATCGTCGCTGATGCTGCCGTTCCATAATCGCATGTGGGTTTTCGTATGCCCATTGGTGGGTGTTATGAAAATTGGTAATCCCATCCCGTGTGAAAGTAGATTCGTCCGTGAATAATATGAAATTAAGGAATCGATTGTTTTGTCGAAATTTCTCTAATAATTGTTGGCACATGTTTACTCGTAACTGTGCGTCACCCTCATAAAGTGCCTGTACCTTTTGTACATGAAATGGGTAAAGAAGATCCTCATGAAGGACTTCCCAAGCCGTAGAATTGTCAATTCCCTCTTCTAAAGCTATATTTCGAGTACTTATACCTGAATTCGCTTCTGCTCTTTCAAGTATTCTTTCTTCCATTTCAACAGTTCTAACGTATCTTGGTCTACCTTTATCAGCAATAGTATTTATAAATGAGCCTATCTCGCCAAGCCTTCGATGAACTTTGATGAAAGTTGGGGCACTTGGAACATTTCTATTAGGATATGTTTCCATGTAAAACCGCCGTGCTTGCTCTGCATTCCCATTGGCTCTCCCATAACAAAAATGCATGTCACGATACTCAGTATTTGAATATACGTGAGCCATTTTATTACTAGGTAAACAGCAACTTAATTTTCACTAATTTTAAAAATGTACTATACGATTGAAACACTTTCTCGTCAGAGAATATAACTCTCCCCCAAAAATTTACTACATCGTTTAACAGGTAATTAAGAGCAAAAATAATTCTACCTTGTTTTTTTTCTTGGGAAAGTTGATATTTTGTTGCCGCTGCACAATTTTTTAATTCCGTTTTTCGAATCCTTCATAACGCAGTTGTGACAGAAGCGGGGAAATTTGTTTCAACTTTAGCTTTTCTTGCTCAATCAAAAGGATGGTCTCTTACAAAATTAACTAAATTTGCATCTTGCTGTTCGTTAGTTATACACGATCTTCCTGTCCCTCTTCTTCTTTCAACAGTTTGTTCATTATCCCATCTTTCTTTTAAATTCTGGATAGTTGTTTTGCTTCTAATATATTCTTCGGCCAGTATTCTTACAGACCAACCAGCCTCTATTTTGGAAATTATTTGTAACTTTTCGAAATTACTCAACTGCCTTGGCATCGCTATAGAGTAAAATGGAAGTTTTTGACATAATATCCTATTATTTGTCATAGTGACAGGTGTATTAGGTGTCATTCTTATGCAAAGCATGATTGATAGCGAATATTATAAAACCCGATTTACATTGATAAAATCAAAGTGTACCAGTTTTATATGACGCGCAGTGTACTACTGGCAGCCTGAAGTCAAAACCACGATTTCGGAAGCGAACTAAAACGGATGAAGATAGGGCAGTTGGAGTATTAGGAATGGTAGCTAATAACCCGCATGTAGGTTCCAGGCGGCTTGTGCAGATGCTGAAATGAGCCAGAAATCGGTTGTGACCATATTGCATATGTACAAATTTCATGCATACCATATTACACTCCACCAAGATGGGCAAGACTTTGAAAATCGCGTTACATTTTGCAATTGGGTACAAAGGCAAATGCAAAGAAATAACAGGTTCCTAAAGAGTGTTATTTTTTCTGATGAAGCTACTTTCCATAATTGTGGCCAGTTAGGATTTTAAGTTATCCCTTGTCAGTAAGAAATAATTGTTTTTTTTTTCTGTTTGTTTTCTTAGAGGTAAATAGAGACAATATGCACTACTGGGCATTAAAAAATTCCCACTGGATGAGAACAGTGCCAAATCAACATCCTTGCTCAGTTAATGTCTGGTGTGGTATAATTGGAGATAGAGTTATTGGTCGACATTTCCTTGAACGCCATTTAAATGGAGAAATGTATACAGATTTTTTAAGGAACCAATTACCTCAATTATTAAACCAAAACATAAATCCTGAGATATGGTTTCAGCAGGACGGAGCTCCACCGCATTATGCAATACAGGCCCGTAATCAATTGAACGAATTGTTTGAAAACAGGTGGATTGGCCGAGCTGATCCGGTCAATTGGCCTGCTGGGTCCCCGAATTTGACTCCCTCTTGACTTTTTCTTCTGGGGATTTATAAAAGACAAACTGATGGCGACTGCACCTACAACTGTAGACGATATGAAAGACCGAATCCGCTTTGCCTGCTTATTAGTGACACCTAAAATGTTAGAGCGGGTACGAAATTCATTTAAAAAAGAGTAAGAAAATGTTTGCAAGTTGAAGGGAGACATTTCGAACATCCCCTAAAACATGACAGGCGATAATTGGTATATATTTTTGTACACATACGTAGTTTTTTACATAGATTTGAAATTAATAAACAGATGTACATAATCCCATTCAAAATTTCAATGTTACCCCTCACCCCTCAAAATGGGGACAGGGTGTATATGATAAAAATATGATCAAATATGTCCCCCCATCTTACTATTGCCTCGTTAAATATTTCAAGAAAATATTTTAAACCGTTTGCGAGATATCGCCTTGTAACACTTTAAAATACTCACCCTGTATACTACATAACAGAATATGTATGTAAGCAGTTCTCCTTTAACATGTATCATGAGAACGCTGCACCTATATACTTGAGAATAAAACTTAAAAAAATAGTGAAGTTCTAAAATAAATTTTACATTGGTAAAAACTGTTCTATTCATCTCAGAATAAAACTAATTTCGTATTTAAGCTTCTTGTTCGGTTTACTCTTGTTGCATCCGACTGTTTTAAAGTTTCAAAGTAAATCCTTATTTTAAAATGATTTTTTAAAATCAATTTTACCAATTGAATGTGATGGCCACTTAATACCTCCTCATCATATATACGATCCCCAAAACAATCCCAAATAGAAGGTGGCAAACTTTCTATAAATTTAGAATTAATAATTCATTTAATTACATTTATGAATGGGATTTTAACTTTACAGTATTTTACTAGTCGATATATTATTACTTGTTTACTGTTAAGTAGTTACCATGAGTTATTTATCAATAACTACCCTTAATTAATTGTTTCTAAGTATAACAAAACTTTTTTCATTGTGCATAAAAGTTTTAATAAAAATGGTGCTACCATAGCATTACTAAACGAACCCATACACTACACCAATGCTTTCTATAAAACAATAACCTAACCATACTTACCGATGAAATGATAATTTTGGATTAAAATGATCCACTTTTTTTCACACTACACAGGCATGAACCATGATTGTTTATTTCTACACTAATGTTTAGGCAAATACACAAGAAAATCAAAAATAAACTGCAATAAGAGCACAAAAACACAAGCTAGCTGTTATGACACACTGACAACATCGCAATCGCTACCGTCATTCAAAGAATCTCTCCGGTTATAAAATCGTATTACAATATTGCCGTAGTACCTGATATATATAATAATAATCTCAACACTTTTTAAGGATTTTAACAGTTTATGAATACTTTTAAGGCTTTACTAATGTCTAATTTTTTTACTTATTATTTACTTTTCACCCGTCTTATCATTTATTTAAATTTGAAGCATGGTAACTTGATTTATTTGCGCCTATTGGACGTACTGATTTAATGGTAATAAAATGTTTACTGCTAATTTGTGACTAAACGGTGAGGTTTATCGACTCGAATGAAGAGTAACTTTTTTAATAAGTATTTTATTGTCTTTCACAAGGCTTATTTGGTTTTGTAATATCTGTCAAATCCAAAAAGATATGCGAAAAAAAAAATATGGTTTTCAGGTAAAGTGCCCTCTGGTGGCAGAGTAGGGCAACATTTTGGTAACAGAGTTATAGAAATCGTGAAGATAAGTCTCTGTGCCAAAAATCAAATTAATTGGTGAAAAAGTAAATGCCCTACATCAAAATAAGAAAAAAAAAATTGAAATTTGACAGACCATAACTTAGAAAATATTGAGATTTCGATATTTTGTTACATGACTTACTAACATTATTTTATCATGTAGATTCACCTGTCCAAGTATCCAAACACATTTTCCCAACACCCTGTATATCAGTTGTTATGCCACGAAAGCTGTAAAAAAATCAAGGATTGTGGGGATTGTATAATTCCAAATTTCGCAAGAAAGCCTATAAAATAACACTTGTTTGCAATTGCAAAGCCTAAATATGTGCAATAGACGTCAAGCTATCATAAAAATCGAGTTTAAATTTGATTTTTGTGTTAGAATTACATCGTGTTGGGCTTGAAAATGTAATGTATGTGTTTTAAAAAATGTTTTCTTTTTGGGGGCGCAATAATTTTTCTACAAATAGCCATATTTATTTCATAAAATTTAACATGCAAAAGTCATTGTAATGTAAAGAGTGAATACGTTTTTTTTTTCAGTGATTCTACGTGAGTTTAAAAATATCTATTTACGATGCGGGCGCTTATTTTGCCTCTTAGATTATGTAAAAATTGCCTTCCTTTAAATTGTAGATGTTTACTTAAGTTGCTCTAAAGCTACCTCGTAACTATAATAAATGAGGATTCTGGATTCAAAAGTGCGTTATTCTTAGATTTTTTAAAACTATTTTTCTAATTTCTGATCGTTTATTTTATACAGGATGGTAATAAGCCAGGTAAAAATTTAAAACTTATCCAACCAACTCTGGCGATGTTAGTAAATATTTCGTTAGGTTTTTGACCGACTTTAGTGTGCCGGGTGTCTCAAATTATGTTTCAGCTGAGCCAAACTCATATTAAAATTCGAAAAATATGAAAAACTATTGCTTATTCATAATGAAAACTGTGAGAAAATGTAACTTGTTGGTAAGGAAAGGTCAATTTTATTGAGATACGACAATTTACATATACAGGATGTCCCAAAAATGCGTTTTGTAATTTAGAGCACTCAGAATTCCTACGCTTAAAAAGTTCGTTTTCTTAACTCTCTCTTTTTTTCATTTCGGTTTGGTTTATTTACGTTTGCTAATTTTATACAGGGCTCAAAAAAAAAGTAATGGAAAAATGAGAAACCGTTTTCAGTGTGTCTGTATATAAAGCACTGATTTTTTTGTTTACCCTTTAAATCATAAAATAACACGTTTTAATGGCTCCGGAATGTTTTTGACCGTATTTATTTCAATGGGGTTAAATAAATGTATTAAGTCTTTTGAAATCATGTGTTTACGGTTTTAAAAAAATTAAAATTTGTAAAATTGAGGAATTTCTCAAATTATTTTATAAAATCTGTTTTTTTCAAGTAAAGTGATGTTTTTTGTTTATTTGACATTTTCTACAAAATCAATATTTAACCTAGAAAAAATCTAGAATTGGACATAAATAGAAAGATTATATACAAACCTCGCCATTATAGATCCAAACATATAAGTTAAGCGCAATGATAAAACTCTTCCTTAACTTATTTCCTTTAAATATTCAAGTTTTTTTTTGGTCCACTTTCATTTTTAAAATATGCGAAAAGTATATGCCCTGAAAGATAACGCATAAAGTTAAAAATGGCAATCCATAGAAAGCCGATTGTTTCCAAATCATAGTCAGTAGGAGTGTGACAAAAAAAACACACTTGCTTCAGTAATTTTTGTTTATTAAATTAACAATCTTTATTTTATTTCAACATTTAAATACATCTTATGTTTGGTCGGAGAGGAAACCCGATTGCATGTACTAGTTTATTTACCCGCTGAACATTTTTATATCATAATGTTACCAGCGATGGGTGTGTATATAGGCCGAGATACAATCAAAAACTTAAGGAATAAAGAATAGGATTTAAGATTTAGTTGTTAAGGAATAGGAGTACAGGACAGAATTAAAATTTTATTACCTAAATTTAACCAATCGGGTTACTTAAAAACGGCGCGATTTTTAAATTCTGAACTATTGTCCTGACCCCACTTTTTTGTTTACAAATACAAACTATTTTTACAACTTTGACAAGCCCACCTATACTTTTAAAAAATATGGAGGGCTTGCCAAAAAAGTCCTTAACTCTTTTGAGTAGTAGGTATGTTTGCAATGTCGACAGCGTTTCATTATTACCTTAAAAAACGAAAATCAATAAGGTGGCGCAACAGAAGATGGTGGGTTCGCCCTATTAATGTCCAAAGAGAATTCTTAAAAGACTTTAATAACCTATTTCAAGAGATTAAAGAAGATAGTGATGTCTTCTTTAGATATACCAGAGTGACTCTTCCGGTGTGTAACGTAACCGTGAAAGTTTTGGTCATACATGACTTACATGAAACGGCTACTTTTATTAAAAACCAAAGTGAAAAACTGAAAATACAATTTTGAGGTTATTAAATTGTCAAAAGTCAAACCTAACAAACATGCTGATTTCTGATTGGCTGATTTCCTATTCCTTATTTCTTAAAAACAAACAAATCGCTTTTTTAAAGCTTAAATCTTATTCCTTAATTCTAAAAATTTCATTGTGCGTTGTTTACAGAGGACAACATATGTTCGTTCTTAAATCTTAATTCTTATATCATAAATCTTATTTCTTATACCTTAAGTTTTTGATTGTGTCTCAGCCTTATCAGTTTTCTTATGCGCGGGGGGGGTCGTAACATCAAAAACACCGATAAATAAAACAATTCAATGCACTGGTGCATTTCTTGCAGGGAAGCAATAAAAACCGACCAAACAGTTTTTATGATTATAGAAACACAATTTTTACAGGGTGCATGTATTTTAGTGCTTCTAGCCTAAGTTTTGGTGGAAATAGTGGCTAAAGTGAAATAGTTATTAGTAAAAATGCATTATAAATTTAATAACAGTTCTCTTTATATCTCTATATATCTTAAGACTGACCCATGATGTTCTAAATTTAAAATAAGAAGAATATAGATATTTTATTTTTATACTACGAATGGATTTGAAAACGAATTTTGATTTAAGAACGTCCCAAAAATTAGAATTATTGCCACGAATCTTAAGTTCGTCGGGCGGTAGTGCGTATGGAAGATTGATGGCATTTTTTGATAGTGTTTTTATTAAATTTTTAAAATGAAACTTTACTAGAGGACCGACGCCTTATTATAGTGCCTTAAACACCTAGGGCGGATGATTTAATTGATGAGGAGGAGTTTGCTTTTGTGGCTGAGGGTGCTGGGTCCATTGAGTAGTGGATATAATTGGCTGTAGAAGAGCCTGGCTTTGTTGGCGGTGTTCTGGATATGTGTGCCTGACTTGGTTTTGACCCGCGTATTTATAGTAAAAACGCGGAAGAACCCAGATTCCTATGATTATGCTGTTAAGGCTTTAGTAGTAAAAAGATTTTCAATTTATTCTCCAAGTCTAATTTTTTGGGATCATGTCCAAATTTCGTAGGAATTCACCTTTCTTATGCTCCCTTGGGAACAGAGATCTGACCCCCAAACAAAGTGAAAATCCGCACTACGGTCTTTCATGAAAATAAATTTTGCCAAGGCTTTTTCTTCAAATAATTTATTTCAGGTACTAAATTTCTGTCTACAAACATCATAGCTAGAGAATTTAGTAAGCGATTTTCACAGAAATGTTTTTATATGTTAAGGGTAAAAGTTCTATTTTGTGCTTTTACTAACTTGTGTCAGGTTTAAATCTTGCTTCCTCAATACTTTAATTTTTAATTTATCTTCTAGTTAAAGAATGACAAAATTACCATTAAGTATATTATTAACATAATAACTACGTAATGGATAACGCGACAATACTTACTTATTCCCGTTGTCAGAGTTGCCACATTAAAAAAAAACATTTTAATACATCGCATGGATCTTTCATGGCATAGCCGTTAAAAGCCATTGTTGTTCGTTTAAAGTATTTATTGTTGCAGCATATACATATTATAATAATAAATTTATCTTTTCACAAATAAAATTTCCATATTAGGAAATACCGATAGGGGCGGTACGAGGTCAGAAGCGGGGGACCCTTATACGCAACGCCTCTGCATGAAAAACCTAAACTGTTTCCTCTGTTTATACAACAATTACCTCCGGCTACGGTATAGTCCGACAGAAATAAATTATTGCAGTGTACCGCATATTAAATCGAGGCTAAATATATTTCCAGTTTTAGAAATTGATGGCCCTAGGTACGTATGAAAACAATTTCCTCTACAACAATATATGGTATATCGCAAAACCGCCTACATAAATAACTGCCAAATAATATGTGAAACAATTTGTAAATTCTGGGTATATTATGACACTGTCGCGCCACATCGGTAAAAAAAATTATAGGTACGATTTTGCTTCCTATAATTTATATACATATACAGGGTATTTTAGAAGTACGGTACGTAACTTTAGGGGGTGATTCCTTATGATATTCTAAGAGGAATAGTTCATATGAACATGTGTCCGAAGCTGCCCCGTTTTCTATAAACAGGGTGTTAAATTTTTTAAAAGAATCGTTTTTTTTTTTAATTTTTTTAAATACCCTATTCCCGATGGTATTAAAATTTGGTGCTGTTATTTATAATGATAAAGGGCTTAGTTAGTCCTAACTAGATTAAATTTATTAAGTCCAGTTGCACCCCGGAGAGCACCTTAACGAATTTTATTGACAGAAAAATGTACGCCACTGACTTCTCTAATTTTGATATTTTTTCGGATATACCAACTAATATTACAACTTTTTCGTTCCTAGAATTGTTTTCGTATCTTGCTTCTTTTTCGAGGGAAAAAACAAAACCACTTTATTGCATTTACAATAAATATACCTATGGATTTCAAAGTTAATTCAAACATTTAACTTAAAAATAAAATTAATTTTTTTAATACGATTATGAATAATAGTATCAAATTTCAATAAAATCTTAAACAAAATATTAAAAAAAATTATAAAAAACAGATTTTTTAAAAAAACTTTAACACCCTGTATATCAAAATACCAAAAACGGGACAACTTTGAACACATTATATGAACTTTTTCTCTTAGAATATCGGAATCACCCCCTTAAGTTACGTACCCTACTTCTGAAATACCCGGTTTATGTTTATAAATAAGTAGATACATATACACAACTACTTCAATGTGTTTTTGAAGGCGCAAATGCTAATATTTATATTTTAGGTTCAAGTATTTTCAATAGATTTTATTAGTTAAAATCATAAAGTCATTCGTTTTTTTTTATGATAAGGCACTTGAATCTTTGTAGATTATACTCGTTGGGGAACACGACCTCAGGGAGGTCGTTCCAGAAGATGAGCTTCTCCAGATTTGAGCTGCAGTGGCGCCATATCAGGAAAACAAATCGCTTGCTCGTGCCATTACACATAACACAGCTGTTATCGTATCGCCTATGTGTGAAAACGGCTGATTGAAAAACACATTCACATTACACATTTGGTGTAAAGCAATATTGTGACCATGTATCGCGCGCTATTATTTATGGTAATGGTATGGCGCCATGTGAAAACAGTCTTACTGTCGTGGAGGTTTACTGCACGACCCTCACGTTATTTGTTATTACTTGGAGAGTAACTCTTTTGAGTCTGTAGACAGCCTTGAGCTAAGCCAGTTTGGGGTCTCTAAATGGCGCCAGGTCAACTTAGAAGGCTACCATACAGCTCAAGGATAGCCAGTCTCCTACCCTTAGACCTGGATTTTGAAGGACAAGTCGGAACCTCACCAAATTTCCTCGACGATCTCTGATACCCAGACTTTGGTCTTTTTGGGAGGTCCTATGCTTCAACTAAGATTAGGTCAGCCTCCTTTTATACTAGGGTCCCGCAATCATCTGTTGCAGCCAGTTTTCGTATAGGCATTACCACACGTGTGATGCAAAGAATTTCTCTCGTGTCCTTTTTCTTTCAAATTTTGGTGAATTCTTGCTCTTGGATAAAGTTTTATCTTGCACTGCTAAAATTCTATTTTGACCCAAGTCGGATTACTGGTGGCTTAACGTAATATCGGGATGGCGCCTGAGGATAATCGCCATTCTCATTTTACTGGCAGCCTACTGTAAAACATTATTCCAGTTTTCCTGCATGAGTCCTGGCTCTTTTTTTAGGTTGCCATTTTGAGAAAGGCATGCTGGAGTCTAAGTGTAGTATTTTTCTTACCCACACCCCACCCCTCCTTTGCTTTACTAGCTTTGGTAGGGACTTTTCCTTGGTCCAAGTTCACGCCAACATTTTCTTGATTTTAATGAGCTTTTTTCTTTGGTCGTTAGAAAGTTTGGATTCTTACAGGCCAATTTCACCCATGCAGCAATTTTTTCTACTTCGACAGTCTTTTCCGACAGTTTTTAACCTAGCTAACCGACTTAGTTTTTGTGAAAACGTTTGTAATACACTTTTTTCCAAAGTTAATCCCACAAGTGTATGAGAAAGGGTGACTCACATCAGCAGAGTCCCGTTTGCTAGTGCTAAGCTAAGTATTTTAGGAGATCGTTTAATTTTCTAGAAGCTTCATTTAAGATGCCTGATTGTGACTCAGGTGCCATACATCCTCTTGGCACGGCCGGGTCGCGTGACACCTTAGAATTAGGCCTGTATATTGTATATTTTGTGACAGTGTGAGCGTAAGGTTGCCGTGATGTATGTGTAAGCATTACTCTTACGTTGGTACTTTTCTTAGTCTAGCTTCTATGCGCAGTGATCTGTCCAGCACGGAATATTCTACCAGTAGCTATGCTCAAGCCGAAGGTATTGCGGGAGGAATTCTTATAGATCACTGATGAACGTACAACTTTGGTTAAATATATGCCCGATATAATTAGTTTTTGAAATATTTGAATTTTTCTACTTTTAACTCCTTTTCTCTTCATAATTTTTGAACTGTCGAAATTTAATTATAATTTTTTTTTATAGCACTGTGGACTGTGCGGGTTAACCTTTACATTTACTTAATCGTGTGTGGGCACCATTTTAAAATTAGGGAAAGTATCAATAATAAAACTGATAAATGCCACGCTAAGAACGAGCTAGGACCCTCGTTTGTAATAAATTTCCATTTGGATATTTGAGTATTAAAAACTATCAAAGCTAAAACGTAATTGAACCAAGCCACTCTGAATTATTTTGAACATTTTAGTTATTGATGCCTTCATGTGCGAAATCAATTTACTCGGTTACACTATCGTGAAACCGCGTTTGTTACATAAAGCAATTTACCAATATGTAAACCAATTTGCTAAAACCAACCGCGTGATATGGATTTATACTCTTTGTACATACATGTTTAATATCCCATTTTATTGGTGAGATAAGCATAAACTACCTACTGCA
The DNA here is from genome assembly GCA_963920685.1 of Polydrusus tereticollis. Lineage (NCBI taxonomy): Eukaryota > Metazoa > Arthropoda > Insecta > Coleoptera > Curculionidae > Polydrusus > Polydrusus tereticollis. The sequence continues at coordinate 64,755,821 of OY987331.1, forward strand.
TTATAAGTTAGGGTGATAAAAAGAGGAAGGTATATAAATAAGTAGCATTTTAGTAAAATTTAGATATCAGATAATAATTTCATCTAGATACTAGGCCATATGTAACAAACTGGCCAAGCCTGCTGTTGTTAAGTAGTTAACTTAAATAAAAGGGGATGGCATTTTGGTATGACTTAACACGTACATTTATGTTCATTAGCTTAGACACGAATTCGTTTACTACTATGATCAATTCATTAAAGTCTTTGAAAGAATGGTTGACAGCATTAAAAAAAATCACCTAACTTAAATTTATTGGGTATACAAAATAATAACTTAAATAACTTTAAATATTTACTTATGATAAATAATTATATTACTAAAAGTACAATTGGTCATGAATATGCTACTAGAGTAACCTCTGATTACTGGTATATCAAATAGGTATTCAATACTGCTCTTCGATTGAGGTGGAATGTAATTAACTATACACTAACAGTTAAAATGCTGTGTTTTTTTTGCAAAAGTGCCGCAGTTTATAAGCGAGTTCAGTGTAAAAACTGTAAAAGATTTTACCATAATTCGTGTGGAGTGAAACCAAGTAAAAAGTGCTGTGATGAGCAACTGCTGGTCGGTGTTGCAGAGGAAAGACCGATCAGTATTAGTGATCCCGATTATTATGCGATAGAAGACGCAGTGTTGCCCGAAACGCTGTTGCTACAACAAATGCAACCACCGTTTCGAACCAAAATATAAAAAATCATAAAAGCCTTCATGCAGAGCCATCAAAGAGGTTAACCTCAAACATGGTGTCGAAACCGAAGGTAATCAAAATCAAAACATGGCACCGATCGATGAACGTCCACTTCGGCACGCTCGGTAAATACAGCGATAAAAGAAGCCCAAGCAGAGAATAAAATGCGTGAAATGCAACAACTGCCCCGAGAACAACCTGAACAGGTGGAAAGTGGTTGGGATCAACAAAGACCCAGAAGAAACCGTAGATTCGTTATTGATGGAAACGAGAGAAGTGAAAACATGCAAACAGTTTCGAGGTTTATGCACTTGCACCTGACAAAACTGGACCCAAAAACCACAGCTGAAGACTTGAGAAACTATCTGAAAGATAAGTTTCCCGAAGTAACTTGTGAGGACCATGAATCAAAGCGACCTGACCTGTATAAATCTGTCAGGGTAACCATTTAACATTTTTGCGAGGAAGGAGATCGAACCACGCTTACAGGAAGTGGTGGATCTTTCAGAATAAGTGACCAAACAATTAGAACTACAAATGCTATTACAATTTGTAATTATAACACAATAAGTCTTAGAAATAAAAGTGTTGATTTGTCAGTGCTGTTTAAGTGCATAAACTATCCAGAAGTAGTATGTGTCACAGAGACATGGTGCTCAAAAAATTGGACCACTATAGTCGATCGGGTTCTCATGGAGGAGGCATAGCCATGTACCTACGAAATGACTTATTATTTAAAAAGTTGACACTACCTGTGGAGAAAATGGACGGGACGTTTGAGTAAACATGTATACAACTTTAAGTAGTAGTCCATTACAGTGGAGTTGATATAATCAAATAAAACAACGGCAGTCTACCTCCACAATATGTATTTCAATGTTTATATCCTACATGTTTCGGACATAGAAATGTCAATCATCAGGGATACAGTAGTCGATTACGATAGCTCTATCTTGCATAAGCGAAGATCAAAATTATGTTAAAATTGAAATTGTAGGTTCTAATGAATGTTCAAGACTGAATGAGATGTGATATTTGAAATTTTGGTCAAGGTATCTTTGAAGAAGGGGATTCCCAGTCTGCAGCCACTGAGACAGGTGGTGAAGCAATTATGTCATTTGTAGCTATTTAGAGGAGATTAATTTAAGTGAGGTGCTCAAAGATGCTTCATCTAACCGTGTCTAGGGTGTGGTCAACAAAATACTAGGTTAAAAGAGGTTAGACGTGAGAAACACATTCTTAGGAGATAAACAAGAAATGAAATGAAAATTATACTATTTTAAGGTTGGAATTTATTAATTTGAAGCCAATGCGCAGGTGGTGAAGCAATTATGTAGGTTTGTAGCTAATTAGAGGAAAATGCCTCAAAACGTATTGTCCTGCATAGCAGACAGCAGTTATGTAATGCCTATCAAGATATATAACCATCTGCCTAAGCACATTTGGGGAAGTCAAATGCAGGAATATTTTTAAAATTAAACTAAAAAAAGTGTTGTTAAATAACAGTTTTTATTCTCTTCAGGAATATTTTAATTGTACAGGGTTATCCAACCAAGACTAGACAAGGCGATTTTTTGACTTTTCCTGTACTTTTATAAAAAAACTGAAATAGCTATCTTAAGTCATTTTCTCCCGCGAATTCGAATATCTTCAGCAAAAAACAATTGAACATCAAACAAAAGTACTAGGGGTCACTTTGATATTTTTTTAAATGGGATGCCGTATTTTTAATGAGCTTATCCGATTTCTCATATAAATTTTGATTTAAAAATTAAAAAAAAAAAATTAAAAAAAAAAAAAAAAAATTTAAAACTGAAGAAAAAAGGCGTTTTTGAATTAAAAATCCGACATTTTAGATCAAAATTTATATGAGAAATCGGATAAGCTCATTAAAAATACGGCATCCCATTTAAAAAAATATCAAAGTGACCCCTATAGTACTTTTGTTTGATGTTCAATTGTTTTTTGCTGAAGATATTCGAATTCGCGGGAGAAAATGACTTAAGATGGCTATTTCAGTTTTTTTATAAAAGTACAGGAAAAGTCAAAAAATCGCCTTGTCTAGTCTTGGTTGGATAACCCTGTACATTTTAGGTGTCCACTTAGTTTTACTATATTATTGTTTGTGCCGAGGGAGTATACTGCAATGTATTTTCTGGGTGTGATTGTTGTTCAATTGTTATTTTATTTTAGACACATTTTATTTATTTTTTTTTTTTTTGTGTGTGTGTTTTGGTGTAAAACCAAAGGGCCAGCATCCTCCTGTTAAACATTATAAATTAAGTTTTTTTTCTTTCTTTAATTATTATTATCACTGCTTACACTTTTCAACTACATGAAGTTCACCAGCCAGCTGTGGTCTATTGGTCTATTATAATATATTCTATATTTAACAGATTCGTCTTACATACTACTTACGATACTACTTTTTGTTTCCTTTTTTTTTTTCTTTCTTTTTTTTATGTATTTATTTTTTTTTTATATATTTTTTTTGTTGCTGTTGCTGTTCTTTTTAAGCACTGGAATGGTTGTTTCCAGTGTTTTATTTATTACTTAATGGGTTCTTCAGCATTCATATTTTAATTTGCGCCTGTATTATGTATTTGTATAAAATATAATAGATTTTAACATTATTTAATGCAATAATGTGCTTAAGGTTAAATGGCTGATCAACTAAACCGCTTAATTCATAAAACAAGGTGAAACTAAACCGCTCAATCTATTAAACAAGGTAATCCTGGGATGGGTTAATCTGGAGCACGTTAGAATATGGTGCTCCAAATCACCCACCTCACCACACTCACAATTGTCATGGTTCAGTAAACCTATCTTTCTTTTACATTTAGGGTATAGAGCATTATTGCTTCTTATTCTAGAAATTACTCTTATAAAACTTCTATTTGTGACAGTGTGAAACCATGGTTTTTGTTGTATCCTAGGGAATATATCTTTATAAACTAAGCCCTTTTCTGAATTATTATATTGCGTCTGCTAACTATTTTTCATTCTCTCTTTTGCTTCTCTCCGTATGTCTGAATGTGGTATTTTTATCTGGTTTATAGGAGTTGATATTGTTGCTTCTTTGGCCAGTTTGTCTGCGATCTCATTTCCTCCAATTCCTATGTGTGCTCTCACCCACACAAGAACAATGGTTTTATTTGAGTTTTTCAAAAGGTGATAAGTACTTAAGATGTCTTTTACTAGGCAGTTGGCTTACTATCCGAAAAATGTCACAAACAAACTATTTTCTGTATATTCTAAGGATTATTTAAGTGCCTCGAGGATAGCCCAAAGTTCTGCAGAGTATATTGAACTGCCGTTGGGTAATCGGTATTTTCTGGAGATTTGTTCACCTGCATGGTAGAAAGCACACCCTGTTCTATTATCTAGAACTGAGCCGTCTATAAAAAATTGCTCATAATTTGACCACTTTGTATTTAAATCTTCCAAAAATTTGCTTTTCACGGTGCTAGGATTATCCTAAGTGTGTTCTGATAAAAGTGTTTTTGGTCTATCGTTAATGTAAGCGTAATCAAGTTGAAAGTAAGGCAATAGTCTAGAGGAATATATATTATCTTTAATTTGGGCTATTCTCTCTTTTTTGTAACAAAGCAAATATCATGAATTATTGATCAAACTGTGAATGGATAAATAAATGAATAAATAAATAATTCCTTATCAGACCATTTGAAATTGATATTTAGCATCGAGGTTAAACAGAAAATGATAGAAAAAACCAAAGACGTAGATCATAGAAAAATCAACACACACAAACAAATTGAATGTGCATTAATGATTTTTAAGCACATTCATTATATTTTAGAAACAGATGGACTAAATGCGGAATTGACTCTAACAAACAATGACGTTTCACAAATGGTTTAGTTAAAACAATAATAATTCAACAAATATTAAAATTATGATCATAGATAATAGGAAATATAGAATCAGATAGATATGTTTGCTACCAATCCTGCGTTCTTAAACTCATAATATAAATGGAATAGAACAGGGGACCACGAACAGAACCCTGTGGCACCCCATACTTACTTATGTCAGTTTGACTAATATTAGAGCTCAACTTAACATACTGTTTCCTATTTGATAAATACGATTTAATTATGTTATTCCGATTGCCCCTGAATCCTATTATATTTAACTTACTGAATGTAGATACCTAGATAGATATATTTAATTGTACTTAAGATTATTTATATCACATCGCTCTAAATTAATTAAAATCTACAAAACAATCATGAGAAACACAGTTTTAACAAAACAAGAAAAAATAAAACAATCAGTTACTCAATTTCTGACACTGACTTACACAATAATAACATTTTTAAATAAGAAGGTCCCTTACATACAACTTAAATTTATTAAAAGCACTTAAATTCTGTTTTATATACAACAGAGTCTTGTAGATATAAGGAAGAGAAGGATAAAATTTTCTTTTCTATAAACACTGGCTTACAGTTACTCATAGTGTTAAGTTTAAAAATAAGTCTTATAATTCTCTTTTGATTGGTAAAAATTCTTTTGCTATTTGTAGCATTTCCCCGTATTATCACGTTATAACTTACATGAGAGTATATTAATACATAGTAGATATTATTCAATGCAGGCTTATCCACTAGATCTCTCAACTGAGATATTTCGTAGTATCCCGCATTTATTTTTCGGCTTATATAATTTATATGACTGTTTTATGAGAGATATTCATTAAGGTACAATTCCAACAACTTTGTACTCTTGTCACTATGTAAATTATTGTTTAAATGAATTTCCGGTTTTAATTCTGAAGTTCTGAAATTGATATAGACAGTATTTTCAGTATTCGAAATGAGATTGTTCTTAGCACACCATTCACTAAATTCCTTAATAGTTAAATGTATTTTATTGGTCAATTCCTTCTAGCTCCGTGCCGAGACAACCACTGAGGTATCGTCAGCAAACATAATAATTATTTGATTTGTTATGTACTGTGGTATTTCGTTGACAAATATTAAAAATAGTAGAAGACTCAGAACTGAGCCCTGAGGAACCCCTATGTTAGTATCCTTACATACCGAGTACAAGTTTTCAACTTTAAACATGAACTGTCTGCCCTTCAAATATGAACCCAGAAGATTCAATATATTATCCCTAAAGTCATAACAAGATAACTTACTTAGAATAAACTCATGATTTAAGCTGTCAAAAGCTCTGGACAGATCAAGAAAGAGACCAGCAACATGACACTCATCGTCAATCTTACTATAAATGAATTCTACAAGGTCAGCCACTGCTCCCTCTGTCGATCTACCCGATCGAAAGCTGTATTGGCAATCCATCAAGACATTGTTTACATCCAGAAAGTCGATCAATCCATTGCACAGAAGCTTCTCTAACACCTTCGGCAGCACATTTAGAATTGTAATTAGTCTATAGTTATTGACTATTAAAGTATCTGATTTTTAAAATATTGGAACAACAACTCCCATCTTTAAATCACTTAGAAATATACCTGTATTAAACAATAAATTTGCTAAATATTGAATAGGTTTAAGAATACTGTCCCTTCAAATGTTGGGAACCTTTATCGACACTTGTCAATTCCTACACTTTTTTATTTTTTAGGTTATTTATTATCTTAAAAATCTCTTCCTAGTCCTGCTAGGTATAGTACAATCCTTTGATATGTTATCGCCAAACTTATGTGTTAAGCTTTTTTGGGTAGCTAATATAAAATATTCCGCCAATATATTAGCAACAGTTTTATGGTTCAAAACCTTTTCGTCATTATCAAGAAGCTCAATTTTATTTTTGTTTTTCGTTTTACCTAGTTTGTTGTTAACGATATTCCCTATTATTTTTTGTTTGTTCTCGCTCTCTCTAATTTTTTTGTCATAATATCCTCTTTCAACCTGCAGAATAAGTATTCTATATTACTTTTTTTCCATATTATAAAGATTCCATACATTTAAATCTGCACAGTTTTTAGACAACCAGAATAGATTTTTTAGTTCAGTGTTTTTATTGACAATCAAAAGCGCCTCTCTGCGGGAGTCATCCATTTTTTGCTTTTGTTGTATGTAGATTTTTATTTTGTATGTGACAATTTACTGCTATTGACCACTGTATTGTATTTACTATTTCCCCATAAACACTATCAACATCATTATCAATATATTATAAGCTATCAAGCGAGATGTTTATAAAAAACTGCTTAAGCAGTTTAGGTTCAATTCAGAGAAGCTTCTGTAGGGTGTACAAGAATTCTCAAGATCAGCACCATCGCAAAAACATTTCTCATCCAAACTCAAAGTGCTTATAAGTGCTAGGTGCTACCCCATATTTGACTGTATTATATCGGTTTTACAATTATCGCAGTTTGTTAAAAAGTAATTAATTTGAGTAGCGCTATACTTATTATTTATATTCGCAAATACTCTTGTAGGTTCAAACGATGTCTCTCTTGAGTTGAAACTATCAAATAGATCCAGAAGTAGTGATTTTTTCGGATAATTTTTTAAAAAGTCTACATTAAAATCTTAACACAAAAAAAATGTTACTGGAAAAACGCATACAGTAATGCAATAATTCAGATGCTTTTTTTATAAACACATTCATCTGCGCTTGCTGCGGTCTATACACGCATATAAAACAGTACTTTTACCACGTTTGTTTTAAGTAAGATCGCACATCACTCAAAGACCATTTCCTCTGTTAGCTCACTACACTTAATTTTCGAAACACTATACAAGTCACTGTCTTTTACATATTTTATATTAGGGACCTTCTATGGATGCTTCATTTTCTGATAAAATAAAAAATAATTTTATATCCTTGCAGTACCATGAAGTCAATATTTACTTCATTGCACCAGTGCTCTGTAATAAGCAGAATGTCAGGATTGTGCCCATAGCGAAAACTTCCAGCGGTCCGTTCTGTTCGTTAAGCACTGTACATTTATAAGACTTAACTTCAAGAGCAGTGAAAAAAAACGTGAATTTTTTACGGCTACCCCCCCTGGGGCCACGTTGTTGGTTGATTTAGCTGGCCCAGGAGAGAGCAATCTAGCTCCACCTTAAATGAAGCACTTTGATCATCCTCGTGAACTTCCAGAGGCTGAACTATAAACTTGTGTCCCTGAAATTTATTTCCCAAACATGACGTTATATCTGATTCTCTGGTTCTTTCTGATCTTTCCCTATACGAGGCCAAGCCCTTCTGGCAGTAGTAGCAAACGAATTACCAGACTTATCGCCCTGCTCAATGTCAGATATTTTATTTTCCCCCCATATAACTTTCCCCAGATGGCTTTCGTATGAAGGTTCTCTGCCATTTTTCTCGCGACTCGTCAAGTTTTCCTGAGTATTTATAAAATCGGGATAATTTTTTTTATTCGATTTCTCTGTATTTGAATTTTTAATATTTTTCGCAATGTCTCCATTATACTTGCTAGAGGAACTTGAAGCTACGGCAACACTGTTGGTAGTACCATGTTGTACGTATATATTTTGAATAGAGTTGTAAGAATTGTTGTGTTTTAAAAATTTACTTATTGTTTCTTGATCTTGAATTCAATGTTCCAGTTCCTGGATAAGTCTTTTGAAAGAGTCGACTTTAAGACTTTTAAATCACATTCGAGTTTTAAAACTGACGTATTTAGTTTAAGGTTACCTACATTGTTTTCAGGAATTTCGGCAACGCTATCGAAGAAAACATGATCATCGGTCGATTTTTTACTAAAACCGATTGCTTTAATTACCTTTTCATTGATATTTAACTCCCTTGTCACTTTTTTAGTAATTATAATTTATATTAGATCACTTTTTCCTAATTTATCAATTTAAATTCCACTCCCTCCTGCGAAGCCATGTTACCCATATTTTGTAAGTATAAGCAAACAAAACTGTCGTTATTGGGCCACAGAAACTCGACGCTGGATTATGGAATGTCCCACCAATATCCTCAAAAAGTTAATATTTGGGTCGGCATTGTTAAAAATAGAATCTTGGGATCTTTTTTTTATTAAGGAATTTGACAGGTGAAACATATTTAGAATTTCTACAAAATGATCTAGTACCGTGCCTTGCCACATTACACCCTAATCCAGAAGATCCTGATGCCGAACAAGTTTTTGTGGTATCAGCAAGACGGAGCTCCGGCCCATTACACCCGCCGTGTGTATAAGTACCTTAATACAGTTTTTCCCGAACGATGGATTGGCTGACGAGGTCCAATTGCATGACCGGCCAGATCTCCAGATTTAACCCCTTTAGATTTTTTTGTGGGGTCATCTTTAGTCTAAGGTTAAGTTAACCGACCAAACAATAAAATAAAGTAAACTGTCATAACTTGTTTTTGGGACAACTTGTATACAGTGTCACCATTAAAGTCCGCACCATATGGAACTTTTTTTTATTAATGAGGTTAGTTAAAATTAAATTTCGGCAATCGTTTTTGCTTCAAATTAGACTAAAAATTATATAATCAAATGTCACCATCTGTCATTCGGTATCTGTCAAAAATTACATTTTAATCAAAAAATGCTGAAAAATGGCATTGTTTTACCGAATTTCAAAAAATTTTATTAGAAAAAGTTGTTTCTAGTACAGTTCTTGGCCTAAATACAAAGTTTCAGTTTTCTAGCTCAAAGTTGATTTTTTTGCCATTTTTTCTAATTAACTTTTTTTTATTTAATGTAAGTTCGCTTAATGGATATTAAACTATTTGCTTATACCATACTCAATATTTTATTTAGTTTGTATGAGCTTTTTTTTACTAGAATGCCATTTTTTTTCGAAATTTAAAATTAGAGGCAAAAAAATTTGACGCAGGTGGTGCAAAGTTATCCTAATTTAAAAATTTTAACAGATATACGTCAGATATTCCATTTTTTTGATAGTACATACACCTAAGAAGTTTAAAAAACTTATAATAAAATTTCCAGATATTAGTTCAAAATTTAGACACATTTTCTTTTTATCCACAATAAAATATCAAGGCAATTTTGAATTTTATAAGTAGGCTATGGAAAAAAAAACGAATTAGAGTGCCGAATAAATAAAAGAAATGTCATAAATTTGAATATTTTCGCAAGTTATAGTTTTCAGTGTTATCACCAATGTTGTCCATTGAAGAAAAACTAGAAATTGTCTTAATTTGTGGAGAGAATATGCCTCACCGGCAAGTATCTGCCATTTTTAATGAGAGGCATCCAGAAAAAAATTTGCAGCATAGCACTGTTTCAAGAATAATGTCAAAATTTAGAGAAACTGGATCTGTTCAAAATAATTTTAAGAAACCTCACGCGGCAAGTAAATACGATGAAGCAGCACAACTTGATGTTTGTTTAACTGTTATTGACCACGGTCAAACTAGTGTAACCAAGATAAGTGATTCAACAGGTTGCAAGAGGGAAAGCGTTAGAAAAATTCTTCAGAAAAATCGATTTCGGGCATATAAACCCAAGTTTATAAACACATTAAAAGAACGCGATTTTGATATCCGACTTGATTTTTCGTTTTGGTATCAGTGACAATATGAGGAGAATATTCTTTTTCCATACAAGATATTATGGACAGATGAAGCCACTTTCTCTTCGAATGGTACCGTGAGCTCACAAAATTGCCGATGGTGGTCCCAAGAAAATCCTAACTTCACAATTGAATGTTGCGACCAGTATCATTTTAAAACCAATGTTTGGTGTGGAATTTTGAAAGATGAGCTTATTGGACCATACTTCTTTAGAGTAAACTTAACTGGTGAAAGGTACCTGAATTTTCTTGATAACCAGATTACCGAAGTTTTGGATAACATGCCCTTACACCATAGACATAACTTATGGTATCAGCTTGATAGTGCACCCATACATCAAACTGTAGCAGTGAAAGAACGCATAAACCAATTATTTCAAAACAGAGTTATAGGGCGTGATAGAGAATGTCACTGGCCACCCAGGTCGCCTGACATAACCCCACTAGACTTTTTCTGTGGGGTTATCTTAAGCAGAAAGTTTATAAGAATCGACCGTTTAGAAATATCGAGCATTTGGAATAAACGATAAGACAGTGTTGTGCCGATATAAGACCAAGCTTTTTACAAAATGCTGTCAAAGACGTTTATAGACGAACGGGTGTTTGTATAGAGCGAGAAGGACGTCACACTGAAATGTGAAATTTATATTGCTTTTGTGTTACCTATTTAAAATGATTAAAGTTCCTTTTTGTTCCTTTTAATAATAATGATAGTTTTAAGTATAAAATAAAATTTTTATCAAATATTTAGATGTATTTGTCATTTGAAAAACGAAACATCTGACGTATATCTGTTAAAATTTTTAAATTAGGATAACTTTGCACCACCTGTGTCAAATTTTTTTGCCTCTAATTTTAAATTTCGAAAAAAAATGGCATTCTAGTAAAAAAAAGCTCATACAAACTAAATAAAATATTGAGTATGGTATAAGCAAATAGTTTAATATCCATTAAGCGAACTTACATTAAATAAAAAAAAAGTTAATTAGAAAAAATGGCAAAAAAATCAACTTTGAGCTAGAAAACTGCAACTTTGCGTTTAGGCCAAGAATTGTACTAGAAACAACTTTTTCTAATAAAATTTTTGGAAATTCGGTAAAACAATGCCATTTTTCAGCATTTTTTGATTAAAATGTAATTTTTGACAGATACCGAATGACAGATGGTGACATTTGATTATATAATTTTTAGTCTAATTTGAAGCAAAAACGATTGCCCAAATTAAATTTTAACTAACCTCATTAATAAAAAAAAGTTCCATATGGTGCGGACTTTAATGGTGACACTATATATGAAACAAGCTTTAAAGAATGCACAACAAAAATATAAATCTGACGGGTCCGAGCGTTTCTCCGAAAGAGAAACACATGAATTTGTTCCAACCTTTGCGTTTTCACTCTATATTTGCAGATGGCACAGTGTTGGTGTATAGCTTTGAAAATTCAAACGAAATAAAGAACAGTGTTAATTCCGATCTTAGGAGGTACACAGACTTTGGAAAAATAAATTAAAAATTAACATAGGTAAAACTAAATATATATTACTTAAACAAAAAAATAATACTGTAGATATACCAAACTTAACAATAAGTAGCAAACAAATAGAAAAATTCGGAACAATAAAATATTTAGAAATAATTATTGAAAATAAACTGTGTTGAACACTCAGACGAACAAATAGATTTGTTCGTCTGAGGTTGAACAGAATATATAAATTATATAACCAGTAAAATATTGCGAACCATGAGTGCTCTGTATTAAAACAGAGTTTATCTGTCAAACGAGAGCAAACTAAATGTATATAATGCATTTTTTTTACCCACTTCAGATACTTAATTTCTGTATGGGCACATGTGGCGTTACAAACTCTAATACAATGCAAGTATTACAAAACAAAACACTAAAGGTTATATTTGATTATAACCTATTTACTGTAGAACTGTATAAGTATTTAGGGCTTTGGAAAGTTATTGAGATTTGAACAGTGTATAATGATGTATAGAAAATCAAATGTCAACATTGGGTAATCGAGAGATATTCATGGACATAGTACAAAGTCTTCATCTAATATCCTTCATAACAATATAAAGAGTAATAAATGACTATATCATCCTATTTAAAAGGTATCAAGGGAATATGAGCTGAGTCTACTAGAAAATATTAAAAATATTAGATATTATATTAGGTTTGTTAAGCACTTGAAGAATTATGTAAACATATCTTAGAACTCGGGTTAGATTACGATTAATAAGATAATCAACAATCTAAGAGGATTTTAAACTACGACATTATGTGAGATTTGTGGCAAGATAATGTAAAGACAAATTATCAAAAACATTAATGCCACTATACGTCATAATAAAGTATAATAAACAAAATTGCTAGGTTGCCATCGAAAATCAAGCGTATAATTAAATTAAATATATTTTGACATTACTTTTGAAAATCATACAATTTTCTCTGAAAATAATTGATTTTTATTAACACTAGAAAATAAAGGCATATTAAGAGATGTTCGAAATTTATAAATGTGTATCCACTACATGTTCTACAATAATTCCTCCCCATCCGTTGATTGCCCACGATATTGGTCATCTCTATTTGTCGAAATACTCTTGGATATTTGACGGAATAGTAATGAAAACTTTGACTCTTGACGCATTTAGAGTTGTGGAAAGTTGCTTCATGGGAAAAAAATGGGTATAAAAAAAAAGATTTTCGTTTAGGCGCAATTATTGTGCCAACGCACAAAACTCCCTTCCTCCGCTGAAAGTCATTTTCACCCAGAGCCTGGTGCAATTTAATGTGGTACGCATGAAAATGATATGTTGTTTCAAATTTATTTACCTATCAGTTATTCCAACCTCTTGGCCTACAACAATCATATGATGATTAAGTAAGATTTGGATTTTCAATAAACCTGATAATTGTTCCTTATTTGTTGCCGCCTTTGTTCTTTCTTCCTTTTTGTAATCTACCGTTCCTGTTTCAACAAAGCGCTCAAGATGTCTTCCAAAACTTAAAGATGTCTTCCAAAAATTAAAGCATCTGGATATCACCTATGGGGAAACCGATAAATTGCGAGTTTTCCTTTACTTTCACCAATACAAAAACAATTAAAAAAAATCTTTAAAAAATTCCGTATTTAGGACAAAATATCCTTGAAGGAGATTTATTCATTTCAGATAACTGTAGCATTTATTTTTGCTGAAGTTGGATATTTAAAGGATGTTTCATGGTTTTATGTAATAATTTTTGTACTTTACCTTTCTATGTTATGTATAGATTTAAAGCTTAGTGATTTAGTTTAATTGTTCATATTTTAGAGTCCACTGTCCTAACATGAATATTATTTTTGGTACATTCTTCAGTCAGTTTTGTTTTGCTTTTAAATTAACGACAATTATGCAGTATACCGTTTTCTGTCAATTTTGTGAGTATTAAAAACGGCTTATGTAAACATGTTGGTATTGGATGTGGATTGAGAATTCCAAGGCAAAAATTGAAAAATTTAAAAAGCGCTTTCCTATTCACTTTTCAGATTAATTCACCTGGCCAAATTGAAACATGGTTAGTTCACTCTACTCTAGTACATTGATGATGGTGCACTTTTGTTTGGTTTTGTCATTTTATCGAACCGAAACCACTTTCATTATTTGTCTTAGTGAACGTACCTATTTATTCTTTTGCCTTTTTCTTTTTTAAGATTTGACTTTACGTCACTTTACTTAAGGGCACCCATGAATGTGGAAGTGGGTGAGTTTTAAAGGGCCTCCTTTTGTTTAATTTCTTAAGGTCCACTGTCCCAACTTTAGTTGACACTTCATGTGGTAGTAAAGCGTCCTTATTTCTTATATGAATTGTATATGAGACCTCAATCTTGTTTCTGTAATTAATTAAGATGGTACCATCAGACAGCCAATGAGGATTTTGTTTCGAGGTTTTTTCCGTTTTTTTTTAGTTGAAGTTTTTCTTGCGACTTTTTGTTTTTAAGGATTTTTTCATATACGTAATAAAGCTGTACGTTTTACGTATTTCTTTGGCCACGTGCTGTAAGTGGAAGTGGATTTTCGTTAGAAGACCACAGGGGCCTGTAGCCTGTAGGCTATATATATTATATTGTTGTGAGCTGTCTCGTACTGTTCAATTCCAGCTGACTGGTGGCAGGGCGCCTGTTAGTTTATAATCAACACAACGTGGGATCTTGGAAATAAGGCCAGTGTATTAAATTACTTTTAATTTTTTTTAAATAGCATTTAATTAATTTGAATTCATCTTTAAACCTTTAATTTGTAATACTTGGGATCTTCTCTGGGTTTTTAAGTCAGGAACGCTTCATTGACTTCTGTTGGTTTGTCGAAAACTGTTTAGGTCTTGTCACTTCTAGAATTTTGAAATCGGTTCTTGCCTTGATTATTGTGGTTCGGGTGTATTGGATTTAAGAATTTTGTTCTGCATAATTTTGGCGCCTTTTCCATTAATTTTGTTATTGATAGTGCCTCTCTACTATTAGTGCTTCACAACTATGGGTTTGGACCGACAGGGAGCCAGTCTTTCGGTAGTTTGTATGTAGCGTTTTGTCTAGATCTCGTGTGTGAGTCTGTAATTAGTGGATTTGTCGATACGTCCGTGCGTCTGTAATAGTCTGTTATAATTTTTAAGAAAAATTCATTTATCGTTTGCATATGAAAGTCCTGATGAAGTACGCGGTTCATTATATATCTAGGGACGTCAGCAATAATTTTCAACGCCCTGTTTTGAATTACTTGGAACTTATTAAGCTCCGTTTTGCTTATGTTGCACCACGAAGGTGCCCCATAAGTGAGAACCGGCCTGACCAATACTTTGTAGAGGTTGACCTTTGTCCTATTACCAAGTCTACTTCGCCTGTGAAGCAGGGGGTAGATAGAGCCTAATTGACGCAATGCAAGCTTTACCCTATTAATTGAATTGAGCCTCCAGTTCAGTCTTTGGTCAAATATAAGTCCCAGGTATTTCACCTCCTGGCACCAATTCACTTGGACTCCATTGACCCGAAGCCTTGTTTCAGGCCTGCGAACGGTGCTTTTTGAAAAAAAGATGACCTTCGTCTTGGCAGGATTCAGGCGAATCTTCCAAGCCGAAAGCCATTTTTCCAGCTCGATTACGTGACGCTGCGCGGTGATTTGGCAGTCGAAGTAATTGCTGAATCGTCAGCGAAAAGATAGAGCTGCGTAAATCTATCTCGCGGAATATCATGAGTATAAATGTTATACAACATCGGAGAGAGATTTAAGAAGTAGTCCATGGTCTGTGGTTATGTATTTTAAAGGGCACTCCCGCCCTGATGCGTTTATTTAAAGAGAGTGCATTCTCTGACGAGACCGCAAACCTTCTATTCTCCAAAAAAGAAGCTACTACCTTGATTAAGTAGTTCGGAGTTCCGAGCCTTATCAATTTTAACAAGAGACCATTGTGCCAGACCTTGTCGAATGCTTTGCTCACGTCAAAGAAAACCGCTCCCGTGTGTGCCCTTTTATTAAAACCTTTGACTATATTCGAAGTCAGTCGCGTAGTCTGCCTGACTGTACAATGTTCGGGCCGGAACCCAAACTGTTCGGGAGGCAGAACGTTTCGTCTAAACACAAAGTCATTCAGTCGACTCAAGATTAATTTTTCTATGATTTTCCCTAGGCTCGACAGCAGGCTGATCGGCCTATAGCTGGCCGGCGCCATAGGATCCTCACCTTTCTTGAATATAACTATGACTTTTGCATATTTCCAGACACACGAGAAATGACCTTCTTTTATTATCGCCTGGGATATGCTTACTATGTTCCCCAAAGCTTTGTCTGGTAGATTTCGCAACGCCGCATTCTTTAGTCCGTCAAAACCCGGAGCTTTTCTAATATTCAACACGCTAATTAGGGACTTTACCTCGTTTAAGGTGACTTGAGGAAAGTCCTGAAACGGGTGATTAATTGTTTTATAAATTTGTATAGTCCTTGAGACCCTCTCATCTCGTAACGCGTCATTGGTCGGGTTTTCGCTGAATTGGTCGCAAAGTTTCTCTGCAAGCAATTCAGCTTTATCTTTGGCATCGATCAAAACAACACCTGTTTCCTGATTTTTTAGGTGGAACATAGGTGCTCGCGCGCCCTTTATCAAGGTCCTGGTCATTCTATAGATGGAGTTGTCCTCTATAGATAGACTTTGAACCTTGTCGTCCCACAGGTTCGACTGCCGTTCTATCAACAATTCCCTGATTATCCCGGCTTCCCGATTGGCCTCCGTCTTGATGCGAGGATCTCCAGTACGATACGCCCTGTTTTTTAACCGATTTTTGATTCTGATATGATTTTTAATTTCATCTGTTAAAGCCCCGTATTTTGAATACCCGGACACTCCTGTGACAGATGCTTGGGCCAATGCTACGTTCATGTCATCTGTGATCTTGCTTACCGCATTGTCAATGTCCAATGAGCTACGCAAAGGTTGCAACGCCTCTACATTTTTCATAATGTTGTTGTACCTGGGCCAATTCGTTGAGGTGCGGGTAACAAAGCCTCTACCTTTTTCTAGTGGATTACCTACTTCTATAATGACCGGTACATGATCCGAGCTCAGATCACAGATGACCGATGGCTGTGACATTTGAACAGCATTTTTGATCATAAAAATGTCCAAGATATCCGGAAGACCCCGCGCAAAGCAGTGCGTGGGTTCTTCCGGCGGTAGAATGTGGTAGTTTAAAGCTTCAGAGAATTCATATAGGGTGCGACCACTTTGGTTTGTAGCTCTATATCCCCAAATCCTGTTTTTCGCGTTGAGGTCGCCCCCTATAATCGTTCTGTTATTGTTACCAAAAATTTTTTGTAAGCAGTTGCCTCTGAAATTTACCGACGGACTACAGTAAACAGATCCCAGGTGTACGCGTTGATTATTTTTAAAACGTATGGAAATGAAAGTCCCTTCAATGTGGGCACAATTATTAGGACCTGGCACAACTTGAGCTGAAATGTGTTTCTTAACCAGAATCATGGTTCCGCCCCCGCGTCTACCTAGGCGATCGTTCCTAAATATGGTATAATTTGGGAATGAAAACCTTTCTCCCTTTAACCATGTCTCCTGGATCAGAAACACATCTATCTCATTTCTCTCGACGAAATCGATAAGTTCAAGTCTCCGTTGCTTGATAGAGTTGACGTTAAAAGTAGCGAGTTTAATGTATGCCGTCTCCGGTTGCGCCGCCATTTAACCTGCGGTTTTCTGGAAAGCACTCACTATTGTTTTTAATTGAGTCTCCATTATTTTAGAGAACTGCGCCAGGAAGCTCTGCATTGTAGTTTGCAGTGCTGCTTCCATTGCGCTTGGCGTTGATCTTTGCTCTTGTGATGGATTCGTTTTATTCACATTGCTATCGCTGGCCAGTTTATTATTGTCCTGCTGTCCCCAGCGAAAGTTTTTCTTTGGCGTGATGTTATTGGTGTTTTTCACGACCTTATTGCTCAAATTGTTCGGGTGCCGTGGACAACCCATATAATTTGCGGGCTGGTCGCCCTCGCAATTTGAGCACTTAGCTTTTTCCTTGCGTGGTTTGGTACACTGGTAAGAAAAGTGGTCAGCAGCACATTTCAGGCATTTTACTGGTGCGGTGCAACGAAATTGAGAATGCCCATACAACTGGCAGCGATGGCACTGTGATATAGTAGCGCGAGCACGCTGCGCTTCAACTTTAATAGACATTGCATCCAAATTTCGGAGTTCATAAATTGATTTTTCGGACCGTGGCAAGAAAACCAACACCAAAGGCAACGGGGCCCCTCTGCGGCTGTGCCAGCGGATTACTCTGGTAGGATTGTAACCTAGTTCTTTTAGGTCGCCCTTAATCTTTTCCTCGGTCCAAGTTTCCAGGACGCCTCTGAGCACTACATGGAGCTCCTTTTCGTCCTGGAACCGGAACGAGTGGTGGTACAGATTATTCGCGATTAAAAACTTGATAATTTTGTGATAATCCACCGGTGTAGGCGGATGTATCTTGACTCCCTCTGGCACAGTAACAGCGCGACCATAGTCCACATTTACTGATCGCAGGTGAGCAGAAATTTTGTTGTACCTGTGCTTGTCCCTGATAATGATCGGAGGGACTCGCAATTTCCGCGGGCCGGTCTCCGATGCATCAGCAGTGACATTGACAGTTTGGGTTTGGGCCGGTACCTCTGTTTGGCTACCTGAAGCTATTTGACTATTATTTGATTGTGACGCTTTTTGCGATAAGTGGTTGCTGAGTACCTTATTACTAGTTTTAGGTAGATTTGGCCAAGCAGAAGTACCGGCCACCTTCTTATTGCTTGTAATATTGTTATTTTCAGGGTTTTTTTGTGTCCTTTTCCGTGTCCTCCTAGTCTTTTGACTAGACCACTGTTTACTATTATCATCTGACTCAGATACAGAGTCAATTTCCATATCTGAACCTGGATTTGAGATTTCAATGGCATCTACATTAATTTGCTTACTATTAAATTTACGAACAATACGCGCGTCTTTGTTGTCTGTTAACGTACTTGTCTTGTCAAAAATTGAATCTATTTTAGCATTTAAATTTAAGTTTGAATCTTGAGTAATAGTAATGTCAGAGTCTTTTGACTTGTACCTACCGATCTCGGCCTTCAACTCCCTTATGGTGCTTTTTAATTCTTTCATCTCAATGGATTTTTTAATACCATCCTCCTTCATCCCTTGGATTTTATTAAGCCATTCTATATTATTATCGTTCAACATTTTTTTCCATTTTGCCTCCAAACGTCTTTCACATTCTTCAATCCTTTCGTCTGTGGATACCTGGACCTCGGCTGGGGCCATTACTTCATCGTCCGATGTTGGTAACTTAACGTTGATGGGGCGGGAGGCATCCCCCCCGCTACGTAGTTCCATAAAAATCGAAAAACTAATTAATTAAATTGACTTTTCCTTGACAGTTGTAATAAAAATTTCGATATTTCAAACTTTGATAAATATTTGTAACACTACCTTAACAACATTAATTAAGAAGCTCTGGGTATTATGATTCCATTATTACGAAAGTTCTAGAACATTCTTTTCCCCCCTTGTCAACTTTATTTAATAACCAGTTACCAAGCGAGTAAAAATCCTTCCTAAGGCCTGACCCTTAAGTGCGTGATTTTTTTTTCAAATTTCAATATTTATTTAATTTTTCTTTAATGTTATTTTTAAATTAAATCTAGCATGGAAATTTAATAAAATATTACCCATTTTATTTTACATCTGTATTTTATTGTTACTCGCTGTACTGCAAGAGAAACTATTATTATCTTTAAAAACAAGCGGTTTTCCTACTTTGAAGCGCTTTGTAAGTATTTAGTTTTTTAACCGTTTAAAAAAAAGAAGAAGTAAAAAAAAATGTACAGGGCTTTTAAAGATATTTTCGATCAGATCTACAGGGTTAAGAGATACAAGACAACTTTAAATGTAGGGGTTGTGGGGTTTTATCTGAGCCGTCAGAAAATTTTGAAAAATAAACAAAAAACGATCTGGTAGCTAGGAAAAATTAACAAATTGGGTTTTTTTCTAATGGAACATCCCGTATATTTTTTATTTTTATAATTTTATAATAGTATAATAAAGTACACGTTTTATAAAGCATTATATTATAGCACGGGTCCATGTTAAAAAACGAGCCGCTTGCGGCGAGTTTTTTAAGGGGACAAGTGCTATAATGGCTTTATAAAACATGTGCTTTATACTAGTTTTTCTATTTTGTCGTTTTTTTTTTAATAAATAAACACATATTTAAAAAGAAAACAAACCCTTCAAAATTTATAAATTATTATGTCCAAAATTTATGTTGGTAACACTATTACAATTTTTTTATCAAGCTTGCCATGAAAATAAATAAATTTTAAATTGTGTCAGCCATTTTGCCACAAAATTTGTGTTTTAAAATTTTATTTATATTAACAAAATATTATGGAGCAAGATAATTTAAGTTTAACTCCCCCTGAGTTAAGGGATATTGCACATAAATGTATAAATCAACTTTTGCCAGAAAAATCCCGAAAATTATATGAAAAGGACTATGAGACCTTCACAAGTTGGTGCAATACAAAGGGCGTGTGTAAGATTTCAGAAAATGTTTTACTAGCCTATTTTGAGGAAGAAAGTAAAACCAAAATGTCATCCACCCTGTGGTCCTTATACTCAAAATTAAGAGCTTGCATTAATATTGACAAGAACATAGATATAAAGGATTATGCTAGACTGCAAGCATTGTTAAAAAGAAAATCTGTGGGCTACAAACCCAAAAAGTCTCTTGTTTTAGACTTAGACGATATTAATAAGTTTATAAATGGGGCTGATAATAGCAGTTATTTAGAATTAAAAGTAAGTAGTATTTACATATCTATATGCATTTTGTTTTGTACAATTTCACAGGTTTTATAAAAAAAATTTTTTTACAATAAAGTTGGAGAACGAACATTTTTAAATTACACCAATTTCTATTCTATCGTATGAACAGTAGGTAGACAGCTATCGAGATACAATAGTAGTAACTATGTAAATTCTAGGTTGCTTTAATTATGGGGTACAATGAAGCATGCCGGAGAGAACTGACCAATATGGATGTAAAAGACATTCACTTTAAGGTTGCTTCCATTACAGTACACATTCCCAAAACTAAAACACATGTAACAAGAACGTTTCTTATAATTGATCAATCATGGATTAATTTGATTAGACAATATTTTGATTTACGTCCTAAGAATGTTACAACATCAAGATTTTTTCTTACGTATAGGAATGGGCATTGCATAAACTCACCTGTAGGTCTAAATACAATGGGAAAAGCTCCTAGCCTTATTGCAAAATACCTGTGCAAACCAAATCCAGAATGTTTTACTGGCCACTGCTTTAGACGGTCTAGTGTCACCGAGCTGGCCAACAAGGGAAGCGATTTGGTTACCATTAAAAGGCACGGGGGATGGAAGTCTTCAGCCGTGGCTGAAGGCTATATTGAAGATTCTCTAAAAGCGAAAATGGATGTAGCGCAGAGCCTCTCTTCTAGTTTAACACCTTCAATAATAGATAATATTGATAATACTGCTACACCCTTACCTGGATCATCAAGATCGACAATAATTGAAGGAGTAGAAACTGCTTTTCAACCAAGTCTAATTAAAAATGGATTGGATTCTGGGGTCAGTTATCACAAAGTTTCGCATACTATGAATACTCAAACTATGCCTGAATTTAAGGTTAACGCGTCCGACACGAGTACAGTGACATTAAATGTTTATAATAACTGCACTATAAACAATGCCTAATTAGCATTATAATATACACTGCGTCCATTAATTATGGAATAGGTAAAAAAGGACTCAAATTTTAAACATCCATATCTCCATCAAAATTATATCAATCCACTCAATTTTCGATTTATTAGGTAGGCCGTCTCTTGGACTACTTAGCACAAAGTATTTCACCTTACTTTATGTCTTTTTTATACAGGATGATGGCTAAGATATCAAGCCATGTAAAATGTGCTGATTTTAAAATTAATGTTTGGAAAATACGAAGCAATGGAAATTGAATTTTATTAGTGTACTGGTTACAGCTTTATGTTAGGTACTTACTGTACAAATTACAGCGCAGTGCCGTTCGTGTCAATTAAAAAAAAAAATAAAAAAATAAAAAATGGAATAGGTAAAAAAGTACTCGAATTTTAAAATCAATATCTTCATCAATCCATTCAATTTTCAGTTTATTAGGTAGGCTGTCCCTTGAACTACTTAGAACAATGTGTTTGACCTCACTTTATGTCTTTTTTATACAGGATCATGGATAAGATACCAAGCCGTGTAAAATGTGCTGATTTTAAAATTAATGTTTGGAAAATACGAAGCAATGAAAATGGAATTTTATTAGTGTACTGGTTATAACTTTATGTTAGGTACTTACTGTACAAATTACAGTGCAGTGCCGTTCGTGTAAATTAAAAAATCTGTATATTGCAAATTATATTGACTGAAAACGTTTTACTTCTATTTGGATTTACGTTGCTAGTCAACCAATTGCCCTTGTCAATTTATCAAGATTATAAATTTGTTGGCAGTTCTTGACAAGGCCTTTTGTTTAGTTTCTTTTTTTAAATGAATGCCAATATCCGATTCATATCTCCAGAAGAATGTTCCTATGCAAGAGGACTGTTTGAGCAGGGCCGGTCTCAGTCTGATATTGCCAGAATCATGAATAAAACGCAAGGGGCTATATTAAAAATTTTAAAACGGTATCGAGAATATGGATCGAATCAAAGAAGAGCAGGGCAAGGCCGACCAAGGAAAACAACTGCTAATCAGGATCGGTTTTTAACAATGCAATGTGTTCGGGAGCGATTTACAACCAGTACCAAACTACAAGCACGGTTGTCAAAACGTTCACAATATTCGACTATGTAAGCAAACAATACTTAATCGCTTAAAAGAGGTCCAACTGAAACCGTACGAAGCAGCGATAGGACCAAAGCTGGAACATAGACGTGAATTATTGCAGTTTGCTCAAGAGCATTTGCCATGGGGTGAAGATGAATGGGCTAATGTTTTATTTAGTGACGAATCCCGTTTTTGTCTATACAGCAATGATAGACGTTTAAAAGTGTTTCGAAGACCTGGTGATCGCTATGCTCAGCGTAATAATTTTAAAGAGCGGGTTAGTTATGGCGGTGGATCAATTATGGTTTGGGGAAGTATATCTCTACAGGCAAAAACGGAATTGGTATTTGTAGAGCGATTAACTAGTGACAGGTACATTACGGAAATTCTTCAGGAGCATGTTGTGCCTTTTGCTCCCTTTATTGGAGAAAACTTCATTTTTATGCAAGATAACGCACGTCCACATACGGCGAGAATAGTAACGGAATATCTAGCAGAAACGGGAATTACCGTAATGAATTGGAAAGCTCGAAGCCCAGATCTTAACCCTATAGAGCATTTATGGGATCGAATGGGTAGAGAGGTTCGTGCAGAAGCTAACCCACCAGAAACTTTGGCTCAGCTGAGATTGACGCTACAAAGAATATGGGAAAATATGGATCAGGTTTTTATAAGAAATCTGATTCTTAGTATGCCAAATCGTTGTCAAGCTGTCATTAATGCCCGTGGAGGAAATTGGCGTTATTAATTTTTATTCTTATAATTAAGTTGTTTCTTTAAATTGTTATTACTATTGTTAAGTTAGTGTTATATCACGATTTTTTAATTTTTTTAATTAACACGAACGGCACTGCGCTGTAATTTGTACAGTAAGTACCTAACATAAAGCTGTAACCAGTACACTAATAAAATTCCATTTCCATTGCTTCGTATTTTCCAAACATTAATTTTAAAATCAGCACATTTTACATGGCTTGGTATCTTAGCCATCATCCTGTATAAAAAAGACATAAAGTAAGGTGAAATACTTTGTGCTAAGTAGTCCAAGGGACGGCCTACCTAATAAATCAAAAATTGAGTGGATTGATATAATTTTGATGGAGATATGGATGTTTAAAATTTGAGTACTTTTTTACCTATTCCATAATTAATGGACGCAGTGTAGTTGGAATTTGTATTTTTAAGATTTAATTGATATTTTTTGCAAAATAGTTCTCCTGTTAATAAAGTTAATATCTAATATGTTTTTTAATATTTTATGAACCAAAACAACACGTCAATCACGTCATACAGATTTGTAGATCTAGGCAACCAAACATACATACGTGGTTTTGTGTAGTATTTTGCACATTTGGACTAAAAAATATTAGTTATCTAGAATGCTATGCCGAACGGTGAAAAAAAAACATGTCAGTAGGGCCAACCTTTAAATAATAAAATTCGGAGTTCGAAATGGATATATTTCGAACTCGCTAGCGCGTTCGAAATATCTATTTTTCGAGACAAAATTAGAAAAAAATTAATTTCGATTACTTACTTATTGTGAACGGCACCATACAATAATAATTATGAGTAGAGTGCCCTGGAAAATAATTGCCTGACAATGATATGGAACTGTCAATGTAAAAATAAAATGAAAGAGGTTGTAGTAAAAATATTCTGTATTACAAAAAGTATGAATAAACTAATGCAGTCTCTGAAAAAAAATACAAACAACTAAATAAATAAATAATCATAAACTAAATTTACTAACAGCTGATAATACCCGAGTATATTTTTCTGGTTCTGAATATAACGTTCTCTATTTCTGATGCAGTTCTGAATATTTTCCCTCAATTTTATATTAATGGTATCTGTTATAAAATTTGGATGATCCCTATTTAAACTTCGGATTCATTTTTTTCATCCCGAATTCTCTCTTCGAAAACTGGGATATTTCTTGTTCTGCTATAGTAAATGTGAATTTTTAAAAAAACCCCACAAAAATATTTAGAGGTGTGAAAGGTTGGGGCTGTTTGCCGGTCATCGAATAAGACCCCTTCTTCCTATCCATAAATTATATCTGTTTTTAAGGTAATTGGTAACAGGTATAACATTAGGAGCCGGTGCGCCATCCTGCTGCCGAATAAGATTAATATAATCATAAATCGGAAGTTCCTTTAGAAGATGTTTTATATTATTTTCCTAAATAAAGATACCGTGCACCTGTTATACTACCTCGAAAAACGAGTGGACCAATAATTCTGCCGGCGAAAAGACTACACCAAACATTTATTCTACTGGGACTTGAATTTTTACTTCTTGGATTTTTTGCGAATTTGTTGACGCCCAAAAGTGTTTATTTTCGCGATTAAACATGCCATTTGTTGTAAATGTGGCTTCATGCGTAAAAATTATTTTACTTAGAAAATCTGCATTTACGAGCCTTTTAGTAATATGCAAGTTAAATTCTAATCTCTGCTGGATATAATTTTCGGTTAGGTCTTGAACTGGCAAAAACTTAAAAGGATGATATTTGTTCATTTTTAAAACCTCGTGAATATGCCTCATGATTTATAATTGCTGCATCAGGAATGGACCGTCCAGGCATTTCTATAAAAAATAACAATCAAATTATTTAACCTAAATTTTAAAAAAATCAAATTTACCTTAAATAAAAAGTAAGGCATCTGAATCTTTTCCGACATTTCTTGTAAATGTCCTGTTCTTACGTTCGAGGCTGTATCTTAACTCAAATTGCCGCAATACATATCTAATTGTGTTAATGCATGGAGTGTTTCTGGATAGGTATGTCAATACCGTAGAGTTGCCCTTCGTCCATTACTAGACTGCGTATAGAATAAACGGTTCCGACTTTTCCTCAGTTGAATAACCCATTCTAAAAAAATAGTCAAATGTTTCAACCTGTACAGTTCCCAATTTTACATTGACAGTTCCCTATTAAAAACTAAACTCTATCAGGCAATTGTTTTCGAAAGCACTATACTCATAATTATTATTGTATGGTGCCGTTTACAATAATTAATCAAAATTAATTTATTGACGATTCTTGTAAATAAAATATAGAGAAACTATATATTTTTGGAATAAGGAAAAAAAAATCTCATATAAAAATAAAAAATACACAGGGTGTTCCATTAGAAATACAATAATTTGTTAATTTTTCTTCACTTTCAGATAATCTTTTGGTTATTTTTTTTTTATTTTCTGGCGATTCAGATGTCTAGTGTCACGATATTTGTTCTTTCATGGTCGCCTAGCTATTTTGTTTATAAAACTTTATCATGAAAATGGTTTAAAATTTGATGTAAATCAAAAGATATTTTGAAATTCGATATCATATCCGTATTTAACAAATTGAGTGACGAGGACCTTGATCAGAAACGCACGAGCACCTATGTCCCACCTGAAAAATCAGGCGATAGGTATGGTTTTATTCGATGCTAAAGATAAAGCTTGATTGGTCGCAGACAAACTTTGCGATCAGTTTAGCGAAAATCCGATAAATGACGCGTTACGAGATGACAAGAACGATACATATTTATAAAACACCAGTTTCAGGCCTTTCCCCAAGTCACCTTAAACGAGGTTAAGTCCCTAATAAGCGTTTTGAATATTAAAAAGCCTCGGGTTTTGACGGTTTAAACAATGCGGCGTTGCGAAATCTACTTGACAAAGCTTTGGAGAACATAGTAAGCATATCCTAGGCTATAATCAAAGAAGGCCACTTCCTGGCTGCATGAAAACACGTAAAGGTTATTCTGATTTGTAAGAAAGGTGAGGATCCTACGGTGCTGGCTAGCTATAGGCCGATTAGTCTGCTGTCGAACCTAGGGAATATCGCTGAAAAGCTAATTTTCAGTAGAATCAATGACTTTGTACTTACACGAGACGTTCTGCCTGCCGAACAGTTTGGGTTCAGGTCCAAATATTGTATAGTCAGGGAGACTCACATCGAATATAGTCAAAGGTTTCAATAAAAAGGCGCACACGGGAGCGGTTTTCTCTGACGTGAGCGAAGCATTCGACAAGGTCTGGCACAATGGTCTCTAATTTAAATTGACAAGATTCGGAACCCCGAACTACTTAACCAAGGTGGTAGCTTTTTTTTCGAGAATAGAAGTTTTGCGGTCTCGTCAGAGAACGCAATTTCTTCGAATAAACGCATCAGGGCGGGAGTGTCGCAATGCTCCTCTCTCTCTCCGATATTGTATAATATTTATACTCATGATATTCCGCGAGATAGATTTACGCAGCTCCATCTTTTCGCTGACGATACAGCAACTACTTCGACTTCTAAATCATCGCGCACTGTCGTCTGTCGGATGCAGCGTCACGTAGTCGAGCTGGAAAATGGCTTTTGGCTTTCCATCAAGACGAAAGTCATCTTAATGGAGTCTAAGTGAACTGGTGCCAGGAGGTGAAATACCTGGGACTTATATTTTACTATAGGCTTAACGGGAGGCTCAATTTAATTAATAGAGTAAAGCTTGCATTGCGTCAATTATGCTCCATCTACCCCCTGCTTCACAGGCGGAGTAGACTTTCAAATAGGACTAAGGTCAACCTCTACTAGGTATTGGTCAGGCCGTTTCTTACTTATGGTGCACCTTCTTGGTGCAACATAAGCAGAACGAAGCTTAATAGCTTTCAGGTAATTCAAAACAGGACATTAAAAATTATCGCGGACGTACCTAGACATACATCTAACAGAGTACTTCACCGTTACTTTCTAATGCAGACGATAAACGAGTTTTTCTTGAAAATTATTAAAGACTCTTATTACCGACGCACAGACATATCGAAAAACCCACTAATCACAGACTCACAAACGAGATCTAGACAAGACACGACATACAAACTACCAAAAGACTGGCTCTTTGTTGGTCCAAATCCAAATCCATAGCAGAGAGGCACTACATGATATATGTATAATAGAAAACGGCGCCAAAACTTTGCAGATAAAAACTTTTAAACGAAAACGCACGAACCGAAATTAATTAAGGCAAGAGCCGATATCATAATTTCTATAAAGCAACAATACCTAAACAGTACACAATAAATAACAGATGTCAAAGGATAAAATCCTGACGTACAAATACATTCAAGAACCCGAGTCAGTATCAAGCAGTAAAATAAAATTCATTTAAAAAATTTGAGAATAATTAGTTAAAAATATGAAATTATTGAAACCGTTTTTGAAGACTCTGTATAAAATAAATAAATAATATTCAATTTATTTGAATCTGGAGAACCATTGCTATAAATCTCAAACAACGCCATGCTTAGAAAATGCTTTTAAATTATTTTTTGTATTTATTCTTCAGGAATGCAAAACTTTAATTTTAGGCAATTATAAAGGCCACTAATACGAATCTGATTATGAAAAAAAAATATGAAATGCCATATTTTCAAATAAATACAGCATTATGATATCACATAAATAATAATTAGAAACTGCATGGGATGTTTTTCTACTAATATTAATGATTGTATCGTGTATTTTAGGAGCCATTAAGTTTGTTGATACTCCTGCTGAACAAGAGGGCATGGAGGGAGAAAATATAACTATAAAATGCGAAGCAAAGGCA
Organism: Polydrusus tereticollis; assembly: GCA_963920685.1. NCBI lineage: Eukaryota > Metazoa > Arthropoda > Insecta > Coleoptera > Curculionidae > Polydrusus > Polydrusus tereticollis. The sequence goes on from OY987331.1 coordinate 64,784,093, forward strand.
GCTGTAACAAGTTGGTTGGTAGATGGAGATATCCCACAGAGTAAGTAATTTTAAAAAATTAAGTTACATTAAAAAATATTTAGTCAAGTTAGTTATTTCGTGCACGTAGCTCAAAAAAACTAATTTTACCTTCTTTGGTACAAGGTAATTGTTTGAATTTTATTCAATGGATATTTTGGTTAATATTGGTCTTACGGATTAGCCATTTTCAAGTATCCTTGATGACATTTAGAAGTCGTAATCAAAACAAACAAAAAGGCATCATAAACTTAAACTTTTTATGTAACCTGAGCTCGTTTTTCTGATTTCAAATATATACAGGGTGTTCCTTAATGATATGCAAATATTTAAGGGTGTGAATTTACATAAAAAATTAATGATAGTTTGCTTTATAAACTATGGTCCAAAAATGTTCCGTTACGAAAATACGGGGAATTTTTCGAAACTATTCGAGATATTTCAGTGATATTTCGTACGTAGCAACAGTCAACACAGGTGCATATTATTCAATACAAAAATAATTTTCAGCTTTAACAGTAGCTTGCCTAGGGGCACTAACTACGGTATTTTTGAGGAAAGAAATGGTACGCCAATGATTTTTTCCCAAATAAAAAATACTTTTAAATTCGCCGTTCAAGTTGAAACATAAGGGCTTTCCTAAGTTGTTTTCCTGGGATGCGCCGTTTTGAGTAAACAAACTAGCAAAATTATTAATAATTCAATAGCAAAAATTATATATATTGCGGGTTGGCATCTGTATGAAATGAACAACTGACAACATACAACATCAACATAACATTACAACTAACATGGAGTGATTATTACAAAAATTGTTAAAAATGGCCGCCTTTACTTAATATGAATTTTTTCGCTCTCCTTCCCATGGAATTCCTCACTCGTTGAAATATCTCCGGAGTGTTTCTTATTATATCATATGCTGCAACTATTCTTTCTATTAATTCCTTTATACTCTTAATAGGACTTGTGTATACTAGCGTCTTAAGAGGGCCCCACAAAAAGAAATCTAAGCTGTTGAGGTCGGGGGACTCTGGTGGCCATTCTTTAGACCCACGGCGGCCAATCTCACGATTTAGATAAACAGTTTGTAAATAATCGCGAATCACTAGACTGAAATATGCTGGTTTCTTATTGCTATCGGAATATCCTTAAGCACCGAAGGCAGTTATTCTTGAAGAAAATTAAGATAGGATTGTCCGTCAAGTCGCCTTAGCCAGAAGAATACGTTAATCGAAAATTGGTATTGAAAATGGGTTTCGCTTACTCATAGGGATTTTCTTCCGCCCACAGATTATCGTTGTGAAAACTCTGAATGAAATTTCTTGAAAAATTAGCTTCGTCCCTGAACAGAATGTACGTTTGAAATTGTGGATATCGTGCAATATTATGCTGATACCACTGACGGAAGGTCACACGCCTTGGAAAATCTCTGGGAATTAATGCATGTACTCTTAAAATATGGAACGGATATAAGTAGAGAGAAACGGACAGAACGAGATCAGGTGGTGCTGGTGGTGCTGGTGGTGCAACTAACCCAAGTGGTGCAGGTGGTGCGTTTTACGATCTAACCCAAGTGGTTCGGTGGTGCGTTTTATGATCTAACCCGGGTGGTTCGGTGGTGCGTTTTATAACCTAACCCGGGTGGTTCGGTGGTGCTGTTTACAAAATAACCCGAAATTAAACCCGACTTTTTACGACCTAACCCGGATGCTTTCATGAGGCGGCTTCTTATCTAACCCTAACTTGAACCTGAATATTTATGAACTGACCCGAGATAAAACCCGACTTTTTACGACCTAACCCGGATGCTTTCGCGAGGCGGCTTCTCATCTAACCCTAATTTGAACCTGAATATTTATGATCTGACCCGAGATAAAACCCGACTTTTTACGACCTAACCCGGATGCTTTCGCGAGGCGGCTTCTCATCTAACCCTAACTTGAACCTGAATATTTATGATCTGACCCGAGATAAAACCCGACTTTTTATGATTTAACCTTAGTGAAACGCCGCTACTAAAGCGGGATAATTAAATCCCAATTTTTATAAGCCATCCTTAAACCCAACTTTTTACGATGCGACCTGAGTCATCCTTAAACCAGACTTTTTATGATTTAACCTTAGTGAAACGCCGCTGCTAAAGCGGGATAATTAAATCCCAATTTTTATAAGCCATCCTTAAACCCAACTTTTTACGATCCGACCTGAGCCATCCTTAAACCAGACTTTTTATTATTTTCCCTTAGTTGAAACGCCGCTGTTAAAGCGGTATAGTAAAAAACATTATTTATATTTTCTATCTTAGTGAAACGCCGCTGGTGGGTAGTAAAGCGAAATAAAACCCTAATTTATATGGTCTAACAAGATAAGTATATTAAGGCGGCACATTTGTCACCCCGCAATAATTATTTATACCTAAATAACCCTCTCAAACCCTCTGCCGACTCGATTTAAAAAGAAAGGGACATAAACCTTTATTTATTATTCCGAAGGACCCTCATTAAAATTCAGTAGCATATCTAATAATTGATTCCAATTTTTGCACCACTTATATAAAATACAATAAAATAATTACCATCTAGAACCATTAACTAGAGATTTCTTTGTACTGGAAATGGATAAATTATAGGACTATCTTGTAATGAGAACAGAGTAATAAAAAGTAAATAAAACTTAAATACGTATAAAATACCAAGCAGGTATAGGTACTATACAACTTGTGTTCGCCATCAGGTAAAAGCCCTCATAATGCTTTTATAAAAATTTCGGATAATATCATAATATAAGTAAATAGGCTACAATTTCAGGAAAAAAGTAAAAAAAATTAATTCACAGTGTAAAATTGTAGTTAAATGGATTGTAAATACGAAACGTTTCTAACTTAGTGAAACGCCGCTGGTGAATGGCAAAGCGAAATAAAACCCTAATTTATATGGTCTAACAAGATAAGTATAATAAAGCGGTACATTATTTGCGACCACAATAATTATTTATACCTAAATGACCCTTCCTTTTATGGTATGCTCAAACCTTAATTCAAAATTCGATTAGTTAAGGTAAAATAAAATCCATAATATAATTTAAACATAATTTATTCAAAATTCAGGATTATACAAACTACATAATATGTTATGTTCTATACTACTATAATTCTTAATTATATTATTAATCTAAACTAATTAGTATACATTTATCTACCCAAAAAATTACACCCGGTTCGAACAGAACCATCTAAAGCATTATAGCTTAAAAATGCATCGTGTAACACCAATGCAAAAACTTTAATGTTTTTTGCAAATTTGTTACGCGTTTCAAATTCAATTTTTATGTCTACTGTCGAATTTTTTATGTTATTATCCGCTTGCTGACTGGAATCGATGACAAAGACCGGGTTTGCGAAAAATTCATCTAAATCAAGTAGGGGGCTACAATCTTGTCGATTATAGTAACTACGCTGGAAATTTTCGTATGCGTAGTATGCAGGGCCACAAAGCTTTTTGCTAAAATCCAAGTTCCATCTTTCATAAGGAAATACGTTGCTATTTAAATACACGCGAATATCTCGAATACCCGCGTTTATAAAATCTATCGCATTCTTTTTGTAGTTATCCAAACTATCGGCGCTTATAAAGCTGAGAATAAGATATCTTGGTTTTTCAAGATTGGTACTCGTTTTTAAAGCCCATATATCTGAAGTCGTTTCTCGTAGTGTTGGAAGCTCATATAGATCCCACATTCTATAAGCTATATTTACTTGAGCATTATTGCCACCTTTATTTATACGAGAAAGCAGTTTAAGCTTTTCTCGATCTTCGGGGACAATATGACGAACTTTCCATTCAATTTTGCTTACATTAATAGTTGCTTCTACTTCGCCGACGTAGCAGTTAACATATGATCTAGATAAAACCATTATTAATTCCTGCTTTACATTAAGGACTCCTTTCAAATAGTCTTCTGCAAAACCCAATAGATATTTTAAGGGTAGCTTTCCGCTAAATATATGGCTTGTTTTGTCCAAAATAACTTGACATCCCTCATTTAAACCCCATCCTGTGGTAAGTAAGTTTTTACTATGCAGTGGATTAAATGATACCAATGTCTTTAACGCTGTGGTGATTCCAGGTTTTCTGACTATAGATACTTGTTCACCACCCATTTCATATCTAATTTCATCAAATAAAAATGCCAAACAATTATTTGACAAATAGCATTTTTTTGTAGCATCACTTGAATTAAATGTGCCCTCAATATATATGTAACTATCTGCAATATTGAGTATTAGATCTTGAAAATGAATTGGTATACGGATTTCATCAGAATTGCTATATGTTGGTGACCCATAAGGTTTATATGTATGCTCATTTAAACTGACAAGTGAATAATCAAATACAGGATCATCGAAAACCTCCAATTTTTCACTTGTTGAAATGGTGGCCATATTTTCTTAAATTTTTAGTTGTAAACCCAAGGATTTCAAAAATTCACGATCTTCGATGCTTATATCACTTCCTTTCAGATCAACGTTTCTTTTTAGAATGCGTGCTATAGTTTTAGGTTTACTGCTTTTATTATCTTTTATTATCTTAGACGATTTTTGATATTTATAAATCTGAGAATTATATTGAAATCCCATTATATAATTTTCTTTAATTCTAATTTAATTATAATTTTCTCTCCTTGGAAATTAACCAAGTCTCCTTGATCGTCCAAGATTCTCAACGTAATGTTATCTATAAACTGACGACCCAAAGGTTGTATGGGCATATATATTATATTATGGGGCTCCTTAGAAAGTTTGTAACCAGGTTCAACGTCAATATCAAATTCGAATAAAGTATGAGATTTTGTTGAATTCAGATATGCTCCAGAAATAATATTACAGTCAACTCGTATCATTCGAACTTTCATTATATCCACTGGTAGAGTGGATTCATGAAGCTTATTGGCTTTAAACACTTTCTCAGCAAATCCAAGCGTTCTTCCTAAAGAGGATTTTATTGAAAAATCTAAATCCAATGTAGATTTAAGCTGACACTTTAAAGTGTTGTTATTAGCCTCCAAACTAAATATTCTATTCATATCATCAATTTCATTATTATTTTCTAAATATTTCTTTTTCTTGATTTCTTTCTGAATTTCTTTATGGATTTCATCAATTTCATATGCACCTGGTTTAATTCTAAAGTAAGTAAACTTTTTCTGATCAGGCTCGCCAAATCCAAGTAAATTATTATTTTCATCTATGTTAAAAATTGAATTATAAGTGTAAAATCCCAACAATCCTAAACCATATATTGAATTCTTCTCAAGCTCAAGCGAGGGAAAAAAATTAGCACTCAACACGCTGCTATGATCTGATAAGGTAAACGTGTACGACATGACTACAAAAAATTTAGATGTATTTCAATATTTATTGTAATATACAACGTTTATCCGATGGTAAAACCTCGATTTTATTTTCTGTTGCTATATTTATATCCTTCATTTTACAATAACAACAGAATAATTTTCGCTTCGGAGGACCATCATTTACATCTCCAACCTCACTATCATCCTGCTCATGCTCAGTACAAAATAAATAGTTTTTTAAATCTGGATCTTCCTGTAAGTGTTTAGGAAGCTTAGACCAAATAAACGGGATTTCTCGAAATGCACAATTTATAATAACTTCTTTGGGCATATAAACTAACTCCTCCTTTGTCATATTTAATAAGCTTCTCGATTTGAAAAACACTTGCATAGATTGAGAGATCTTTTTTATAGCATCATTCTCCATTTCTTAACTTTTTTTAGCAAGAAACTTTAAGCATAAATGTCCACACCAGACTGTATCAAAATCTTACTCGCGAATGTAGTTATAGAAGATATTTTCTGTTTTATATCGCCCAGTATACAAATAACTAACTAACTCACTTGGTGGAGGTAAATCTCCGAAGCTATCGTAATAATATGTTTTATCATTTTTCTTCTTATATGCAACCCAATGCGTCCCTACCCCCTCGGCATCATCCAAATTAACAATTCCACTTTCAAACTTGTTAGGACCTGTTTTTGGCATAGCATCTCTCATATATATACCTCTAAAATATGGAATATTTAGCTGTAATGCATACTTAGACAAGTCGAAATTTGTAAGCGCTTTTGGAGGTAGGGATTTTATTAGTTTTTTGAACTTTTATATGGTTTTAGATATAGCCCCAAACCACTGCGATATGGCTTAAGATATAATCCATTACCCTTTTTTCCTTCATCTATATTTTTATCATAACGCTTTCCCGATGAAACATCTTTAGCTGTTTTTATCGCTCTTATAATTCCAGCGGCCCCGCCAGCTAACGAACCCAAAGCAGAAAGTCCTGCAAATATAGGAATCAGAGGTAAAATTCCTCCCTGCTTTGGTAATGGTATGATGCGCGGAGTTTGTATTTTTCTTTTACCTCCGTGAACTTTTAATGTTTTTTGCGCCACTATTATTCCCATTTTTACCATTTTTTGTATATCAGAATTTTTCGGGTCTAAATTTAAACGTTTCTTTAAATTTTTACGAATTTTATTTATAATCCCGCTACCAAAAACTATTTTTTTCTGTTTTTTATTTATTTTAATACTCTTTTTACGTTTAGGTAATGCTTTTTTACATCCCATGCCAAGCTTTCTTTTTATTTTCATTCCAGTCGTTACTAGCCAAGCTGCAGTTTTTTCGCCAAAACTAGAGTTTGCCGACTTTACACATTTCCAAGCACTTTGTTCAAGTTCGTAATCTGCTTTATGTCGTTCACTTAACTTTTTATGTCTTGCATAGGCTATATCATGCTTTTTACATGCAATATCTAATGAATTTATTCCAGGATCACCGCGGGTGAGTCTTTTCTCTAACTTTGTTCCAGGTCCGCAATACTGATATCCAGGTAAATGTAATTCAATTGGTAGCTTATTTATTACAGTATCAACTAAGCCTTTACCACTCGCCTTGGTGCTGCTGGAGCGAGAGGATATACGTCCTAATCGTTTGGCGGCTGACATTAAAATAAAATATAGTGTGCAAGTAACGTATATTTACAGCAATATGTTTATTGAAAAATCAGGTTATGAATTGGAAGTTGACAATCTGGATCAGACCGTTGGAGCAGGGTTGCCGACTACTAAAAGGAATGGACCTTTATTACCAAATTCAATAAGAGCGCTTTTAATAGGTCCTTCAAATTGTGGGAAAACAAATGCTATGATAACCCTTCTAACTCATCCTAAAGGACTTTGTTTTGAAAATATATATATTTATTCAAAGTCCTTATATCAAGCAAAATATGATTATATTCGCAAAGTACTCAAGCCGATTAAGGAAATTGGTTTCTATACTTATGCTTCCAATGAGACAATAGTTAATCCCGCGGATGCTAAACCTAATTCTGTTTTTATATTTGACGATGTAATTTGTGAAAGACAAGATACTATTCGTTTATATTTTAGTATGGGGAGACATAAAAACATTGACTGTTTCTACTTAGCTCAGACATATTCTAAAGTTCCAAAACAATTAATTCGTGATAATGCAAATTTTCTTATTCTGTTTAATCAAGATCAAACAAACCTTAAACACATTTATTTAGATCATGTTTCTCCAGATATATCATTTTCTGAATTTCTAGAAATGTGTGCAGAGTGTTGGAAAGAAAAATATGGTTTCCTAGTTATTGATAAAGATAGCGATTTAAAGAGAGGCAGATATCGAATAGGATTTGATAAATACATTTATTTTTAAAATTTTATATCATTTAACATTGAGGCAGTAAAGGGAGAGGAGTAAAAAAAAAAAAAAATGAACGATACTTCAGAAATTGAGCTTAAACGCAAACTGATTGAAGCAACTGATGCTGTGCGTAAAAAATATTATAGCATTAAAAATAAGCAATTTGAAAACAAGAGTGGACTTGAAGAATTTTATCAGCCTGTTACAACTCGTTTAAAATCTATTTCTGATGCTGTTCAAGTTGCATCAAAAAAATCTAATATGCAGCCTCCCTCAGCTAACAAAAGCCAAACCACTATTGTAAAAACAACTAGCCAGCCTTATTCGTCTGATGATGTCGATGTTCATGATGACAGCTTTGATGAGACATCTGACGCTGTTTCACCGCATATCAGTACAATACCTGCAGAAGATATTTTCTCAACACCGGATTTAAGTGATACACCTCCTATTATCAAACATGATAAACAGCTAAAAACAAGAAAGATAGACTTTTCCTCGCATGCTAGTCCACATTCAATTTCAATGAGTTATGTGGAAAAAATAAAACGTAATATATCCAGGTTTGATGTAAGATATGGAATTCGCGTAGATTCAAAAAATAAACTTCACATGGGGAACACTGAGGTTAGATTTCCTCCTAGTGAGATTTCCTTTTGGCGCGGTAGTACAAATATTGGAACATATCCAGCATCTGCAGAACTTTTGGATATACTTTTTTTGAAACATCCAAAAGCGTTAGAAAATCCTGATGCTATAAGCGAGCAAACAAAGGGTATATATCAAGAAATTCTACATAAAACAAATGTAATTTTTAATCAATATAATCCAACTCAAGGACTTAACCGCAGTAAATCAAAAAAATATTTATACTTAATAAGACCTCTTATTTTTAAAGAAGGAAAATCAATAGCAAGATTACCGCTAAATACCAAACAACTAAACTTTAAAAATAAAGAATTTGTTTACTGGAATACTCCCCAGGAATTGATCGAACGTCTCCGCCTCCTTTGGGCGTCTAAATTAGCTGGAAGCACGGCACATGATAATGAAATTATATCCATTTTAGAAGAACTACGAGAAGCTAATATAATATATTAAACGCCTTATAATACGTAACATTCCAATTTTCATCTCAGTTTATACATAAAATGATGAGTGTTAACACAATAGATAAATTTGGTCGTAAACGTAAATGGAAAGACTCATTCCAGTTTAAACTTAGAGAAACCCCTATAAGCGCCTACAAACTAACTTCCGACGGAAATTATGATTTACAAGGAAAACGGCTAACCAATGTTTCGCCACCTACAGACTTAAATGATGCTGTGACAATGAATTATTTGACTGAAAAAATGAAAGTATTGGAAGAAAAAATGGGAAATAAACTATCTGAAACCACTGAACGAATGAACAAAAATCTAAGTACATATATTGGCTTAAAAATGGAAGAAGATTTAGCTAAAACGCTAAAGGAGATTAGAAAACAACTTGCAAATATAATAAACAATGATGTTATACCATATGTTCATAAAACGGTGATTGAAGAGCAAAATGAGACTCTGGAGAAACTACTTACAGAATACATAGATAAACATATAAACAATTTATTAGATAAAAGTAATATCCCAAAAGAGATGGAGCGAATCATAAATGAAAAAATAAAAGATACTAAACATTCAAAAGTGGTGATTAAAAAATAATGTTGAAATAAAAAATGAATTTAACGCGCCGTATATTGGAAACCTTTCTAGTTATCAAGCTACTCTAGTCACGTCAACAATTTACAAGATGATCTCTAAAGAAAAAAGACAAGTCGTTGAAGAACTCCATAAACCCACACGTCGAAATTTTTCTAGGCGTAAAACTGTAATACGAGATTATTATGACTATTTTCAAATTGACCTAATGGAGTTTCAACCATATTCGCTTCTTAATAGAGGTTTTCGCTATGTATTAGTGGTTATAAATTGTTTTTCTAAATTTGTTTGGACTAGACCGCTTAAATCGAAAACTGGAAGCGAAGTTACTAAAAGTATGAAAGATATACTTGAATCGGCAGGATATTCACCTAAAAATATAGGTTCTGATATGGGCTCAGAATTTAAAAATTCACACTTTAATTCTTTAATGAAAAAATATAAAATAAATAATTTTTTTATCTATAGTAATAAAAAAGCGGCAATTGTCGAGCGTGTTATACGCACATTAAAAAACCGAATATACAAATATTTCTCTTTACGTGGAACTCACATTTGGTTCGATATCTTACAAGAAATTACAGACGATTACAATAATAGCAAGCATAGTACCACAGGAATGAAGCCTTGCGATGTAAAACCTAATACATTGCTAAATGTATATAATGTGCCAAAAATAGTTGTTAGAAGAAAGATACTAAAAATAGACGATATTGTCAGGATAAGCAAATATAAAGGTGCATTCAGTAAAGGATTTGAAATTAACTGGTCTCCAGAGTTATTCAAAATAGTTAAAGTGAATATTAACAATCCACCAACGTTTCTTTTAGAAGATATGAATGGTCAGCCGATAAAGGGTTGTTTTTATCAACAAGAACTACAAAAAACCAAACTTCCTGATGTTTATTTGGTGGAGAAAATTATAAGAAAACGAACAAAAAATGGTGTTAAGCAAGTTCTAGTTCGCTGGCTTGGTTTCCCCAAACCTACGTGGGTTAATGAAGCTGATGTCATATTATAGTATTATTAATTCTTAACCTAACTTATTACATATATTTGTATTTGTAGCTTAAAGGTAAATAAAACAACTTTTTAATAAATACTTTGTTTTTTATTTTTAGGTTATTCATTTCATATACAAAATTTTCGTAATATCACATAATATTTGGTGATAATTAAAAGCTAAATATTCTAACATGCAATAATTCTGAATAGATAACTGTAAACTACATACATTTTTAATTTTTTCGGAATATGTTACATCACTATCATAATCGGTTACATATAATAAAATACTGGTATAATGACTCGAGAAATCAATTTCTTTTAAAATTTTTAGTTTATAGTCAATAACATGAGAATATAATTTAATTTCCTGAAGCCATTCTTTACAAAAATATAAAACATTATTAAATTTTTCTAATTTTAACAATGGTTGTCCTTCGCATGGTATGCTTGTAAGTTTAAACTGCTGAAAAATCATTACATTCTCAGTCTGGGAACCATCAGCATTAACTAATGGAGACATATTCAGCATATGTTCAAATAGTTCATGCCAATCTATATCCATGAATGATATAGAAATGCTATCCTTAGAGCAGGGAGCAACATATGTTAGCTTGACTGTCGGTAGAAAGCCCTGCATAGTACTTAAGCCTGTAGAAATTTGTATGGGAACTGTGAGGAGATGTATAATGCTCTCGTTAATCAAATATTTTTCTTCCTCTATTTTTTCGCTATAATTTGGTAGCAACATATTCATATATTCAGGATAGCAGAAATCTGATGAAGTCATAGAAGATTGACTAGCCATGTTATAATCTTAGTTTCTTTAATAGATATATAACCTGCTTCTTTTGTTCGTATTGTTTAATATCTTTTTTCAGTTTTCTAATTTTTTCAGAAAAACTTTTAATTTGATGTTGTAGTTGTAGCGACTTGGTCATCTGGCTTACTATAGCTTAAACCATCTGCTTTAAGTTCTTTTATAGTTACAGTCTCCCCTCCCTCGTTTACAAACAAGTTTCGACAAGTCGAAACAAATATCAACCGATGGAAATAGCCTTCAGCAATACAAATCAGCTTTCAACGTCTCGAAACAGCTTTCAGCTTTAGGCGAGTTGAAACAGGTTTAGACTTGTCGAAACATGTTTATTCTTGTTTAGACAGGTTTTAGCATTATACCCAACTTGAAAAATAGCATATGGTTAATATTTTTGAAAATATAGTATAATTAATAAAAAAATATTAAAAACCTTCATGTATAGCATTTAAAAAGTCGATTTTATAATGACCCCACGCAAGAGTACTTATTCCATCAGGCAAAATGTATCTCTTATCATCGTTTGCAGACAAAGTTATTTTATTAACCGTTTCTGTATGTATGACATGTTTTATTGATCGAAATACATTTTGTCTAGCTAAGACAATATTCTTGCTAAAGAGGCAATTTTTATAAGCACTATGCTTAAGTCTTTTAATAACAGATTTTTTAACTCCTTTTCCTTTTTTAATTACTTCACCATAGTATCCACTACTTTTTTTAGGCTTGGCTACAACATAATCATATAATTTGGGTCTAAGGCCGACAAATTCAAGAATTGGTAGACCTTTCGCTTCGTCTTTAAATACTCCCAACACTGCTTTATTTACTAATGGTATTGAATACGGATTGTTTAAGTCATAATTGGAAGTATCAAATTTATTGAGATTTTCTTTTATGTCTGAATAAAAATCTTTAGTATCAATTTTATATATTAATGAGTCAGTATCAGTATATAAGAGTTTTGCATTATCTTTATATTTTTCTTTTACAAAATCATAGTGAAAATCAAACATCACAGTTTTGGAAATATCGAGAACGCTAAAACCTACATATATAGGTTTATTGAAAAGAACTTTATCTTTTTTAAGTTGAATGGCAATAAAATTTTCATTAAAAACTTTAACGCTATCTATTTTAGATTGTGAAATAAAAGTTTGAGCACCCTTTTTTTCACGAATATTTTCCCATTGTTTTAGCAACTTGACGCTTTTTCGGTTTTCGACAGCTTCCATACATTTACCAAAAACTGCGTTATTAGCTAATTTATACATATCTTTAGCGAAATCATTTGTAGCCGCTTGCCTCATCGCCGTATTTTTATCAACATATGTTTTTAGCCAATCTGACTGCCTGAATTCAACAATTCTATGGATTTTTTCCAATTTTAGTCCATGTTGTAGAGCCTGATATAAATTTCTATAATGAATTACATAACGTTTTTTATCATTTAAATTAGGTATTAGCTTAGCTAAACGACTTTTACCATTAGGCGCAACTATATTTTCAGGACAGAAAGGAAGCTCATTGTGTAAGTCGTGAAGTTCTTCCGGATAAATTAAATCTACTTCTAAAATAAATCCTATTGCGCTTTTTTCGTTTGAACATTGTGTTAATACATTAAAATTTTGAACTTCTTCATCTTTGAGCCATCTGAAGCCTCCAAAAGGCAAGTACTGAGAAAGGGCTTGTCCATATAAGTTGTTGGCATCCAGATACGTGATGTATGAGGTAGGTTTAGAAGCATCATATTTTATATAATTAAAATCATCTTCCAAGTCGTTTGGTATGTACTTGTTATTTGCCACAGCATGACGGTGCGCACATTGTACAACGCCGCCTCGTATCCCCTTTCTAATTAGGTGTAACATATCTGGATCAGTAAGTAGTTCCAGCTTTACCTAAAATAAATAATTTTTATGAGTAAAAATATTTTTTTTTTAAGTTTTAAAGTTTAAAAAATTTGTTTTAATAATAATGGGAAATACCTTAGTAAATGACAGCATACATGACCATGCCAACGCTGGTAGGGTGAAATAGAAGCAGGCTTCTAGATTGTATAGAGATCGAAATAGCTTTCTGAATGATTCAAATATGTCCGCCAATAAAAGCACGTCTGTTTTTAAATATAAATCTGAATATTGGCCTAAGTTCTCGCAATTAAATAGTTGCCAAACTTTTTCTGCGTGCATGTAGTCTTCCAAGCTAATGGCTTCTTCACATAACGTGCTGTAAAAATCTGCCATTGCTGGTAATTCTTGTGTAGATTCTAGTTTATCATATGAATCCACAAACTCGTAGGGGAAAACTCCTTTTCGTCGCATTAAATTAAACTGCTCATCATCTGTAAATAGTCTTCTGGTTTCAATTAGTTGGTTTTCATTTAAAGTTTTCGCTAGGCTATCTAAGCTGGAAGGCATAAAGCGGAACGAATCCAAGAAGCGTAAGTAAAAATACCTTTTCTTCTCGCTTTCAGCATTCAAATTTTTGCCATCGCTCGGACTTAGCGCAATTTTCGCTGTAAATGCGATATAAAGTTCTTTATTTTGTGGGATGACTTCTATGGACTCGGATTTTTTTAATAGTTCTTCGATACATATGTGAAAGTCGTAATGTGAGCCGTTATGGAAAAATATAGGTATAAACTGTGGCGTTCTATATTTTAAATTGCACTTGCTATGTGCTGCACCTCTGTACAAACCTAAAACAACGATATTTCATTAGCATCTATGTATTATTAAATTTTATAACTAAAATAGTTTGTCATAATTAAAAATTATTTAAATTAATAGTATCTACTAACCTGAAAAATGACAGTGGTCTCTCACTTTTTTTAGTGAGACGTCTTCAGTATTAGGTTGGAATATGTCTTGGCATAAAAAGCAGTTTTTTGCATTTGAAAATTTTTCTTGTTCTCGAGCTGTTAGTTTTGCCATTGGCTTCGGCTTTGCATAATATGTTTCATGTATTTCTCTGACATCTTGGATAAGCCACTCTGCAAAAACTTCGGCGCAATCCAAGCCTCTATATTGTTTCAGAAATGATTGTGAATTATCATGTTCGCATTTCACAAAATAGGCAAAACTGAATGGTTTGTGTACATGCGTATCCACTGTATATTTCTTGGATGGTTCTGGATTTGCTATATGGATAGGCTCGAGTAAAGTTTCAAAATCTGCGTATATGCAGAACGGCATAGGAAATGCCTTATGATGATCCTTAAATTCGATAATATTATTCATTTCGGTTGGGAGCTCTGTTCTAACTTTTAGGCAGTCATTTAGATCTAAATGCATTTTTAATTTATCTTCGGCCCGAAATGATACTAGACAGCCGTCGCATACATAAATTTGACCATTATGATTAGTTCTTTGCTTTGAGATTAGTCTGCTTAAATCTTTTATGTAGCAAAAATGTGATGCCCCCGTTGCGGGATCTTCAATGTATAGGAGATTCACATGATTATTTTTTCGTTGCTTAGTATGATATAATGGCCCTACAACGATATGTTTATCCTTTTTCTTACTAAGTCCAAAAACGTTGACGCTTATATCCATGTTTTGTTTTTCAAATTTTTGAATATTATTTAATTCCATAGGAAATGATAAATTATTAAAATTTAGTTTATCCAAATGTTTTTCATAGTTGCTAACTCTAACAACATTGTTGGCAGCAGGATAAAGATGGCAGAGAATACTATAGGCGAAGCACTTATTATCGGTATTTTTAATATTGATAATAGCCTCTTTATTTTCTATATCTTTAGGGAGTGGTATATAAGACGATCCTCGAAATGGTTCAAATCTGAGCATATTTACTTCTAAATATAAAATTGCGAGCATTGACCATCCGGAATCTTTTTGCTAAAATAAAATAAATTTTTTTTAGATATAAGAAATCGAATAATAATATTTGTACAACTTACCTGGAACTCTTCGCTTTTCACTTTTAATATTTCTGTAAATTCAGAATACATGTCTTCCAAATCCGACGATACTGTTGCAATACGATATTTGCTATTAAATGATTTTGTTTCATTTTGCACATCATTCCCATCTTCATTTTGTTTCGTCGATAGCATATATGAGGCAAAAAGCTCAAAATTAACTTTAAGGCCATTTTCTTGCTCGGTAAGCTCTTTTTTTATTAAATTTAGGGCATCTGCTTTAATTACTGTCATAAACTCGTTTACATTTTGTAGTGTTTCACCCTCGTTGTTTATTCTATAGCTACAAATATTTTTTTTAAAAGCAGAATTAATTAATTGCACATTTGTTCCAATGCTAACACTGCAATGTTTTTTGTGGTATAATGTTTTTAAGTGAGCGCTCATATTTTTTCTATTGACATCTATCTGGCATTCCTGACATCTAACAGTAGATGATGATGTCGAGGCTCCATCATTTATTTTAGCTTGTTTTTCATTTGTCTGATTAATCTGTTTTCTATTTACATTATTAGCTAAAGTGGCAGCTTTTTCGGCTTTTTTTGCATCGCTTTTTTCATGGGTTTTAAGATGTTTTTTAAAAGTATCCTTTCTATTGCTAGTTAGCGGACATAAATGACAACTAAATTGTTTCTGACTACTTGAATGCTGCTGTTTTTGATGTCTTTTTAAAGCTGACAGCGTTGAATAACTTTTATGACATGTAATACATTCCATTTTAATGTAAATGAAATAAAATAAAAGTTAGCAAAATTTACTTTGAAATTATTAATCTTGTAAGGTTAGTTTAGTTTTAACAAGTTGCTTCGGTATCAAGTTTAACTTGGAACTGAAATCTCTATGCGACCAAAGCCGCTTTTATACCTCTTTTTTCCCCGGTCACGGAGAAATATGTTAGGGGAAGTTTGGGTATCCTCAGACGGTTATATGCAATGATTCAAACTTCTAAAAAAGTACTAAGACAAGTAATTATCAATCTTAATTTACGAATGACGAAAGTAATGTGTTACTCATAAATATACATGATGAAAACATTTATTGTTCGATTGCATCTAATTTTTAAGAGTCTAGAAATAAGCAAATAATGTTCTTTAACGTTTCTTTATAAACATCTCGAGTTACCTGTCCTTCCCCTGCATCATAGAAGGGTATTTGCCGACAAAGTTTGACCATTTTTTTATGATTCGAGGGTTGGGTATTCTCTACAGATGTAAACTGACAAGCTTCAACTTGTCGAAACTTGTTAGATTTTAGCTTATATTCTTATTATGTGATTTTAAAATTATGTATGCGTTTGTTTAATTCATTGTAAAGGATTTGTTATTATGCTAATTTCAAAAGTTAAATGTTGATGAGAATATTGAATTTTTTTATTAAAATATCTAAAGTAAATATCTAATTGATTTTTTTTTTAGCGCTAATTGGGATTTTAATTAACTACCTCAGAGTCGGTATACACTATATTTTGCAGCGCAATTGCTTTCACACCCAGTAATGTATTATGATTTTTTTGGATGGTCGTTATATTGTGAGTTTCTTAAGTTAGCCAGATTAATAATAAATTAAAAAACCAACGTGATTTGCTTATTGTTGCCATTGAGAATTAGGGTTGTAAAATATTTAACAACCCTATATTTTTATGCTCGTGTTGAAAATAAGTTAAGATTGCTACTTTGATGCCTACGCCTAATATTCATAATTTTATTGGGGGTTCTACCTGATGTCAAATACAGCTTATGATATCTATCTAGTGGGTATTTTCAGTTTAAGGGCCGAATAATATAGAGTTATTGTGCATACATCATCGCAAACAAAAGGTAGCTTTTTATATTATTTCGTATTTACAATCCATTTAACTACAATTTTACACTGTGAATTAATTTTTTTTTACTTTTTTCCTGAAATTGTAGCCTATTTACTTATATTATGATATTATCCGAAATTTTTATAAAAGCATTATGAGGGCTTTTACCTGATGGCGAACACAAGTTGTATAGTACCTATACCTGCTTGGTATTTTATACGTATTTAAGTTTTATTTACTTTTTATTACTCTGTTCTCATTACAAGATAGTCCTATAATTTATCCATTTCCAGTACAAAGAAATCGCTAGTTAATGGTTCTAGATGGTAATTATTTTATTGTATTTTATATAAGTGGTGCAAAAATTGGAATCAATTATTAGATATGCTACTGAATTTTAATGAGGGTCCTTCGGAATAATAAATAAAGGTTTATGTCCCTTTCTTTTTAAATCGAGTCGGCAGAGGGTTTGAGAGGGTTATTTAGGTATAAATAATTATTGCGGGGTGACAAATGTGCCGCCTTAATATACTTATCTTGTTAGACCATATAAATTAGGGTTTTATTTCGCTTTACTACCCACCAGCGGCGTTTCACTAAGATAGAAAATATAAATAATGTTTTTTACTATACCGCTTTAACAGCGGCGTTTCAACTAAGGGAAAATCATAAAAAGTCTGGTTTAAGGATGGCTCAGGTCGGATCGTAAAAAGTTGGGTTTAAGGATGGCTTATAAAAATTGGGATTTAATTATCCCGCTTTAGCAGCGGCGTTTCAACTAAGGTTAAATCATAAAAAGTCGGGTTTTATCTCGGGTCAGATCATAAATATTCAGGTTCAAATTAGGGTTAGATAAGAAGCCGCCTCACGAAAGCATCCGGGTTAGGTCGTAAAAAGTCGGGTTTAATTTCGGGTTATTTTGTAAACAGCACCACCGAACCACCCGGGTTAGATCATAAAACGCACCACCGAACCACTTGGGTTAGATCGTAAAACGCACCACCTGCACCACCTGGGTTAGTTGCACCACCAGCACCACCAGCACCACCTGATCTCGTTCTCTCCGTTTCTAGCTACTGATATATGTCCACTGAATTTTTCCCAACAATTTAATGATAAATATTCACGTTTCTAGCAATCTCCTCGTATCCATTTTAGGATATTCTTGGAATTCGTGCAACACTGCTTCCACAATTTTAGGTGTTCTCACACTTGTTCATCTTCGGGCACTACCATTTTCAACAAGATGACAATGAATATTAGAAAAGATTCCACTATCTGGCAAAGCACCATTGGGATATCTCAGGTGATAAATACGTCTGGCTTGCTCTCCATTACCGTCGGCATACACGTACTACATTTCTGCATTTGAATAATTCACTATTTTAAATAAGATGGTAAAAATAAAATGAAATGAATAATTCACAACGCATAGATTTGTACGACAGAGACTTACTAGAAAATGTCAGATGTTAAAAGCAAGTGCAATATGGCAACTAGACTTATTGCAAAATTGTATTCTTTAATAGTTAGATTAGTTTTTTCGGACAATACAACGGTTTTAATTTTTTTACTTAAAAACTCTTATATTTCAAATTCGACAGTGAATTCAAAAATATTGGGTATTTGGGAAAAAGCGCTGTAGTGTCATTTTTCCCGCAAAAACATCGAAGTCATTGCCCGTAGGCATGCCACTGTTAAAATTTAATAGTTATTTATGATATAAGTGTTAAAAGTACATTTTTAAGGAACGCATGTGGAAATTTGCAGAACGAGTGAAGCGAGAGTGCCTTAAAAATACTTTTAACACAAATATCATACAATATTTTTCCTACAAGCGGCAATAAAAAGCATACAATTGAAAATTAAATGTTTAGAATCTCTTACATACAGGTAGTTTCTAATAGCATCGTATATTCATATTAAACTAGTTCACATTTGTCAATATAACCTAGCAACCATCATTGTTGGCTGATTGGTTTACAGAAAAATTGAAACTTTGAAACGTCCTGTCAGTTTTAAGCTGGATTTATAAACTCGAAAAGTTGGCGAGGTTGAGGTTCAGTTGGTATTGGAAATATGAGTTCAATTTAAACTAAAGGGAACACTCAGTTCCATTTATACACTTGTTCATGTTGTTCATGTAAAGCTCATGTAAGATTTGAAAACTTCGACCGGGTAGTTCGAGATAACCAATTTTTATCGGAGTTTCGAATATCTAACCTCACAAACTTGATCATATCTTCAACTTCACCAACTTTTCGAGTTTATAAATCCAGCTTTATTAAACGCTAGCGCTGGCTGTTGTGATTTGCCAAAAATGCAAGAAATACAAGAAATCGATCCACTTAAAGACATAAAATAAGCTGCTAACAGAGCTACCTTGGATTTACTGCCACGAAAATCAAGAATTCAATATGAGATCGCTCATAATGAATTTATAAAATGGTGTGAAAACAAAGGCGTTTCTGGAAAGTATTCCGAAAACATATTCCTGGCCTATTTTGAGAAAAAGGCAAAAGTATGGAAGTCAGATTCTCTTTGGTCCCAATATTCAATGATCAAAGCTATGCTATGTGTAAATAACGACGTAGATATCAGCAAACATAATAAATTGGTTGCCTACTAGAGCCCAAATTGAACAGTTTCTGAAGTGGCACCGAATGATGAGTACCTTCTGATGAAAGTAGCTACGATCGTAGGAGTATTTGGTGCCTGCCGCAGGAAGGAGCTTTGTCAGTTGACTCTTGACAACGTGAAAGATATGGAGACTTCATTAGTTATTAAAATATCAGATACCAAAACCAAGGTATCACGAAATTTCACTATCGTTGAAAAATTCTATTTGAATTTTTATCGAAAATATACTGATCTTCGTCCAGGAGATGTCGTACATCGGCGGCTCTTCTTAAAATATGTAAAAGGTAAATGTGCCAGAAATCCGATCGGAATTAATACGTTCGGAAAATTTTCTGCTGCTATAGCAAGATTTCTACAACTTCCAAATTCAACAGTCTATACGGGGCATTGCTTTCGCCGTTCCTCTGCGAGCTTACTTGCCGATGCTGGAGCAAATTTGACGACAATTAAGCGGCATGGGGGATGGAAATTCTCAACCGTTGCGGAAGGGTACATCGAGGATTCCTTGGAACATAAAAATTCTATTGCTCGAATATTGCTTACAGTACAAGCGACATCAGCCGATGATGCTCCAACATCAACTGGACATGCTGCGGTTTCTGTTTAATCCTCCTCAACCGCGAAGAACAGCAAAACTGAGGAAGGAATTCGTTTTTCAAATTTTTCAAATTGTACTATTAATATAAGTGTAAATAAATAAAATAGAAATATTTTTTGACGTTTTTTTGAAAAAATTGACATTTTAGTTTTAACACTAGTGCCTTAAAGTAGTTATTTTAAGGCACTAGTGCCTTCAAGTAAGATTTTTAAGGACAGTAGATAGTGTTAAAAGTTCTTTTTTTAACACGTTTGTAGAAAAAATTATTTTTGTATTGAAAATTATGCACCTTTATTAACTGTCGCTATGTAGTAAATATCACTGAAGCATCTCAAGTAGTTTCGAAAATATTCATTAATTTCCATTTTTTCCTAAAACTGTAACATCCCGTATTTTTGTAACGAAACATTATTGAACCAAAGTTTATAAGCAAGCTACTATTAGATTTGAATGTAGATTTACATCCTCAAATAATCGCAGATCATTAGAAAACACCCTGTATAGTGTATTATGGTTAATTTTGTTATTTAAAAAAAAAAAAAAATTATTTTCATATAAATCTATAAGATGGTGTACCGTCCTGTTACTATATTATATGAAAAAATCAATTTCCTTTTGAAAATTAGCAAAAATAACCATGATAAACTATATTATATATATGTTAGCGGTCTTTCCCCGCCGTAACTCCACGTACGTAACAGAGGCGAGGCGAAAAAAGCGGGAGAAGCGCCGGACAGTCTTAATAAGTTGGTCGAGCGCGTGATTGCTTTTGTAAGACGACGATATTGAATAAATAATCAATTGGGGTATTTTCGAGTTTTATTGGGGGTAAACACGCTTAACGTTATCATCAGAAGTGGGATTGTTCTCCGTGCAATGCTAATTAATCGGTAATTACCTAACTAGACAGTAAAGTAGTTCTTAATAATGGAGGAAGATAGTCCGCATCGCAATAGTGAGCAAACCGAACAAATTGTCGGAGGCGATGCTGAACAAGATCAGGCTTCAGATCCGAAACATTCTGAGTCGCAGTGGCAAGAGACGCTTATTAATTTAGTGGCAAGACAACAGCAACAGCTAGCTGAATTGACCTGCCAATCCAAGATCTAGAGACATTAAGTGTGCATGCGTTCGGTCCTATCCACGCGTCATTTAAGCTAAGCAACTTTGATCCGGACAAAAGCACCTACTCAATAGAAGAATGGTTTGATGACGCAACTACACTTAAGAATGGAGTAAATATAAGTAATAACCTAATGATTGCCAAGGCCAACGAGGCATTACAAGATCGCGGCTACCGCTATTGTTGTGATTGGAGGCCCCTTTGTCGAAGTTGGAAAAATTTCTGTGACGACTAAAGGCTTACACACACCGACGCGGCCACGGCCACGATAGCGGTGGCGGCCGCGGTGGCGGTCATATTAGCGGTCGGGCGTATTCACACCAAAGCGGTGAGTGGATCTGTAAGGTATTTGCTGTTTACAGATTTTATGTATACAAAAATATATTTTTAAACGTTCAGGTTTTATTTTAATTTCTATTATTTGCTATTATGTTAAGACGATGTGGAAGAAGAAACTTTCTTACTATTAGATCTTTGTCCCATACCTTGTTTTTAGCCCTTATATTTTTATAATTTAGATGTCTTAAATCAAAAAGTATGGTATATAATTTAACATTTTCTATTAATAATTCTATTATATTATTTGCCATTACTACTGTCACTTCCCGCAGTCAAAGTTGACACGTTGTATTTGACCGTCACCGCATATCAGAACGCTGCTCTAGGCCGCTTGATCTAGACCTGCCCGCGCTGGTATGATTTCATTCATTTATTTCCATGTGTTTAAATTGGCCGCCACCGCGGCCGCACCGCTACCGTGGCCGTGGCCGCGTCGGTGTGTGGAAGCCTTTAATCATTGCTTTTCCCGATCGAGAAACGCCAGGTGCCCATGTATACAAGGCTGCTACA
This sequence comes from Polydrusus tereticollis, assembly GCA_963920685.1. Classification (NCBI taxonomy): domain Eukaryota; kingdom Metazoa; phylum Arthropoda; class Insecta; order Coleoptera; family Curculionidae; genus Polydrusus; species Polydrusus tereticollis. The sequence goes on from OY987331.1 coordinate 64,806,343, forward strand.
TTACGAAGTCACGATCGTAAATCGTTATGCAAGTATGACAATCAAAAATTGCGAAGCATCAGCAGATTTCACGATAGTTTGCCTTGGAATAAAATTGTGAGTATGGTAGAATATGGATTAGATTACGCAGAAGCATGCTCGCACAATCCAAAGTCTGAACGCGAATTGCTGAAACTAAGTGAATTTGATGCACGTCGCCCTGGATCATCAAGAATGTCCAGAAACTCAGAAGTTGTGGGAAGACCCAACTGAAAAGACGACTTAGAGGACACGGACAGTCAGACCCAGCAATATATACTAAGCCAAGCAAACTTTTCAAAGGAACTTGTTTTAAATGTGGCGATCAGGGCCACCGACAGGCCGCTTGGAAGTCGCAAAAGGATAAGCTATCCAAAGAAGTCACGCGTGAGAAACTTGAAACTATTACCAATATTCCTTGTTGCAATCATTGCAAAAAATGGGACATACCGAAATTAACTGTTGGTACAAATCTAAATACAACACCAATAGCTACCGTGCTATGCCGCGACCAGACTCTATGATTCGTGTACCTTATTGATGTATCAATAATCAACCAATCTGTCGTCAACGCGGTGAATGGTGTTATTAGACTAAATACAAACGTACGTGCTTTTCTGGGGTTTGGAACACAAGTTGTCTATTCACTTGGGAGCTGTGACCTTATAATTGTTTTACCGGTTGTTGAAAGTAGGGAACTTATTTACAATTTATAGGAATAAAACACCAGACTATATTTCTACTGGGAAGAAGACCATCAAATTAAAAGACTGTACTCCAGTGGCGTATCGTCCACGACGATTGGCTTATCAGAAAAGAGTTTACGTTAATAAAATAATAGACGAGCCTTTGAAAGACGGAATTTTCCGCAAAAGTCGGTCGGAGTACGCAAGCCCTATTGTACTTCTTAAAAGAAAAACATAGCTAAGAATGTGCACAGATCTGCGTGAGGTCAATAAAAAAGTGGTAAAAGAACTTTATGCCTTGCCCCTTATTCAAGACCAAGTCAATGCCCCATGTGATGCAAATTATTTTACAACGTTGGACATGAAATCCGGGTTTTACCAAATGGAAATTGACGAAAGTTCTAAACACATCTTGGCCTTTATAACTTCAAATGAATTCAATCGTATGCCATTTGGTTATATCAATACTCCAGCAGTATATCAACGCGCCATCGATGAAGCATTGGGTGATTTGAAGGGCAGTAAAGCATTCGTATACCTCGACGATGTACTTGTACCATCAGCAACAATCGAAGAAGGATTGCAGAACTTAGAGGAAGTGTTAAATGCACTGTCGACTCACGGGTTTTCATTGAACTACGACAAATGTATATTTTTCGCAGTAGAAACTGAATATCTTGGTGTGGTGATAAGCCCAGGAACAATTATTGGTCCTAGTCCGCGCAAAGTTAATACTTCGACTCTAGCACCGCCGCCCTCGGACGTGAAAGGTATGCGTCAGGTTATGGGAGTTGCCGGCTATTTTCGTCGTTTCATTAAAGGATTTTCTCTGTTGACGGCACCGATGACAACATTATTACGTAAAAACTGTGATTTTAAATGGTCTTCAGAATGCGAGAGTGTAAGACAACTACTGATAAGCAAGTTGACCAGTTCACCTGTGTTGCGCATGTACAACCCGAAGTTATGCAAGTATTATAGGTATCGGGGCTGCGCTTCTCCAAAAAGAAGATGGTATTGTTCGACCTATTGCGTACTACAGTCGTCGAACTACTGATTGCGAATCGAGATATCATTCATATGACTTAGAGACACTTGCAATAGTGGAGGCCGTTGAACATTTCCGAGTGTATTTGTACGGAGTGCATTTTATAGTATATAGAGATTGTAATTCTGTTAGAGCGACTGCTCTAAAGAAATACTTGCATCCGCGTGTTGCGCGTTGGTGGATTAAATTACAAGACTATGACTTTACAATCGAACACAGCCCGAGTAATAAAATGTCACATGTGGATTATCTAAGCCATAATCCTTTAGACTTTAGACAACGAATAAGATTTAAAATTGTGCGTTTTAAAAACATTGCCCAGTAATAACATAACCAACATAGAAACGTTACGAGAATTTCAAAACAATAACTCATTTTGTCACGAAATCTTCAGTAAACCTGAAAGTAACCCGATTTTTACTATAGGAAATAGTCGTAACCAAAACAAAACCTGCTAAATGCTTTATACCAATAGCTGCGCGTCTTCTAACTATGCGATTATATCATTATGATTCATCGCATATCGGTTGGGATAAATCCATTGCGAAAATGCGCGAAGATCTATGCTGGCCAAAAATGGGACGATGCTTAAAAAAATACATGAATAATTGCAGAGCATGTGTATTGGGAAAATCACATACTGGTCGTCGTGCAGAGTTGCGGCAACGTGGCGAGAAAGCAGACGATATACTGCACACATGGCACATCGATCATGCAGGACCATTAGTTAGGTCGAATGGATGCACTCAAATTTTAGTGATAATCGATGCATTTTCTAAATTTTGTCAATTTCAACCTATTCCAAAGAAATCCTCTGAAGACTCAATACGAGCATGGTTGCCAGTTTTCGAAGAATTAGGAAGGCCAAAGCGTATTATAGCGGATAGAGCAGCTGAATTTACTTCAATGACGTTCCAGAACTTTTTATGTAAGCAAAGCGTAGAATTGCATCACATTGCAACTGGAGTGCCTCGCGGAAACGGTCAAGTAGAGCGGACCATGCGTACACTCTTCAATTTGTTGCGACCAACACTTATAGCTGAGAAAGAAAGTACATGGACGACTGTATTACCTACAATAGAAGAAAATTTAAACTCTAAAATTCACTCAGTAACTGGTTACGCGCCGGCACTGTTACAGCTTGGAATAGATCCGAGATTAGCAGCTACTCAGCAGTTTTTTGGAGACGTGCCGTCATCAGACAATTTTCTTGACCGAGACAAGGCCGTCTCGGAAGCTAGGAAAAGAATAACAAATCGAGCAAATATGCAGGCTCAGCAATTCGATTCAACTCGTCATCGCAGTAGCTTTTTTACTGTGGAAGACCTTGTGGTTGTTGAAGATTCTCAGCTGGCAAGTGGAAGCAAATTAAAATCAAAATTTAAGGGACCATACACCGTTCGCAACATTCTTCCGAACGAGAGATACGTACTACATAGACAAGGGCGCCGGACCACTGTAGCTGCTCATGAGTAGTTACGACGTTGGCCTGCCATGCAATTAAAGAAAAGTAAGTAATACTGTAGTGTTGTAGTAGTTCTCGAATGAATGATTGTGAAATAAAAGAGGGGAAAAAGGGGATACTGGCAGAACCACTATGCCTAAGTGGTGGCAGTACCACCGAGTGAATATTGAAAGTAAAAATCTGAGTGAATGTTAAAAGTAAAAGATTGAAGGATAGTGGCATTACCACTATACCGGAAAGGTGGCAGCATGACCTAGGCACAATAATTAAGGTACTATTTGTGTTAGAAAGAAAAACAAAAAAAAAATAGAACAAAAGCGGAAAAGAGGGAAAGGAAAAAAAACATTGGTGAAAGTAGATAATCGTAACCCAAATACTGCCTGTATTGTTTTTGAATTTCCAGATAAAGATCCGGTGCGAGGACGCTCCATTTGCAGGATAGCCGTGTTAGCGGTCTTTCCCCGCCGTAGTTTCACGTATGTAACAGAAATGCCGCACATGCTCAGACAGGATGGGCGAGGCGGAAAAAGCGCAAGAATTGGTCGAGCGCATGATTGCTTTTGTAAGACGACGATATTGAATAGATAATCAATTGGGGTATTTTTAAGTTTTATTGGGGGTAAAAACCCTTAACGTTATCATATATATTTGAAATTAGGAGAACGAGCTCTAACGACTAAAACAATAAAATACCTGGTGTTTCATTTAAAAAATACCAGGTTATTTAAAATTTTTAAGGTTTTGATAATTTTTGTTTTTCCTGATAAGTGACTCTGAATGTCCAGAAAAAAACCCTAAAAATTACTAATTTAATTTTCTTTGTAAGACCAGTATTTACCAAAATGTCCCTTAAGTAAAATAAAACAATCGCCCTCTCCATGTTGGTATCATATTTTCAGACCTTAAAGTTGCTTCTTCTCTGCCGAGCCACACATCCCGACCAGTTCTTTTTTGAATTCATAAAGAAAAATTACGAAGCGTTTTCAAGTTTTCGAAAAACCAATCCAACTAGCTACAGGTCGCAATTGATTATTAAAAAAATCGCCCCAAAATTTAACTTGTCATGAAATGTCATCCAAGAAACTGAAATATAACGGGCTGCCAACTGACTCTTAACACCGTATTTTTCGGGCCCACGACCAAATTTCGTCTTAACCTATGGCTTCCTCTTTTTCGGCATATAGCGGCCGTGAGGAGCCGGTGAATTACGTCATACAGCAGTGGAAAAATGTGGCAAATGGTGGAGTCAATTGTAAAGTCTTGAAGCGGTGCAGTTTTTGTTTAGCATAATAATATGGATGACATCGATCTCGTGCTTTGTAACCATTTTAGAAGAAGATGAAGAGGTTAAAAGGAAAGAGGAAGAATCGGAGTTATATAAAAAAAAATGTGCAGAAGAAGGTGCAAATGATTACCTCAACCTAGATCAAAAAACGTTGAGGCGACTGTCATACTAGCACCGCCCTGAATATGACGGCAACGCCATCTTACGTTATGGTATTAAGTAATGCTCTGTTAGAAACCACTTGTACTTAAATCCCACAGCAGCTTTAATTGTGACGTAATTCACCGGGTTCTGACGGCCGCTATATGATGGTACCGCTTTCGAGGAACCTCCAGCTTTACGTCGAGAATACCTTCAGACACGATAAGCTACGTGCGCCATTGGCAGATTATAAAGAAAATGTTATATATCTAGTAGGTAAAGTTCTTCCACGAAATAATGGTTTTGATATAATGCTGCAATAAAAGTAAAGCGTCGATCTCAATCCTCCGGCAATAGATAAGCAAACTATATGGGTCGGACTAAAGAATACAAGTATTGATATCAAATGAAAACAAACAAATAATATAAATTTTTAATTATTATCTACTTATACTTATTTATACCGGGTCCGCCAGCGAAGCGGGGACAGAAGATAACATCCTTATCGAAGAACCTATCAAAAATACTGAAAGAGCATGAGGTCTGGGTTAAAAGCGGCATATTTTAAAAATATTTCACATTAAAAAAAAGTGAGTCGAACTAAACTTCAATTTTTTTAAATGGAACACCCTGTATATTATTGGCCCAAAAGATGGGCTAATCGTATTAATATAGGGTTATATTAATTTATTTTTAGTAGTTTAAGAAATAATTACGATTTTATCTAAAAAATTGCCTAAGTTTATTGCTTAATGTCAGAGAGTAATAAAATGTGAATTTGCAATGTTTAGTAACCATTTCCAAATTACTAAAAGCAACTGAATGAAATGGTACACTCAAAAATAATATTTTAGAATGTTGCTCATCTTTAAAAATAAAAAATATTTGCGTTCAGTACATTTATTATACAGGGTGATCACATTATGCAAAATATTAAAATTATTTCTTTTTTTTAAATGGAACACCCTGTATATTTTTTTATTTTTAGAAAGCCTTTTTGATATCCTTTCTACTGATACCATATTTGACACCTCTTGTAGTTTACCGTATTTTAGATATTTGGATATTAAATGTAAAAGCCAACATTTTTGCTACTTTTTTGGCAAATCTAGCGGTAACCTTTTAAAGGTTTGCATTTATTATGCATGACTTCAATTTCTTAATGCAATAGTTTTAATAACCTAGCATTAACTGGCATTTGTTTCTGCGATAAAGAAACTAAATGTTATTAATTAACAGATTCATTAAGACATGTAGATAAAACTTAAATTGAATACAAAACAATAAATTACAATACAAATTTAAGAAGACAAATGGGTTGACACAACAAACCTAAGCAAATCCTCATTAGGCAAGAAATCTAAATCTTCTGGCTCTAATAATATGTTCAAATGTTCTTCCCTGTTCTTGATTGCATAAATGTAGCTTTTGAATAAAATTTTGCTAGACATCTTGTTAAGTTCGTATTCTAATATTTCTAAATGCCTCTAGTATACGATCTTTCATACCGTCTCGGTTTGTAGGAGGTATGGCCCATACTTGTTCTTTAACGTATCTCCAGAGGCAGAAATTAAGGAGTATTAAATTAGGGGACCTAGGAGGTCAAGCGATTTGTTCACCATGTAAAATCCACTAATTCCCTCGCAAATGATTTAAAAATTGTCTAACCGGCTCATAATAATGTTCAATGTCTTGTTCAAACCAGAAGTTCTGGAGAGTGTCGTCATCTATATTTTGAAGCAAAATGGGTATATCATGATTAAGAAAATTGAAATAAACTTGTCCCGTCAATCGCTCCTCAAAGAAATATGACCCAATAATGTAAGGCCCTAATATTCTTCCCCAGACATTCACCGACCAGCGATTTTTGTTATCTATATGTCGAACCCAACGTGGATTTTCAGTAGCATAATAATGCATACTATGTCTATTTACAATTCCGTTATTTTTAAATGTAGACTCGTCACTAAAGAGAACTTTTGATAACATACCTGGTACTTCTCTCTCAAGAAAGTATTACTGGGTTTTTTGCAGTTTTTTTCAGATTGCTTGCCATTGGCGTTTCATTGACTCTTTGGATGTTTCGTAAATTGTGATTGTGCTCCACGGAGCAAAATAAACTCCTAGCACCCTTAAAGGCCACTGCCGGAACGCGCGTCATCAATCTGTATGTCTAAAAATTCATGTTTAACCACAGGCCAAAATGCCGGCCGCCAGGCTCGCCTGGTTCTTTGGGCACATTTTGGGCCGTATGCTTACGATCCATATGCGCCCAAAACCTGTACTAATTTAGTCTAAGATCAGTTAAGCTTGGATTTATAAAGAGGAATAGGAGAATAAAGAGATTTTAAAATGGAAATGGTACTTCTCTAATTTTATTAAGCATCCAGTTAGAGAATGTAATTCTTGTTAAGAAATCATCTTCATAAAGTTCTTGGTGTAATTCTATGTGATAAGGATGATATTTATACTTTTCCAAAATCCGTCGCATGCTAGTTTTCTTAACACCGGTTTCCTGAAAAATGGCAGTTTGATTTACGTTATGATTTTCCTGTAATGCCAATAGGACCCTTAATTAATTTTCTTCATTGACAACGGGTTTATTGATTACTGTCCTATCTTTGTACGCAACGTTTCCTGTTTCTAAAAATCTATGCAACAGCTTCTCGAAGGCTTCTGATCTCGGCTTTCTCTCAATATCTTGATATTTTTCAGCATACACTCGACTCGCTAGAAGACAATTTCTTGCACATTCTCCCAATATAAAAATCATATTTACCATTTTCAAAACGGTAAAATTCGACATCTTGTGAAAGTTAGTACTTAATTTTCGCAACTGAACAAATATTAAATAATTGAGTTCGGCTGTGATAGTGACATCATCGCAACTCCAATGTGCAAAAGAAGGAAATGAAATAAAATAGCAAAAGTGTAGACTTTTACAGTTAATTCCATGTACCTAAAATAAGGACTTTCTAAAAATCATAAAATATAAAGGGTGTTCCATTTAAAAAAGGGAGAATTTTAATATTTTCCATAATGTGATCACGCTCTATAATAAATGTAATGAACGCAAATATTTTCTATTGTAAAGATGGACAACATCCCAAAACATTATTTTTGAGTGTACTATTTCATTTAGTTGCTTTTAGTAATTTGGAAATGGTTACTATAGTCTATTGCTTCATGCTAGAGAGTAATACATTATTAAATAACTATAAAACCCAGTGGCCTTCGCCGTAGTCCATATCATTATTGTACCTATAAATATTATTGCCAGGGGTTCCGAGATCGGGTAGGTAGGCACTGTTTTAAAAATTTTATATGTTTAGTTATTTTCCGGCAGATGTTAAAAATCTCGTTGTTGAAAATGGCTAGTGTTTCTGAATTTGTTGCTGAGAAACGGATTAGTAAAACTGCTCTTTCTAAAAATGAGAAAATTATTATTCTCAATGTGTTTAACTCTCTTCGCTACCAAAACTCAACACTCGGAGTTGCAAAAATATTTATTATTAATGTTATTAAATATTCTAATAAAGTACCTGCAGTAACGCCGCTCACATTACTTTTATTCGCCAAACTTGTCTCTCTATTGTATGCAAGTTAGGGTGACCCTAATTTAGGACCGATTCGGGGTGTGTAGGTCTTAAACACCTTAAATACGGAATTTTTAAAAACTATCATTGCATTTTACCTGAAATATACAATGTAAACTTTAAGTTGTTCACCCTGCTTAATGGGTCCTGTCATTGCAAATGTACATTTTATTACTCTCTGGCATTAAACAACAGAGTGTAAACTTAGGAAATTTTTTAGATATAATCGTAATTATTTCTTAAACTACTAAAAATTAATCCACATAATAAATGTTAAATTATCATATCCATCTTTTGGGTCAATAATATACAGGGTGTTTCATTTAAAAAAATATAACTTTACTTAGCCTTACTTTTTTGAACCACCCTGTATAATGTAGAATATTTTTTAAAATATGCCACTTTTTAATTCCAGACCTCATGCTGTTTCAGTATTTTTGATTCGATAATGATGTAATCTTCTGGCCCCGCTTCGTTGGCGTACCCGGTATGTATAATAATGCTATTCTTCATCTAGTTCTGTTTGGCTCTCGCCATCCTCATCAAAATTAATTATTATCAGAAGGAATCATTATAATCCGGCCCGACAACAAATACTGTAAATTAAACGGTATTTACGACCACCTTTAGCACCCATTTAATTAAATCAGAACCAGTTCTCCTTAAAAGAACTATACCTATACTATTTTCTCAGCTAAGAAAATATGTAGTTGAGGTTAGAATTTTCTTGCATGTGTCACTTTCTAGTTACTAAGGAATGCAACTCAGAAATCAAATGAATCGTTGGAGAATTGTTAAAAATATTCGAGTTTTTTGAGATAGTTGCTTTGTGTGATATTATAGTAATTGCGAAAATTATGGATTACCATTACTAGGTTTCCAGTTCCTCTGGAAGACGAAATGAAGTATACATGGAAATTTGACCAATATTTTGGACATGCATTATTTTAATTTTAAAATATAGTACGAAAATAATCTTATTATCTACAACGACTAACATCATGTTAACCCTTTGGACTCCATTATTTAATGTCATATTTTTTTAGCACCCTCACTATTCGCTTAATGTGTATATAAATAAATATACGTAAGATTTATAAATTTATGTAATTTAGGTTTTAAATTTTATAACATATCATACGAGTATCATTACTTATTTTCCTTCGATCCCATATAACTGCTACTTTATATCTTGCTTATCTATTACCAGAGGAGTGGGATCGGCCCTTAAGTTTTATTGCAGTCATTAAGTCAAAGCATTTTTCGTGATGAGAACTTGATATGATCTATTTTATAAAGTTATGATTTATTTATCATAATATTGTTAAGCAAGTATATTTATTTCCATTTAATTAATTACAGATGTTTATAAGAAACCATTGGTTTGTATATCTTCCTACCAAGTTGAAATAATTAAAATGGTTAACAAATAAAGATAGGATAGTGGCTGTTTAAAGGTTAGAGACAACGATATACCATGAATGATAAACGTGTTTTGGACTTCCATTGTCATTATTAATTTTATTTTTTCTCACAACATTTAAAATGGTAAACATCGCCAGTCGTCTTCAGGTGAATATTGAACAAGCTACCAAACTATAAGAGTATTAATACTACCTAGGGGTTAGCAGAGCATTCAGGTTCAGTCATGTGTTACTATATGGTCTTAATTTAAGCTTATATTCCCTTAAAAAGGATTTTCAAATATTCCTTACGTCTAAAAAGAGTTTACTAAAGCAATCAGGATTCTGGGATATGACAGCCGCTTCTTTAAACTTTCCCTTTCGCCAATGTTCTTCTTTGAGTATAATTTCGGCTTCTGATCATTACAAGTGGTCGTCGTAGGTGCAAACGTGATCTGTTGCACCGAATCTGTTTATTTCTCCATTCAGTGTGTGGTTTTGATGTTTTTTGTCCTTGGTTTAAGGGGTCGTAGGGTTTCACCACCATAGGATTGTTCGCACTCCCAAGGTATTCTATACACACAATTCTTCATATTTTCTTTTAACGTGTACGCTTCGCCTGCGTCAGGTGGTTTCCTCAAAAATTCTAGGAGATATATACTGTTCGAATGTTGTTTTGTTGTCCTAATTCTCGAAGTTTTTTGGAGATTCATTTGACATATGGCATGTTTATGGTGGGTCCAGATTCGACGTCATCCTTCTATCTATTGGTGTGATTTTAATGTTTCTTAATGGCCTGGTCTACTAGTCTCGTGTGATTGTGTTAAAGTCCTTTATGGCGTTCTTGTAAAAAAGCTTCCTTGGTGTTGCAGAGAGTGAATCCCCAGTCGACAAGTGTCTTTACTATTCCATGTTTGGTGCTATTTGAATGCTTTGAGGCATCATTATTAAGGTATTGACCTGTTTGGGTTTGCTTCCTGTATACTGATGTTTGGATGGTATCGCTGTTTTTCTGTACAATGACGTCTAGAAACGGCAGTTTGTTGTTTTTGTCTTTCTACATGGTAAACTTGATTGTTGGCACCAAGTTATTCATGTAATGTAGAAAAGCATGTAGTTCGTCATTTCCATTCCAAATATTTTATGTGATGTGTGGTCTACGTAATGTAGCCATAGTTTCGGTTTTATTTTTGCCTTTTCAATTGCCTGATTTTCAAACCATTCCCTTTAAAAGTTGACGATCCCGTCGGTACTCCGTCCAATTGACTGTGGAATCTTTTTTTTTTCTTAGACGTAGGAATTATTAAGGCAGCATTTTATGGGTAGTAATTTTCGTTCCTCAAGGGCTTGGTTCTTCCCAAGTTTCCTTCGGATGACATGAAGTGTATCCTTAACTGGGACGTTTGTATAGAGACTCTCGGCATCGAATCTGACAAATCGATCAACTGGCTATTTTCTTTCCCCTTGTGATCTTAACGAAATGCTGCGAGTTTCTCGCGAATGATGTACTATGTCTTTGATATGGTTGCAGTATTGGGAAAAAAATAATGACAATGGAAGTCCGTAACACGTTTATCGTCCACAAATAATAGAGGATAAATTTACACATTATAATACTGGTCCTAATCATTGTTATACAGGAGCACTCGCGGCGCTGTTTTTGACATTTAATTTATCATGCCCGGCTATAACATTATTTGACACTTTTTTTTTAATCATTGTCTTCGTTGCTATTTAAAGTAGTCACCGTATCTATCGTGATGACTTTAATTTAAATTCAGCCGGCGTTTTATCTCCTTTATGCAGAAACTTATTCCGATACTCCAGTTTTATTTGAGCAACATTTCTTTTTGGGACTACGACTGAACTACTTTTAACTAAAATACTCTTAACAACTAGAGCCATCAAATTGGGATGGCGATATATACAAGGATAATATGGAATGAGGGCTGCCACAATTAGTTGCACACTCAGGCCGAAAACTTACACAGGGCGTCAGGTAAGTATACGGTAATATTTCACCAGCGTAGCTCAGAGGAGCTCAATATAATACTAGGAGTGCATATAACTATTTCTCCTAATTTCTCTCCTAACCAAGAAATCGGGCTCCAAAGACAAACCTGAAGATTTACATTTTCGGTAATATCTTTTAAGTAACCCTGTATATTTTAATGAAATTTTGTAACTTTGCACAACCCATAAGAGCTAAGAAGCTTAAACTAAAAACATTCTTGTACATTTTCAGGGAAGCCAGGAACGGACTTGGCAACGCACCCGTAGGGTCAAAATTTTGATAGGTGTCATTTTTGGACAAATAAAAAATAATTTTTTAATCACTTTAGGCATTTCTCTTTAAAAAAAAAGGTACTTCTTTCATATACAATCTAATATCACCAGTAATTATTACAAAATTTTGAAAATTTTTTATTTACCGTCGACTGATGAAAACAAAATAATAACTAACCTACTATTTTTACATACTAATTATTACTAGTTATTATTAGAAGAAAATAAACCCAAGAATATAATATGGAGTAATGCTAACATGCATTTAATTTATGGACAAGCCCAATGCAATTCTCTGGAAGCAAAAGGAATTTATGTTGAGAGATTTTCCAATTGAAATTTGCCGGATGGAAAATCAAATTTAAAGGATGGATCAATGGATTGATTACAGCTTAAGAGAAACCGAAGAATTGAGAAATAAAAAGATATGTAGCATTTCTCTAGATAAAAATTTGGAAGTCAGTGTAAAAATTGCTTGTAAAATAAGATTTGTTCTAATTGCTTATTTCATTAGAAGTTCAAAATGAGTAACTATAATACATTTTCTTTTTGTCCCTGTAATTGAAACAATATAGCAAGATCGTTTCCTATTTGTTCGCAAAAATGGATTGTCCTTTGAAGTAGCTCTTCTCATCTACTGCTGTTGAGTAAAAAAGCTTTTTCAGATAACCCCCGAAAAATAAATCCAGAGGATTTAAGTCTGGATACTTAGGTGGATAGAATAGGTCCGCCACGACCTATTTAACGAATACCAAAATTATCAGACCCATTTACAAGAGTTGCAAATACAAATTTAACTTTCTTCTAAACGAGGGGCCCAATGAAATAATTCCCAATGATCCCAGCCCACAGAGTAATCATAAACCTGTGTTCTTGCTTGCTCTGTCTTATTCCCTGGAGATTTTCTTCATATCAGACATGTAGATTATGAAAATTTATTACGACGTCTCTCGTAAAGCCAGCTTTGTCAGTAAACAAAACAGTTCAGGTAAAACAGGGATTTTCTCTAAATTGTTGTAAAAACCAGTTTGGGTATTCTTGCAAGATAGTCATACAAAGGACAGGAAGTTGCATTACAACATCAGAAACGGGGGTCTCTTAACACCGGCTAGATATCGGACAACACTATATCAAAAAAAAAAACTTTTAATCAACTACCCCTGGAAGTAAATAATGCAACAAATACCGGGTGATGCGTGGCTTAGTTGAACATAGGAAATCCCATGTAAATTTTGAGGTGGCTAAATATTGACTCCCCTGTACATTTTATAGAAAAATTGTATTATATTTTTTTAAAGAGGCCGATCTAATAAACCCATGAGCCAAGTTCGAATAAACTTTAATAAGCCAATCCTAATTTATTCAATTAAATGCAATCGCAAAATTACGAAATTTTCATAATTTAGGTAATATAGGAAAGGTCAGCAAATTATTATTTGACATTGACAAAACGAAAAGTAGTGTCACTGACAACATTTTCATTGAATGCACTTTGATTGTAGCTAAACATGAGCTATTCCATTAAGGAAAAAGTAGCTATGATTAAGTCCTATTATACAGGAAACAGTTTAAGAGCAGTGTCTGAAATGTTTTCAGTTCAATTTCCTGATAAGCCTATCCTTTCCATTTCATTAACTAAACTTATCATTAGTAAATTTTAGTCCAAAAGCACAGTAATAAATATCTGTAAATGCTCAACTCTTGATCAAGAGATCTTGATATTTTACTGCATAAGAGCAAATAATAATGGGGATTTTTTGACACATATTTGTTTTACCAATGAACGTACATTCACCCTCAACAACGAACCAAATGTTCAAAATGGTAGGTATTGAAGCCAAGAAAATGAACATCGTCTAGCTTATACTTGGACGCAATATCCACAAAAAATAAATCTTTGGGCGGGAATTGTAGGACATCACATTATTAGATAATGATAAAAGGCAATCTTACAGCAGTAATCTATTTGGACTTACTACAAATCGAATTGAACCCGCACTAAAAGAAGTTGTTCGCGAAAATTAGGAGATCTTGTATCAAATAGGTGGTTGTCCTGCCCATAATTCTCTCATGGTATATATACTTGCAAAATATTTTTAACGGAAATACTATTGGCCCACAACATCTGATCCTTTTGCCAGCCAGGTCTTCTGTATTCGCCAAACGACTTCTTCCTATAGGGTCACTTAAAAAATTTATTTATAGAGATGAAAAATTTTAAAATTTAGACCAGCTAAAAAACTGTATTTCGTGAGAATGTGACAGAATTTCTCAATATCAACTCAGTAATGTTAAAATAGTATATTAAAGTACATGTTTTATAAAGCATCATCTTATAGCACGCGTCCATGTTAAAAATTTTATAAAACACGTACTTTATACTATTTTTTCTATTTTGTATTTTTTTCAATAAGAAAATACATATTTAAAAAGAAAATCAACCCTTCAAATTTTGTAAATTTGTGTGTCTAAATTCTATGTTGGTAATACTCTAAATTTCTTTTTATCATAGTAGCCTTGACAATAAATAATATTATTTTCTTTGTGTCATTGTCACGAAATTTGTGATTTAATATTTCATAGAGTTGTTCATAATTATAATTAAAAAAATATGGAGCATGATAATCTAAGTTTAACTCCCCCTGAGTTAAGGGATATTGCTAATAAAACGATAAATCAACTTTTACCAGAGAAATCCCGAAAACTTTCTTTTCTCATGGATAACAATAACAGGAAACGTCAGACGTCAACAGAATAAAACATTTAAATAAAACCAATGCCAACTTTTAAAAAATAAAATTCGGAGTTCGAAATGGATATATTTCGAACTCGCTAGCGCGTTCGAAATATCTATTTTTCGAGACAAAATTAGAAAAATGAATTTTATGATCGGTTAGGATATTGTTTAGCTGGTAATGGAGGACTGTTTGAACATTTAATTGGTTGCGAAAATCTGTAGTCTTAGGTATGTTATGTTAAATTAAAGGATTAGTAAGAGAAACATAATGGTGTCTTTTTTTTTGGATGTATGATTGCCGGATTGGTGAAACGAAAATGTGTTTTTAATGTGAAATAATCTTTAAGCTGGATTTATAAACTCGAAAAGTTGGTGAGGTTGAATTAATGTTCAACTTGGTGAGGTTCGATATTCGACAGTCCAGAATATGGCATTTATAAAGTCGGTAGCGAAGTTTGAAAAGTTGTTGTTTGATTGGTTGAAATTTTTGTCCAATAAAATGATACAGAATACTGACATTAAATTTGACTTTGAAAATTTTGACAGATTGTAATTTATTATTTTCTTTGTTTATAATTTTTCTCGATTTCAAATAAAAATTAAATCGTTTTTGAGTTCCGTGCCGTGGCAAAAATGTTATATTATTACACCCTGTTTGCGGCGACATTTTTGCTTTACGCGGCTTATAGGAGAAGGCGTAGCAATCGCTGCTTTAAAACGCAACCAATAAATAATAAGTGATATTATTATATTATATTATATATTACTTTTATAATCTCTATGGCCTAAGTTGTAGATAAATTCATAATTTTGGATTAACTCGAGTAACAATAAATTAGTGTCATCATTCTCTCTATACTATCCATTTCTGGTTTTCCAATTTCTTGCGCAAAACACGATACTAAGCTTACAACAAATAAAAAATCCAAATACAAATGACGGAAGGGCGACGTAAACACCGAAGAGCCCAAACGCGACAAATAAAAGACATTATTTGACATTTCGCTGTAACCACATGACTTTAAAATAGCGTCTTTATTGGTCAAGACAAACCTCTTGAACTCCGAACATAAAAATTGGTTATATCGAACTTTTCGAAACTTACCAACTTTCCACGAACTGAGTTTATAAATGTGTTCCCTTTAGTTGAAATTGAAACTCTTAATTCCAACGCCAACTGAACCTCAACCTCGCCAACTTTTCGAGTTTATAAATCCAGCTTTATTCGTTATGTCCAGCTCTACCTCAATCTTTGACAATAGCGTCATAGAAATTATTTGCTGGTGTTTGCTGTATTACCTAAACTATGAGAATTTCGTAGTTTTGACATAACATTTAATTGAATAAGTTAGGATTGGCTTATTAAAATTTATTCAAACTTGGCACATGGGTTTATAATATTGACCTCTTTAAAAAATTATAATACAATTTTTTTCTAATGAACAGGAGAGCCAATATTTAGCCACCTCAAAATT
Source organism: Polydrusus tereticollis (assembly GCA_963920685.1). Lineage (NCBI taxonomy): Eukaryota > Metazoa > Arthropoda > Insecta > Coleoptera > Curculionidae > Polydrusus > Polydrusus tereticollis. Next base: position 64,822,483 of record OY987331.1, read on the forward strand.
TACATGGGATTTCCTATGTTTAGCTAAGCTATACATCACCCGGTGCACATCTTTAATACTTAAAAAAGACTATACTTCGAAAGACTTGCTATTGTTTAGATGACTATTCTATTGTGTGGTTTTATTTTGTGTGCCACTTTTACTGGCCTTGTACCTTTTAAATATGAAAGGCATGAAATAATTGTTTTTTAGGAGTTTTATTAGCAATCCATTTGGTTGTGTTTAGTGGAGCCGTGAGCTTCCTACGCAGTTGGATGAATTATCAGCAATGCCACCCAAAACTGGGTTTCTTGCTCTTCTTGGCGGACCTTCTCCACAACGACGCGGTAAATAGCTTCCAAAAATGAATCATTGGATTTATGCACTTTATTTAGTAATAATAGTAATAATAATAATAATAATAATAATAATATTAATGATATATCTTTATTGTATAAAATACAAAAGGCGAAGGTGAAGCCAGGCTTTCTCACTTAACCCAAGAAGCTTTACTTTAGTATTATATATCCATAATAATTAGTAGCTATATGATGATATAATGAAGATAATGGTATGATAATATGTCGATAGTATCTTACAATAATTCTAGTAGTTTCTAAACTAGCAACTAAATATAAACTGTCCATATCCATAACTACAGGGTGGCATTTATCGAGGTGTAGACCGAGAGCTATTTTCAATTCTGGCAGAAGTGCGGGATTAGATGGCATATTACAAATTTAAATATTTGTGGTGGTGCACATTTTAAATTTAATGGGATTTTATTATAAAGTAGAGGTAATTGATAAGAGGAAGATATTTCAAATAAGGCAGTTTTGTGTAATGGACCAGAAATTCTAAGTTTATGTTATAGATCCAAAGTATATACAACATATCTAAATTTGATTTTTTAGTATATATTGAATGAAGCTAGACTGTAAAGCAATCTTCTTTCCCTCATAATGAACCAGCCAACTTCTCTCATTTTAAGTTACTCTCCTCCTCCTCTTTCATATCTTCTTATAGCACCCAACATCCATACACAGCTATTCTGAATAAGTTGCATACGTCTGGCATCCCATTCTAAAAGACAGGGACCGCATAGCATATCACAGAAGGTGAATTGTGATGGGACCAGATTGTCACATAATAATTTCATAAGACTTGTACTTAATAACTGTCTCTGATTAAAAATAAGTTTTAAATTGACAAAAGCTTTCTTGATACAGATATGTATCTGTTGCGAGAACCTAAGCTTATTGTGAAGCAAAAGTCCTAGGTTTCTGGCACTAGCAAGGAGATGTGAAGCAGGTTTTGATACTCGTCCCGATACTGGGCACGTCCAAAAAGAATCAGTTGACACTTTTTTGGATTTAATTTAAGGCAGTGATTTGTAGTTTAACAGTACGATAAATACTAATGTGTTGGCATAAACTAAGTTCAAAACCAAGGAATTTTAGAATTGCCAGAAGTATGATGATTTAACCTGTCGAAAGCCTTGGAGTAGTCAAGTAAAATTAACGCTGTAAGTTCGCCACGGTCGGCCGCCTTCAGTATGCTGTTTCGCAACTTTACGAAATCTCGGCTGAATAGATGGTATTTCTTACCTATTTCTCTTAGGCTACGATCAGTCCTTTCAAAAGTTTTTCGAGCTTGTATATTTCGATTTGGAAATCTGTCAGTATGCCTTCTTGCTTCCAGAGAATTGCATTGTGCCTGTCTATATATTAAATGCATATCAGCATTCTCGGCATAGGAGTAAGGCGCCATCAGTAAGTTATATCATACTCACCCATCCCATGGGTATCCAGGACAACAGACCATTGTGGCCTTTGTAGTAGTAATCCCACTTATCTGAATAATTAATGGGAATAAAGCGATTTTTTCCCAAAATGATTGATTTTTTAAAACTAGTGAAGAGTACCGTTCAAGAGAACTGCCCAAAGTATTTAAAAAAGTATTTTTTAGTGTTCCAAAGCTTACACCTATCATATTTTTGACCCTACGAGTGCTGTGCCAAGCCTGTTCCTGGCTTTGTACAAGAATGATTCTAGTATCATTTTTTTTTGTCCATATGGGCTATACAAAGTTATAAGATTTCATTAAAATACACAGAATTGTTTAAAAGTTGTAATCAAAAATGAAAATCTTCAGGTGCGTCTTTGGCACCCGATATCTTGTTAGGAGGTACATTAGGAAAACTGATTTTATGAACTACTAATATTATTATGACCTCCCCTATAGGCTGGCGAAATATTGCCCTATACTTACGGGACACCCTGTATATTACTAAAGTTGCTGTAATAAAGTTAGTCCAATCTTAAAAAGAAAACAATTTATCTTTGCGCGATTAAACATAACCAAGCTATTTTCCATAAAATTTGACTTTCAGAATTTAAAACTGTACCTACTTACCTACTTACTTACAAATACTAAGCTCAACAATAATGCTTGTTCTGAGCTAATTTATTACTACTTAAATTATTTCTTATAGGCCCAAAGTACGCAATAATAGCAGACGCTCTTGTAGTAGTAAATGCTACTAAGAAAGATGCAAAAAGCTACATCTGTAAGGCTGTCAATGAAGAAGCAGGCACAATGGATGAAATATCAATTGATTTAAAAGTCACACGTAAGTGCCTATATAATATTGTATTACATTCATGAATTTGTAATGGTTTTATGTGAAATTTAATTTAATATATATGGCCACGTATGGGTACATGATGGCCTTTTGTTGAGTCCACTAAAGATATCTTGAACTCTCGACGAGATAGCGAGTTATTTTACAAAAGTTGTACGAATTCTCGAATAAGAATATTTTAATTTGTTGTAATTTGTTGACGTTGTAAAATTTAAGTTTTGCGTTTAAATCATGATTTCATATTATCGACAACGGGATTTTTGATTTAGGAATTCTATCTTAACTGTATCAGCATGACGCCGCATACTACAGTATTTTCATCTAGACTTCGCCTGTCTCAGAATATTTGTTTATGTTTCTGGTTCTTTTTTCGCTTTTGTGTAAAATAGGGTATATTCTGAAATAAGTATATTTCTATTTATTTATTTATCTATTTATTTCCATGTACCGGGTGGCCAAGTGAGCGGGAGAAGCGGCTGTATATTGAAAAGCATTAAGGTTGCAATATCTGAGGGTAAGATACTTGAATAATAATACTTGCTTCAGATGTAAACTTGCATCTAATATAAATAGGCAGTGATATGTATAAATTTAACTAACTCACAGAAATATTTGCCGTATTGTTACGTTAGTAAATTATTGTCAGATCAGGAAGCATATATACAGGGTGATTTTCTTTTTCAACTGTGTATTGTGTATACAACTACTTAAAAGGAACAACTATTTTTAAATAACTCAAAAATAAAGGAGATATTTTTTCATACTCATGAGCCATTCTTATTTTTGAACAATCCCAAACTAACTGAAATCTATCACGTGATGAACTGACAACCAATTGGGATTTCACTGCTCGACACAAAAAAAAATAAACACCAACAAAAACAATTATTATCAGCAGTCGTATCGTAGGCTTTTCACATTACCGTATCTCCTTTATTTTTGACCTATTTAAAAAAAGTTATTTGAAAAAGTTGTTCATTTTAAGCAGTTGTATACACAGTTCAAAAAAAAAGTATCACCTTAGAAATCACCCTGTATTTGTTTAAATTATGAGACAACTTTTATCTATCTGTATCCATTGTTGTAGATATTCAGATTGTATCCTTGTGTCACGTGTATCCAAAACGTTAACACACTTGAATTATTGTACAGGGTGGCTAACTAAGCGAGGTAAGCGGCTGTATATTGAAATGAACTAGTCGCACAACTTCCCCAAAAAAATTTAATTAACAAAAGTGGCCATAAGAAATAACTGGAAAATATTTTTAAGTTTCTTAAATGGTCACCAGAGGGTTTAACAGCTATGGTCAAGTATAGAAAGGATTATTTACGAAATTTATCCCATGATGATATTATGAACATAATTGCTCCTCATTCCTTGTAATATTTGGGTCCTTTTTTGTTTTACACTTTTTCCTCTATCTCTAAAAATAAGGTGGTGGGGAAATATTAAACTTTTCTTCATTTAAATGATGAAAACTTAATCTTGGCTTGACCAAATTTAAACAGCTTGGCCTCGTTTAAGAGGTCTTTTGTTGCTTTATTTACTACAATTTAAATATTTTTTTGTGGCTTTTATTTTAAACGCTAGATGGCGTTATTTGACAACTTACCAAATATTTCTGATTTTCTCGGAAATTTTAAATGAAGTGTTATATATTTTTTAACATTAGGTACTGGAAAGACGACAGAAAACCCCAAAAAGTGGTAAAAGCTGCAACTCTATCTTTTTTTGGAACGGAAGTATGAGGGGAAAAATAAATTTGCCGATAACGCCCTAGCCCTAACGAATGCGATATATCAGATGGTGCGTTGGGCTAACCAACATAGGGATATTCATTTAAATACCTATTATGGCAACGAACCTGTTTGGCACTTTTTACCTTAACCCTATGTCAACGAAATCAACTTTCCAAAGTCAAAGCTTTACTAAAAAAATTATATTTGTAGTAATACTAATGATACAAATATTTGTAACAATTTCTCGTTAAAACTAACATAAAAAAAAAGTCTTAAGTGCTCGAGGTGTCTGCCATCATGTTCCGCACATTGCTCAAGCATCTCTCGAGTAGAAACAACGGCAGCTTCTAGTTCCGCTATAGCAATGCCACGAATTGCCTTGAAATCTGATCCCCATATCATCCCTGGTCAATGGCTTGGTTTGGAAAACGAGATCTACTATTCGACCCCACAAATAAAAGTCCAAACAGGTCAAGTCAGGTGACCTGGCTGACCAGGGAAACAGGTTTTCCCTTCCGATCCACCGATAATTGAAAAATGGGCTAGGCAGCCGTCGAGCTGTATAAACAGATTTTGTCGGATTGCAAGGGCCACATCTTCTAATAAAACCGGCAACTCATTCCTAAGGAAGAAGGAAGTCCAAAAAGCGGTGACCATTTAGTGGACGATAAAAGAAATAGGGTTCAATAACTGTACCCCCTATTATACCACACCACACATTAACACTCCAGCGTCCCTGATGTTGGACTTTTCGCATCCAGTGAGGGTGTTTTCTGCAAACCAGTAATGCATATTTTTCAAATTTACCCTACCGTTGCTATGAAAACTAGCCTCGTCTGTCCAAAGAATTTGAGATAAAAATTTTCATATATCATGCACAAAAGCCAATGACAATAATGTTATCAACTATCCGATCAAAATCTTCTTCATTTAAGGCTTGGTGCAAAGCTATATGGTAAGGAAGTAGTCTAAAACAAAAAATAAATCAATTAAAACGTTTTTCTAAGTTAAACGATTTTATTAGAGTCACCAGGACACACAAAAAATTGCACTAAAAAGTAAAAAATAATTTGACAGGCCTCTATTTATTGAAAAAATAGAATGAACAATTGTGTTCAAGTTTGAGAGGAATCGATTTATAAATAAGAAAGTCCGCCATTTTTCATCCGCAATTTTGAATTTTTTTCCCCTAGAAAGAGTATTAGAATATATTGTCACCGGAACCCTATACACCTACCAAATTTCAAGTTTCTAGCTCATCGGGAAATATAGACAGAGGCATACGGAGGTTTCAAGTTAAATAAAATCGTGTAATAACTCTCATTAGCAATAAACCAAAAAAAAGACCAACAGAACGCTCTAAGGTTGTTTTTATATATTTAAATATGTATATAACCTTTTTATATGTACAATCTTGACACTATCTTATATTAATGAGTTTTTTTAAATATATACAGTATACAGATTACAGTCTTAATTTGATAATGTGTTATTATAACAAATAATGATGAGGTTTATTGTGGGTATAAATATTTAAAACATATTTAATAAGGGTGAGTTACTGATCATTAAGTAAATGTTGGGAATTTTGTTTATTTCTAAAGACTCAAGCAAATTTAATTTCAAACCTTTCTTTTCTGTATGTAATACCTTGAAATTTTCATTAAATTGGTGATTATATTCTATTAAATGGTTGGCATAATTTGAATCGGTTTTTCCCTTAAGAAAGCTGGTGTTCTTTTATTCTTTTATCAAAATTTCTACCTGTTTGTCCAATGTATGAATTAGGGCAATCTTTGCAAGTGAGTTTGTAGACTCCTGATTTTCTATTTTTTTTCTATTTTGTTTTATTATTTTCTACTAATTTACCCAATGAATGGTTTGTTTTGTACGCTACATTAAAATCTAATTTATTTAAAAAAGTACCTATTTTATCACTAGCCTCACCAATATATGAGATTAATTTGTAATTTTTTTATTTATCTTTAATAATTAGATAAACCATTCCAATTGCTTTTTTAAGTTTTCTTGCGTAGAATTTGGTCTATTATATTAGACGTGTAACCATTGTTTATTGTTATTTGTTTTATGATGTTTAATTCAGTTTCAAAATTTTTTTGATTTAATGGTAGTGTTAATAATCTATGTAACATGCTATGGAATGCTGCTAGTTTATGTTGTAAGGGATGGCATGAACTTTTATGTATCGTTGTATCAGTGTGTGATGGTTTATGAAAGACTGAAAAAATGTGTTTATTGTTTTCCTTTTTTATAGTTCAATCAAGAAAATTATGACTATTATTGATTTCTTTCTCAATAGTGAATTTAATGCTATTATGTGAACTCTTTATGTAGTCTAAAAATTGTTTTAGTTGTCTGTCAGTATAGGTCAGCTAGGATATCATCCACATATCTATACCAATATATAAATTGACTAAAAACTGGACGATTTGAAATTTGATGTTCTAACGAATTAATTAAGATTTCAGCTAGTAACGGGCTAAGGGGGTTGCCCTTCGCTACTTGTGTAAATATTGTTATTGAATTCAAAATAATTTTGTTCCAAGCATATAGTACGTGAGTTGATAATTTCAGTTTATATCACAATATTTACATGTTTTACTGAAAGGAGTTTTTCAACTAATATAATGGTGTCTTTAATAGGAATGCTAGGAAATAAATTAGCAACATCTAACGAAATTAATTTAGCATTTTGAGGTAATTTAATATTTTCTATTTTTTTGACTAAGTGATATAAATTTTTTATCATGTATTTAGCAGAGAATCCAGTGTGTTCTTTGATTAAATCTATGAGTCTTTTTGATATTTTATATGATGGAGCCGAAACAAAAGAAACAACAGGTCTAATAGGTAATCCCAATTTATGCAACTTTACTAAAGAATATAATTTCGGTGGTTGAGGATTCATGATAGTAAGTTTACCTAAGTCCTTATCAGTAAACAAACCTTTACAATTTTTTATAATGGTCTTAACATTTTTTTGGTAGTTATCAGTTAGGATCATATTTTAATATTTTATATTGAGATGGAGTTAAGAATTCGGTTGTTTTTTCTATATAGGCTTTTTTGTCTATAGCGATAACAGTATTGCCATTATCTGCTTTAGTAAAGATAATGTCATTTATATTAGTCTTATTCTTAATCGATTTAGGATAAGACTAACAAAAATCATCGATAATTTATACATTGGACAAACAGGTAGAAATTTTGGTAAAAGAATAAAAGAGTACCAGTGCAGCTTTCTTAAGGGAAAAACCGATTCAAATTATGCCAATTATTTAATAGAATATTATCACCAATTTAATGAAAACTTCAAGGTATTTACATACAGAAAAGAAAGGTTTAAAATAAAATTTGCTTGAGTCTTTAGAAATAAACAAACTTAAAAATTCCCAACATTTACTTAATGATCAGATAGACCTTAATAACTTACCCTTATTAAATATGTTTCAAATATTTATACCCACAATAAACCTCATCATTATTTGTTATAATAACACATTATCAAATTAAGACTGTAATCTGTATACTGTATATATTTAGAAAAACCCATTAATGTAAGATAGTGTGAAGATTGTGCATATAAAAGGTCCAGCCTCTATTAATTTACATTTGTTTGATAAAGCTACAATGTAGCGAAACATGTCACATTAATATAAAATCATGTTTATAAATACTGGAGAGAAGTATGTTAATAGTATTTTACATTATTTCCTAAAAACATCCTATTGTTATGGATCTTCAGCAAGTATCGGCTAATTCAATAAAATTCAGAAAACTCAAGTTGAATGATTTGACGTTTCCTCCCAATATTATAATAGACATATTTTACCGAAGCCAACTTACCAGATTACTATTACCTACCGGGATTCGTTTGGAGACTCCTTTTAGTGACTTCTTTTATGTTAATAATAATATTTTCGTTTTAAACAAAAATAGAGAGTTTTCACCACGTTCTGTCATCTTTTTATTAATGTTAAATAACATAAAACTTTCAATTTAAAATTTACGAGAAAATCGGGAATATTTGGTAAGTTGTCAAAGAACGGCACCTAGCGGTTAAAATTAGAGTCACAAAAAATTATTTAAACTGTAGCGAATAGAGCAAAAATATGCCTCTTAAACGAGACCAAGCTGTTTAAATTTGGTCAAGCCACCACCTCATTTTTAGAGATAGAGAATAAAGTGATAGAACCCAAATATTATGAGGAATGAGGAGCAATTATCTTCATAATATTATCATGGGATGAATTTCGTCAAGAACCCTGTTTGTACTTGACCATAGCTGTTACGCTCTGTGGTGACCATTTTAGAAACTTAAAATATTTTCCAGCTATTTCTAATGGTCACTTTTGTTAATTAATTTTTTTTTGGAAGTTGTGCGAATAGTTCATTTCAATATACAGCCGCTTACCTCTCTTAGTTGGCCACCCTGTACAATAATTCAAGTGTGTCAGCGTTTTGGACACACTTGACACAAGGATACAATCTGAATATCTACAACAATAGATTCAGTTAGATAAAAGTTGTCTCATAATTTAAACAAATATATAATAATATGCTTCCTGATTCGACAATAATTAACTAACGTAACAATACGGCAGATATTTCTGTGACTTAGTTAAATTTATACATATTACTGCCTGTTTACATTAGGTACAAGTTTACATCTGAAGCAAGTATCTTACCCTCAGATATTAGCAACCTTACAAATCCACCTTATATCAGCTGATAAAAGAAAAGGTTTGCCTTCTGTTTTCTTTATAGTTAGTGTTGTGTTGCTGTATTTTTATCATGGATACATCCCAGAAGAGCGGGGATTTTGTTTTTTAAATTATTTTTTAGGAAACCAGCCAAAAGAATATCTCCCTCTTAAGTATTTCTCTGCAGGTATTTAAGTTAACGGGGTAAGGTGTTTTATACATACGGACTATTCCTAGAAACATTTTTTTTAAAACAATTTTCCTTGTCTAGGGTCTCCTTCTTTTCAAAATTAAAGTTATGACCTTCGACAAACCTATGTGTTGTAAGTTAAGTATTTTGGTTATTTATGTTTCCTATATTGCAGTCGGTCTTATATGAGGGTGCCTGATCTGTTTTTCAATAACTGTTTTGTCTGACCTAGGGGATCTTATACAGGATGTTACTTGATGATAGGCCGTAATTCCAAGAGCGCATTCCTGAATCAAATTCAAGTAGAAAAGGTTATATAAACATGTGCCCTAAAAAATCAAGATAGTGGGTGACAAAGTTTTAAAAAAAAATCGGTTTGTTATTAATATCTTAAAGATCCTTTTGTCGATTTTGGTAGGATTTGGCAGCGTTGTTCGTTGTGATAAGACGCTAAGTTAGCAATAACTACATAATAATTATGAGTGCCAGCGGCGTCCTGAGGGGTAGTCACGGATAATATTGACAAAACAATGTACGCCACTGACTTGCACAGTATTTATAAATAAGCCATTCTTTAAGGTCTAGCAAATGAAAGGTAATAACAATTTAACAGAATATTCACAAAAGTTGTTGGAAATGATTACCTCACGCTTCCATGCAGGCTTCTGCTCTTCTTCGCATCGAGTTAGTGTTATATGGATTGTTTACAAACCATTACAAACTCTGACAACTGCTGACAACTTCATTGTAACTAGCGCGCCGATGCGCGCCGATATGCGCTGATGCGCATGCTTCTCAGCAGCCAATCTTTTGAGCTTATATGTCAGTGTTATGTTAATTCATGACATCATTACTGATGTCAGCGCCCTATATGGTACTGTATGGCACTGTACGGTATGTACGAATCACACAACAAATGAATTTTAGAAAAAAAATCTGTCAAAGGTCTTCATTGAAAAAAATCAGGATTAATCAGGACATTGAGCAAAAATCAGTCAGGACACTTTATGTAGACTCTCAAATCAGGACATGTCCTGATAAATCAGGACGTCTGGTCACCCTACATTGAGTGATGAACTCTTTCGAATATTTCATAAGTTTTACGTTTGGTTTCACATCCGTCAATAATGCTGTTCTTTAGTTGTTCTACTGTCTCGATTGGTGTAACATAAACTAATAATTTTGGGTGCCCCCACAAATAAAAATCTAGGGTGTCAGGCGATCTAGGTGGCTAGAATTGTGATCCTCCACGACCGCAGCCTAGGTGTTAGTGTGTCCGACTACTAAGCCGAAGGTCCCCGGTTCGATCCCGGGACCATGCGTCGATCTTTATTTTATTCGGTCGTCACCTCGTGGAAGGCAATGGCAAACCACCACGTAGTAATTTGCCTAGTACAACCTCTCAAATAGTGCCGTTCGGAACCGGCGATAAACTGTAGGTCCCATATACCTGTGAAAAATCTGAAAAAAGGCACACATCACAGGTATATGCGAGAGGTCGCCTACGCTCGAATGAGCATGGCACATAAAGAAGAAGACGACCTATCCAACGATATTGGTAAGCTTTATTCAAATACTAACGAGCCAATATGCTAAAGTGGAGCTGGAGCACCATCATGTATGAACCAATGTTGTTGCCGTAACTGAAGGGGAATATCTTCAAGAAGTAAAGGTAAATTATTTTTTAGAAAATTACTGTAAGATTGTCCGTTAAGGCGTCCTAGTAAAAGAAATGGTTCAATCAAATAGTCACCTATGATATCGATTCAACCGTTGATAGAAAATTGTTCCCGAAAATATATCTGTGTAATAGCATGAAGATTTTCATAGGCTCAGTTATGATTATTATGAAAATTAAATATTGCATTTCTGGAAAAATGCGCTTCGTCTGTAAACATAATGATGAAATCAAATTGAGGATTTTCTGCAAGTTTTTGAAGATATCATCTACAATATTACGTACGCGATTCAATATCTCTTGGAAGAAGTGCCTGAACTCTTTGCATATAATAAGAATACAGCAAGGATTCTTTTAAAATTTTCCATAATATTTTATAGCAAATATTTAGTTCCCTACCAATTTTTATCGTACTAGTTGGCATATCATTAAGTAACACCCTGTATATTACATTAATCTCATTCTTGATATTTGTTTTGTCTTTTACTATTGTGAAAATTTTACTAACTTTTTATCATTGTAAAAAGAAATTCGGCAATTTCGTGATGGTAGTTTTCTAGAGACTGTTACTGATTGACCCTTGATATAAGGGATTTAGAAGAATTTTTGGTCTCTAGAAAGATTTGAATTTATTTGAGTAATGATGTTTAGTTTGGAGAGTCTAATGAAGATGTTGTTAATGAGTGATGTTGGGTATTGATTTTATGGATTTACGAATTTCTTTCAGATACATTAAACCCCAACGCCGGAGTCCCTCAAGGTTCTATATTGTCGCCCACCCTCTTTTTACTATACATTAACGATCTTTTAGAAAAAACTAAAAATCGTTTATACAGGGTGTCTGTAAAAGGTCTTTACACAAACCTACCACATATTCTTCAGACCAGAATTAGCCGATTTTAGTAAACTTACCTTAGTACAAATTTGCTTATTGATTGCGTATATTGCAATTTTTAAATTGTTCTTCTGGATTAATTCAAAAACTGCATTTTGCCGAAATTTGGTACGTTGGCATAGCTTTATGGGGCAAAAAAACCTATGTGACAATTGTGATTAATCTGTCCATGGGCGTAGAACCTGGGTTTTTTACTAATTGCTTGTTTCAGATTTCTATGCCAATGGAACAAGAGGGGTTTGGGCACAAAATTTAGATGAACCAACCCATTTGCTACAAAAAAGGTACTCTTGATAAGATTCGATTCCTCTGACGGTTTACGAGAAATTTGCATCTAATTACTTACTACGTAGTAGTTTTTACCACGTAGTACTTGGGTTTTATAGAATTTTTCTGTTTTTGATTTCTACACCAATGGAAGATCAGAGGTTTAAGTTTAAAATTTAGTTTAAACCAACTTATTTACTACAAAAAACCTCTTGACCAGTTTTTTTATAATCTGCTTTTTATTCGCACGGTATTTTTCAGGTATGTACAACACGACCTTACACCTCACAAACAATCGTTATTGTTGGTTTATATTAGTTTCATCTGACAACATAAGATTATTGTCAAATTTGTAACATTTATTATTGTTGCTAACGTTCAATCATTTTATCTGCTTGCATTAATTATTAGAAAACTTTAATTGTCGTGAATTATCATGGCGGTGCAATACACTATTGAAGAACATACCGATATGATATTGGTATTTGAGTATTGCCAAGAAAATGGTCGAGAATGTGTCAGAGTCTACTCCCAAAGGTTTTCAATCGTCGTATACCAAGCCACCCGACGTTTGTTGCTGTTGAAAGACTCCTGCGGGAAAACGGCCAATTTACTCCTTAAGCCAGTGATAATAAAAGACAGCGTTTTGTAAGGGTTCCTGAAGTCGAGGAAGACATTTTAGAACGTGCTGCAGAAGATCCAGAGATAAGCACTAGGAGGCTAGGTAAGGAAATAGAAGTGTCCAAAGATAGTGTTCATGAAGTACTTCAAGAATAGTTGCTATATCCATACCATAAGATGCCAGTTCAAGATCTTTTACTTAATGATCCTGAAATGCGCCTGGTTTTTAGTCGGCTTGTTCATAGGCAGGGAGAAGAGATTCCCAACTTTGCCAACAATATTTTGTTTACTGATGAAGCATGTTTCACAAAAAGAGGGATTACAAATTATCATAATGAACATGTTTATGCGGATGAAAATCCACATGCTATCAAGGTAAATCATTTTCAAAATGAGTTTAAAATTAATGTGTGGGCTGGAATAATTTTATTGGTAATCACATTGTTGGTCCTGTCATTATTCCACAAAAAGTATCCGGGGAACATCTGCAAAATACGCTGCTAGATTTGCTTGAAGATTTACCTTTACAACTTCGGAGAGATATGTGGTTCATACACAATGGAGCTCCACCACATTTTGCATTAACTGTTAGAAACTTTTTGAATCAGCAGTACCAAAATAAATGGATTGGTAGAGGTAATGCCCCTGTAAATTGGCCACCACGATCTCCGGACTTTTATCCATTGGATTATTTCTTATGGGGGCATCTTAAGATAGTGGTTTACAGGACAACTTCAGATAACGCAGAACAACTATGGCAACATATTCAAGATGAAAAAAATATTCTTAAAGGCAATGAACAAGTTCTGCAAAGAGTATGTTTTAATTTTCTTCGACGTAGAAATCTTTGTATTCATGAAAATGGTGGACATTTTGAGCAACTATTTATTTCTGTTTATGATTTAGTTATTTTTTTCCTTTTTTGTAAAGACTACTACGTATTAAGTAATAAAATGCAAATTTTTCGAAAACCGTCAGAGGAATCGAGTCTTATCAAGAGTACCTTTTTTGTAGCAAATGAGTTGGTTCATCTCAATTTTGTGCCCAAACCCCTCTTATTCCATTGTCATAGGAATTTGAAACAAGCAATTAGTAAAGAACCTAGGTGTACGCCTGGATGTATGGACTGATATTAATCAGAATTGTGACATGGGTTTTTTGCCCCATAAAGCTATGCCTGTTGAGTTAAGGTAAATATATCGCATCGGCAACGGCGCCCTGCTCGGGAGTCGGGATTCTGTGCGTCGTTTGCACCCGAGTAGTTGGCAACGCCGGTAAATAAAAAGCCAGCCGCAAGACGGTGTAAGGGATGATTCATATAATAGTGGTATTGTTTTTGGTAAGATGTACGTAGTTGTTTGTTGTCTTGTATATTTAAGTGTTATTTAGTTAAATAAATTAAGATTGAGTGAAAAAGAAATCGGATTTTTATTACGAATAAAGAGTGAACTAACAAAAAGGGTAAAATCCCCAACAATGCCAACGTACCAAATTTCGGCAAAATAGTATGAGCAGTTTTTGAATTAATCCAGAAAACCGATTTAAAAATTGTCACTTCAGCGCTGTCTAGCGCCCAAACTAAGCAACTTTGTACTAAGGTAAGTTTACTTAAATCGAATAATTTTGGTCAGAAGAATATGTGGTAGGTTTTTGTAAAGACATTTTACAGACACCCTGTATATCTTCGCTGGTAGCAGCACACTTGTCTCGTCTTTTACTTTGGATGCTCGGATATCGGCTGCCAATTCACATCTCTATAAGCAGCAAGAGGTCTCACATCTCAACAAAGATCTGGAAGAAATTCTGTCTTGGAGTGACAGTAACTAAGTAGAATTTAAGGGTAAAAAATCCCAGGCGGCAGTTTTTTCTAAAAAAGTTAATGTTGAAGAACCGGATATAGTCATGGCGAGACACTCCATTCCCTTGGCTTCAGCAATTCATTTATTAGCAATCAACTGGATAGTCATATGTCTTGGCATAGTTACGTTGCGGCCATTGCTAAGGTGACCATGATCTGACAAACAACTTGGAAAGCCTTGAACATCGAAGGCAGGTTAGCGACTTTAATCTATTTTACAAATATTTTCATTACTAGTACTCAACTGAGGTTGCCTGCTTGATTCCACCCAGAGCGGTGTATGATAGACATACACGACGAGTCACTACAGCCCACCCATACGTGATCCAGCTTAGTGTTATTCGAACGACAGTGTTTAAAGATTCCTTCATTTGGAAAACGTCATTATTCTGGAATGACCTCCCTGCGGCAGTGTTCCCCAGTGAAGATAATCTCCAAGGATTTAAGACCAACGTAAACGATTTCTTGTACATACGCACCGCTCGTAGAGCGCCATAAAGGATTAATCCTGCAGTGCTGTGCCTTATCATAATAAAAAATTATACCATTCGAAATTTTTATTTCGATTTCCAAAGGATGTTTATTTTTATACCGATTATTTATTCATACATCTAAAATAATAGTAATTAGAAGAACGCAAGTTAATTTGGAAAGACTTACATGAGAATTTTTTAAATATTGTATTCGATTATTGCAAGAAGTTTAAAGTCCGCGCTTTACGTGAAATTTTATAAATCCATCTCTGAATTTTTTTAAAAGTTATTAATGCATCAATCGCATCATCACTTTAGAATACATAGCTCTTAAACATAATATCCAAAAATGATCAAAATCGGTTCATACATACAAAAGTTATGAACTATCAAAAAAGGGAGTTTGGGTCAAAGTGCAGATATATAGCCTGAAAAGATAAAGATTAAAAAAAAAATGAGCGACCCAAACAATTCGACCTGTCCGCGAATGTGTTAATTTTGCTTCTTAAATCATGTCACTTTGTGTTGCTTTCCCCAAGAAACACCATAGTAAAGTAGTGGGCTTTTGAAAAACTTCATTGATTTCATGATATTTTTAACGTAATATAGAGGATAGGATCAAAGAAATTCCAGAAAGAACAATTGAACATTACTCCAATAACAAAGATTGCAATTAAAAATCCTTAATGATCTTTTCTCATAAATATTTATGCAAAATTAAAATTCTCTTTAAGCATTTGTAAAATATGCGCGAAGTTTTTAGACAAACATAAATATTTGCAAAAGAATATCAAACAGAAGGAGAATGCAAACTAGTTTTAATTAAATTTAATTTTAAAGTTATGTTTATGGTAATGCATTATAAATTAAACGCTTTAAAAGAAGCAACTCGTTAAGATAAAAGAAGTATTGCGAAATAATGAGTTTTCCAATGTGCAGGATGCTTACTAAATATCCGGCAAAAATTAAAGGAGTAATCACTGGGGTAATTGTAAGAATATTTTCTCCAGTAATAATTTTCAACCCCATGCTATCTCTACTATACTGATACACTTAGGAACAGATTAAGTTCTTAAATTAGGTTAGCAGTCCTAAAATATCTACTGCAGAGATGACTAAAAAGTGCGATTCCTTTTTAATGGAGGTGTATTTCAAAGCATCCTATAATGTACCTAGCAGGTAAATAGGCGATATAATAGTTTTTTTTTGGTCAAACCTTCATGGCGCTCTATGAGTGGTGTGTGTACATAGAATGCGATTCACGTTGGTATTGAACCTTTGGAGATTTTTTTGAGAACACGACCTCAGGGAGGTCGTTCCAGAGTATTGACATTCTTAAGATAAAGAAAACAGTGTCGTTTAAGGGACACTAGACTGTGCCACGTATGGGTGAGCTGCAGTGGTTTGTCATCTATTTCTACCATGCACCACTCTGGATGGAAACAAGCGGACAACATCAGTTGAATATTTGCCACGAAAATATTTATAAAAGGGGCTCAAGTCGCCAACCTGCCTTCGTTGTTTTCGGCATTCAAGGTTGTTACAATCGGGTCAAAGGAAAGTTACTAACCAGAAGCCTTTTTGGTGTCAAGCCGGCTCAAGATTCCGATAACATGGCGGTGCCGGAAAACAATCTCGGGCATTCTCGATTCTACAGAGGGCATGTTCGGTGGAGTCTTTCCCTGAATATTAACCGTTTGATGTGAAGAGAATAGTTTCGCCAGTAAGTTTGCCTTTTCCTGTGCCTTGGTCGCAATGGTACCATCAGAACGTGTTAGAGGTGGAATGGCTGACTTGGTAAAGTTCTGACTAACAGTTCCCTGCTTTGGTTTATCGTTTGCATATATTGCTTTCGAGCGTTAACAAAGATGGCGCGATTTTCGGCGGCAGGGCTTTGACGCAATTTTTGGTAAACTAAGGCTTGCTGTTAGAAGGGCACTTTGAAATGTGACAATGAAACAATGCAGTCCTCCTCCGTAGTTTATTTTACTAACATAAAGTGTGGAGGAAGACTGCATTGTTTAATTTACATCGATGTTTTTGTTTCGATCTTTTTTTTTATAACATCGATGTTTATTTTAAACATAACATCTGAGTGGCTAAGTAGCCAAAGGCCACTTTAAAAAAAAGCCAACTCTGTAAATTGCGCTACAAGTATCAGTATTCTTAATCGTTAATCTTAATTGAACGGCGTTTACACTGTTTTTTTTTTGGTTCCCCTGTCGGACTGTCCTATTTTTAAAATTAGCCAGTGACAGTAAACTGTTAAACCGTAGTTGAACGCTTAGATCGTCGCAGACGAATTACAAAAACGAATAAAACGTATTATTATAATAAATGAATAAATTTATGAAGTTGTGGGGTAGTGGCTGGTGGTAAGCTGGCGAGTGAAGATATTATTGGTTTGTTTTATCAATGCCTTTATTTTTTTTAAATTTCGAAAGATTTTAAAGATGCCTTAACATTTCCTAACAGTTTATGTTGCAAAAGTAAGAGAAAAAAGGTTTACAGTTTGCTTTGAAAATCTATTCATATTGACCAAATTTACCAGCAGATTTTTTTGACAGTGACATTGCATTATAGTAGTTGAGACTATATTGATTATGAAAAACACAAACTTAAAATAAGTTTGTGTACAAAGTTGTCCCTTACCTTTTCGTTAGACCCGGAGCCTTGCTGAAGAGCCGTAAACGGCGAAACGCGTCCAAGGATTGGGTCTGACGGAAAGGATAAGGGGCAACTTTGTACACAAACTTATTTTAAGTTTGTGTTTTTTAAAATACATGCTTTCGGTAAGCTTAACCGATACATTGGCTTACAGTGACACCCAACGTAGTTTGCCCGCAATGGGCCGCCTTGCCAGCGTTTGAACCTATATGGATTCTCGCTGTCCTGGTTGGGTTGATACGTGTGGTTGCTACGAGATGTAGCCACGTGCTTTAACTCTCATTCGTAAACTTACATTTCTGTGTTAAAGCACTTTGAGGTCCCTTACCTTGCCGTCAGACCCGGAGCCTTGCTGAAGAGCCGTAAACGGCGAAACGCGTCGAAGGATTGGGTCTGACGGAAAGGATAAGGGACAACTTTGTACACAAACTTATTTTTTCAAAATACATGCCTTCGGTAAGCTTAACTGATACATTAGCTTCCAGCGACACCCAACGTAGTTTGCCCGCAATGAGCCGGCGTTTGAACCTATATGGATTTTCGCTGTCCTGGTTGGGTTGTTACGTGTGGTTGCCACGAGATGTAGCCACGTGCTGCAACTCTCATTCGTAACTTATATTGATTATCTAGTATAGAAAATAAGGTCCCCACATTCACACACATAGTCATATTATAGCCCACGCTTTACTGACTTTGCATCTTTTTTCTTACACCTAATACTTAGAAACTATGTCCATTTCGCGTGATTTATGTTTTGCATATTATGGTCTCGGAGAGAGCCCTAATTTAATAATATTAAACAACAACGTAGAGTGTGCCACAGCATTTTATATTGTGCAACTGGTTTAGTATTTAAAGGTTCATAAAAATAAAAAAATGTTTTTTAAAATAAATGTGACTAAACAGAGAAAAACATAGATGTTTTCGAACATTAAGGTTTTAGGATCGATGTTTTTTCAACACTACCAGAACTCCAGAAACTAAAGAAGCACTTCTACGTTTAATTGATGAAATCCAGAACTAGGAACATTGGAAATAACTTGCAAATCTCGCACATTCTAGTTTGGAGAATTCTTTACGACTCTCTGTTATTCCTGTACCACATTCAACGGAACAAAGCCTTACTTACATGACATTTTCCCCAGCGAATAATCTTTTCTCAATGGTTTTGAAGAATATTGTGCAAAATCCGGTGTTTGACTGTAAAATAATGTTCATAGGCAAAACTTCTCAAGAAACGCTATCAGAAATGTCCACAATATTTATGCTCGGACAGAAAACCCGGTTATTGTGGAATCTAGCCATCAAGAGCAATTTTCGTTAAATGTCTGGGTTGAAATTGTAGAAATCACTAATTTACCCTTTTTTTTACCAGAAAGTCTAAATGACCATAACTATTGCCGGTTTCTAGAGGACGATTTGCCCATATTGCTTGAAGAAGTGCCAATCATAATATATGGAATGTAGTTCATGTATGATGGTTCAGTCAAAAAGTAAGTGAATATTTTTATCGAGCATTTTATAACAAGTATTATAGATCGTGGTGGACCCCCGCAGTGGCCGTCGAGGTTCCTAAATTTAAATAGTTTGGACTTTTTCTTATGGAGGCATCTTAAAACTTTTACGGCACTCCAGTTTGTACAAGAACTGAGGAATCGCATAGGAGGTTCCGGTGATGTAATAATAAATATTACAAGCAATCTTCAAAGAGTGCGTACTAATATGAGAAGAAGAGCAAAAGTATGTATCCATGAAGGTAGAGGGCATCTTTAACAGCTTATTTAATTCCTTTTTTAGTTTAAAAAAAATGTTATTAGTTTGTTAACAGTCAACTAAAATCATTAACTTATTTAATCAGAAATGGGTTTTAGCCATCTAGTTGTTAAAAAAATATAGCAAGAAAAAGTGTAAAAAGGTGAAAAATACGTTATTTTTTACGTATAGATAATTCTTGTGCTTTCACTGAAAGATACTAAAAAAAGGCAAGATTTTTTTTTTATTACACCATAAATAAAATCAATTGGGACGCCACTAGTTAAAACATAAAATCAACAAACGATATAAGTCATCGACACCTAGTTTGCACCAACCAAACTTTATAATTTTATATAAATACGTAATGTAGTTTCTGAGTTATTAAAAAAAAACAATTTTTCAAAACAAACTTTTATCCCGTGTATTATAATAACAAAACAAAAACGGTTAAACAGGGTTTATATAAACTTTTTGTCTTAAAAACATAGGTACACAGATTAATCCCCTTTAATATTGACATACATACTTTCATAGTTTTTTGTTGGACTAAAATCAAAACAAAATTTAAGAACAATGCCACATATTATTATGATTGATCAGGTAGGGCTGTGTACACTTTTGAAATGATAAGGAAGGAGAGTCGTTTTTTGTATTAAGTGTATAATTTTGAAATATATAAAATTTGCAGAGCGCTTTCGGCCTTAGGCCATCTTCAGTGCTTCTTTGTCAGGAACACAGGAGACTTCATTAACAAAATTAAACAAGTGGGCCCTCATCAGCACAATGTAAAACTAACTTGTAAAACAAATAACATGTAAATTTGTAAAAGGACGAACTACTGGGATGAACCACTTTTGAATTTAATTAATTAACCATCGTTTTTTTATTTAATTTCCATAATTCGATTTTTATTACACGTGGAACGTGTTCTTAAGTCAAAGTTTGATGGTCAAACTTTGACTTAAGAACACGTTCCACGTGTAATAAAAATCGAATTATGGAAATTAAATAAAAAAACGATGGTTAATTAATTAAATTCAAAAGTGGTTCATCCCAGTAGTTCGTCCTTTTACAAATTTACATGTTATTTGTTTTACAAGTTAGTTTTACAT
Organism: Polydrusus tereticollis; assembly: GCA_963920685.1. Lineage (NCBI taxonomy): Eukaryota > Metazoa > Arthropoda > Insecta > Coleoptera > Curculionidae > Polydrusus > Polydrusus tereticollis. Next base: position 64,843,086 of record OY987331.1, read on the forward strand.
TGTGCTGATGAGGGCCCACTTGTTTAATTTTGTTAATGAAGTCTCCTGTGTTCCTGACAAAGAAGCACTGAAGATGGCCTAAGGCCGAAAGCGCTCTGCAAATTTTATATATTTCAAAATTATACACTTAATACAAAAAACGACTCTCCTTCCTTAACATATTATTATATCTCCAAATTAAACTCGCATTAATTTGTTGATGTTGATTTTTGATAAATATGAAACTCTAACTACTACTCTACTAAGTATAATTAATTTATTATAACTATAATATTTTGTCAATAAAAACAAGTAGCAGAAAAATTCGAATTCAGGTACCTGCCCAATTAACTAAACAACAACCTTATTTATTTGCAGAACCCCCTTTCTTTCAAGAACAAACGTTTTTTTCCATATTGAAAGTCGTAAGTAGTGCCGACTAATAGTACGGTGCCGACTATTTTCTCATATCGATGCATCCGCGTCTGTGACCATAAAATGATTAATAAACACTAATCGTAACTGCGCCGCGCAACACATCAAGCCACATACAATCAGCAAGAAAATCGGCCCTGGAAGATTATGTCACCGCTTACTCTCCGACGAGTAGCTTCGATTCTCGCCGCGACCGTCCAAGCAAACCTATCGAGAGTTGTAGCCCTTAAGAGTATAAATCCTTAGGATTATTTGTACTATAAATCCAATAATTCTGCTTAGGTATTTACTTACTGATTTAATGATATTGTAATAAAACGCGTATACTTCTTTTGCCAATTACTGTTGAAATTCGGCAGCATATACTAACCACCACTGAAAATATGTGGGTTCTGGTTTCTTTACTAGTAGGAACGTCTGGGACGCAAACTGTCCAAAATACGCTTCAGCAATGTCCTGCTTATGTCGGATGGATTGTCTTCGCATCGATATTCTGGGTTTATCTTGAAGCTGAACGTAGCCTTTTCAATTGAAAATTATTAACTAAACGGCACATCATTACTTCGGAAGGAGCAACTAAAACGTTAATATGCCAAACTCTGGTTGGGGTTTAATAATTCGAATGATGCTTTCAAAAGTGAATAATTTTGGCCATTTTTGAACTTGAAAATGTTTCTATAAAAAAATTTCTGACTATTAGTACACGGGTAGCTTTTTCCCCTGTCAGATCAATTCCAGACATTTTTAGATATATCACAGCTCGTCAGGGGTACAGGATCTGACAAAAAGAAAAAGCAGAGGTGCATGATTTTAAATCAGAAAAACGATCAACATCGGGAATTAAAACCATACGACTTCATCTTGTGGTGCTGACAATAAACACCTTATCTCAAGCATACCTGCGCGCTCTGACATAGATTTCTTAGAGTCACAAATTTCAGGCAGTGCCAAGCCCAATTGGGGCATCGGTTTAACAAGCGAAAACAAGTAACTGCCTAGGATTTATTTTGTGTCCCAATTCAACATGGTTATTATGATGACAATGCCTTTATCACCACGCCTTTACAATTAGCAATTAATATCCATAGGTCGCTGGTTCGACACAGAAATGCACTATTGTATATTTAAGGGTTATTTATTAACAAAACAAACTTTTAAACTATTAAAATGATACCAGACAATGTGCAAAGATACTTACAATTAACTGTATTATAATATAGAATAATTAATATGACGCAAAGTGGTGTATTATGAAAAAGACAATATTATAGAAAAAAGAGCATACAAACCGACTTATATATCAATCTTACTTTTTGGAATCAACCATGGCCGGAACTGCAATAGTAGCGCAGTAAATCTGGAGTTCGAGGTGGAAAAAATTAGTAAATATCTCCGTTTGCATAATTTTTGTCAAAAAAACTAAAGATACATTTTTTGTAGAGAACTAACTTTGAAACATTTTACCATTTAACATTTTTTCTCTAAAGTAAATATTAACAGAGATAGAGCTATTTTTTCTACACATTTTACATAATTTCCACTTTTAATATACAAATATGAAATATAATATTTACTTTAACTGTGTAATGTGAATATAGGAAAAATAAGTATAAATTTAAGTCTTAAATTTATATAAATACTACTAAAAAAATTCTTGTATGACGTCATCATAAGTGTCCCCCTCCGCCAAAAAACAAAAGTTTGTGCAACTCATTCCATAATACTAACCACACTTGGAACAACATTTGAGGCCAAGTTTTCTACAGGAACAGTTTAGAGCATTGACTCTCTTTACAATTGCAAAAAATCAATTTTCATAGGTCAGGAGGCTCTACATCTTTTGTGGATTGTATAGGTATCAGGTTACCTTTCTGATCCTTTTTCCGTTATTATATATATATTGCACAGGGTCTAATTTATTACCAATCCATTCTTGAATCTAAAAAACACAACTTATCACACTTACAAAAAAAAATTGTATCTTAACAATTACCTGAAAGTATGTCCTGAGTAGATGTTGTTGTGCAGAGTCTTCAGTTGGAGACAAAGTAGCAAAATTAAACGTAGATTTAAGGCTTTATCTTGATGCGATTCTATTATATAAAGTGTATCTTAGATGATTAATATCTTTAATATGGCTTTGACAGTTATACAGCTTCAAAGGAAAATTTAATGCTGACTGAAGGAAGTCATTTTTGTTAGCATTATTGTCTAAAGATATCGACAAAAATCGTTTTTTTTTAGTAGCGACAGGCATATTTTATTTTTTTTGATTTATTACATAAAAAAGATGTAGTATCGCAGTAAAAACCATATGTGTTTTTTCAGATTACCCAGTTTTCCTTGTATGTTAGATATCTTTGATATTTTGTCACCTTTTGCTGCTTTCCCCGGACGAGCATGGATACATTTTTATTTTTTGAATGATGTTTAAGCAAAATTAATATATCAGTGTTTTTTTTTTCATGTTGGTCTTGAATCTTTGGAGATTATACTCGTTGGGGAACACGATCTCAGGGAGGTCGTTCCAAGGTGATGACGTTCTCCAGATGAAAGAATTTTGAAACAGTATCATTCGAGGGACACTAAGCTGAACCACGTGGTGGGCTACAGTGGCTCGTCGTGTATTTCTACCATGCACCGCTCTAGGTGGTATCAAGCGGGCAACCTCAGTTGAACACTTGCCATGAAAATATTTGTAAAATAGACTCAAGTCGCCAACCTGCCTTCGATGTTCAAGGCTTTCCAGGTTAATTGTCAGACTATGGTCACCGATCAAGCGAATGGCTCTTCTTTGAATGGAATCTAGCAATCTCAGGGTATGTTTAGGAGCAGAGCCTCAAATATGCGAACAGTACCCCAGTGATGGTCGAATATGGGCTTTATAGAGCATCAAAAGTTGTTGGGGTGTATAGAGATTCTTTGTTCGGAAAAGTACTCCAAGCTTCTGCGAGGCTGCCTTAACAATGGCCGCAACGTGACTACGCCAAGACATATGGCTATCCAAATTAACGCCAAATAAATGAATTGATGAAGCCAAGGGAATTGAGTGACCCGCCATAACTATATCCGGTTTTTCAACATTAACTTTTTTAGAAAAAACTGCCGCCTGGGTTTTTTAGCGTTAAATTCTACTTGGTTACTGTCACCCCAAGACAGAATTTCTTCCAGGTTTTTGTTGAGATGTGAGACCTCTGGCTGCCTATAGAGATATAGAGATGTGCATTAGCAGCCGATGTCCGAGCATCCAAAGTAAAAGATGAAACAAGTGTGCTGTCATCAGCGAAGCTATATATAGGATTTTTAGTTTTTTCCAAAAGATCGTCAATGTATAGCAAGAAAAGGGTGGGCGACAATATAGAACCTTGAGGGAATCCGGCGTTGATGTTAAATGTGTCTAAAAGAAATCCGTCCATCGTCACTCGCAGAAAACGGTCTTTAAGAAAGCTCGACAGCCATGAACAAAATTAAACCGGCATTCCGTATGCTCTCACTTTAGTTAGGAGCCCCTCATGCCATACTTGGTCAAAACCCTTGGAAATGTCCAGTGCTACCGCCCGGGACTCCCCATGGTATTCTATTGCGTTGTTCCAAACATGAGTAACATAAGCAAGAAGGTCTCCTGTTGATCTAGACTTACGGAATCCATACTGGCGGTCACTAATAATGTTGAAGCCTTCCAGGTATTTTAGTAATTTTTCGTTGATAGCCTTCTCCATAACTTTTGATATAACCGAGAGCAATGCGACTGGACGATATTTATTTGGCAAAGTCTTCTTGCATTTTTTGGGCATGGGCTGGACTCTCGCAGTTTTCCAGCAAGAAGAAAATATTTATTTTTTGTAGAATAAGTTAAAAAGCCTACAAAATACCGGTGTCAGTTCGTCAGCGCATGTCTTAATTACAATGACTGGAATATCGTCAGGACCAGAAGCCTTTTTAGTGTCGAGACTCTTTAAGATTCGTCTAACATAGCGGTGACGAAAAACAATCTCGGGCATTCTCGATTCTACAGGGGTAATGTTCGGTGGAGTACTTCCCTGGAAATTTACCTTTAAATGTGAAGAGAATAGTTCCGCCAGTAAGTTTGCTTTTTCCTGTGCTTTGGTCGCAATGGTGCCATCAGAACGTGTTAGAGGTGGAATGGTTGACTTGGTAAAGTTCTGACTGACGGCCTTAGCTGCCGACCAAAATGATCTTGAGCCGCTAGGACATTCAAGAAGTTTGTCTCTGATCCTCTGGTTGTGTGCTTCTTTGCTTTGGTTTATCGTTTGCTTGCATTGGTTTCGAGCGTTAACAGAGATGTTACGATTTTCGGCGGTAGGATTTTTACGCCATTGTTGGTAGAAATAATTTTTTGATTTAACAGCTTGTTCGCAATTTTTGGTAAACCAAGGTTTGCCGTTAGAAGGGCACTTTTTTGAAAAAGGGATGAAGGCTTCCATGCCAGTAAGGATAACCTTCGATATTTCTGTTCAGAGATGGATGGATCATCAAAAGTAAAACGAACGTCCCGCCAAGGGAAGGTTCGAAAATGATCCCTTAGGTTCTCCCACTTAGCTGATGTATAATGCCGTATCTTGCGTGGTTTAGGAGGCTCTTCAGCACTAATTGGTAGTTTGTTCAGTGCCGAAATAAGGTTGTGGTCAGACGTTCCTAACGGCGGCTTCACGGTGACAGTGTACAAGTCGGGGTTTGAAGTTAAGAAAAGATCCAACAAACTAGCAAAATCCCCATCTCGGTCTGGAATCCGAGTTGGTTCACCCACCAGCTGGGTAAGGCCAGAGCTGATGGCAAAGGATTCGACTTCACGACCTTGTTCGTCAGTCATGTTTGAGTATTTGAGCCAGTTGACATTATGAACGTTGAAGTCGCCAAGGATGACAACTTCGGAATTGGAATGGTGGGTTTGCAAAAAGTCGATTGAATAAGCAAGAGAGGAGAACAAGTCTCTATAATGAGTATCACTTGGCGGCCGGTAAAGGGAGCATATGAATTTAGTAATTCTCTGCGTTGATATTTTAAATCACATTACATCAAAGTCGTTAGGCTCGAGTGTCTCCTCTCGTTGACAAGAAATATCACTCCGGACAAAGAGACAAAGGCCAAAATTCCGCCTAAAGGGGTGATGAAAGTCGTTCCCAGGATATAAATAGCTGACCGTACTAATCGCTGATCTGACTTTGGTTTCGGTTAGTGCAAGTACATGAGGTTTGGTAGATTGTAGATGTTGATGGACTGCATTGATGTTCGAGTTCAGTCCTCTTATATTGCAGAAGTCAATTTGGAAGTTGCTAATCTCGGGTCTTTTAAAAACTCCAGTTTTCACACCATTTCCATTTAGAATATTGTTCGAAGGACCCGCATGGCTACTGGACATGGTGGATGATTGGATAATCTCGCTTGATAAGGCGCCAGGACCCGCCCCCATCCGGAGATCCGATCGGGGGGCGATTTTAACTCCGGAACATTGTGATCTTGGAACCATCATCATAGCATTTTTCATATACAGTGTCACCATTAAAGTCCGCACCATATGGAACTTCTTTTTATTAATGAGGTTAGTTAAAATTAAATTTCGGCAATCGTTTTTGCTTCAAATTAGACTAAAAATTATATAATCAAATGTCACCATCTGTCATTCGGTATCTGTCAAAAATTACATTTTAATCAAAAAATGCTGAAAAATGGCATTGTTTTACCGAATTTCAAAAAATTGTATTAGAAAAAGTTGTTTCTAGTACAATTCTTGGCCTAAATACAAAGTTTCAGTTTTCTAGCTCAAAGTTGATTTTTTTGCCATTTTTTCTAATTAACTTTTTTTTTATTTAATGTAAGTTCGCTTAATGGATATTAAACTATTTGCTTATACCATACTCAATATTTTATTTAGTTTGTATGAGCTTTTTTTTACTAGAATGCCATTTTTTTTCGAAATTTAAAATTAGAGGCAAAAAAATTTGACACAGGTGGTGCAAAGTTATCCTAATTTAAAAATTTTAACAGATAGACGTCAGATATTCCATTTTTTTGATAGTACATACACCTAAAAAGTTTAAAAAACTTATAATAAAATTCCCAGATATCAGATTAGTTCAAAATTTAGACACATTTTCTTTTTATCCACAATAAAATATCAAGGCAATTTTGAATTTTATAAGTAGGCTATGGAAAAAAAAACGAATTAGAGTGCCGAATAAATGAAAGAAATGTCATAAATTTGAATATTTTCGCAGGTTATAGTTTTCAGTGTTATCACCAATGTTGTCCATTCAAGAAAAAATAGAAATTGTCTTAATTTGTGGAGAGAATATGCCTCACCGGCAAGTATCTGCCATTTTTAATGAGAGGCATCCAGAAAAAAATTTGCAGCATAGCACTGTTTCAAGAATAATGTCAAAATTTAGAGAAACTGGATCTGTTCAAAATAATTTTAAGAAACCTCACGCGGCAAGTAAATACGATGAAGCAGCACAACTTGATGTTTGTTTAACTGTTATTGACCACGGTCAAACTAGTGTAACCAAGATAAGTGATTCAACAGGGTGCAAGAGGGAAAGCGTTAGAAAAATTCTTCAGAAAAATCGATTTCGGGCATATAAACCCAAGTTTATAAACACATTAAAAGAACGCGATTTTGATATCCGACTTGATTTTTCGTTTTGGTATCAGGGACAATATGAGGAGAATATTCTTTTTCCATACAAGATATTATGGACAGATGAAGCCACTTTCTCTTCGAATGGTACCGTGAGCTCACAAAATTGCCGATGGTGGTCCCAAGAAAATCCTAACTTCACAATTGAATGTCGCGACCAGTATCATTTTAAAACCAATGTTTGGTGTGGAATTTTGAAAGATTAGCTTATTGGACCATACTTCTTTAGAGTCAACTTAACTGGTGAAAGGTACCTGAATTTTCTTAATAACGAGATTACCGAAGTTTTGGATAACATGCCCTTACACCATAGACATAACTTATGGTATCAGCTTGATGGTGCACCCATACATCAAACTGTAGCAGTGAAAGAACGCATAAACCAATTATTTCAAAACAGAGTTATAGGGCGTGATAGAGAATGTCACTGGCCACCCAGGTCGCCTGACATAACCCCACTAGACTTTTTTCTGTGGGGTTATCTTAAGCAAAGTTTATAAGAATCGACCGTTTAGAAATATCGAGCATTTGGAACAAACGATAAGACTGTGTTGTGCCGATATAAGACCAAGCTTTTTACAAAATGCTGTCAAAGACATTTATAAACGGACGGGTGTTTGTATAGAGCGAGAAGGACGTCACACTGAAATGTGAAATTTATATTGCTTTTGTGTTACCTATTTAAAATGATTAAAGTTCCTTTTTGTTCCTTTTAATAATAATGATAGTTTTAAGTATAAAATAAAATTTTTATCAAATATTTAGATGTATTTGTCATTTGAAAAACGAAACATCTGACGTCTATCTGTTAAAATTTTTAAATTAGGATAACTTTGCACCACCTGTGTCAAATTTTTTTGCCTCTAATTTTAAATTTCGAAAAAAAATAGCATTCTAGTAAAAAAAAGCTCATACAAACTAAATAAAATATTGGGTATGGTATAAGCAAATAGTTTAATATCCATTAAGCGAACTTACATTAAATAAAAAAAAAGTTAATTAGAAAAAATGGCAAAAAAATCAACTTTGAGCTAGAAAACTGAAACTTTGTATTTAGGCCAAGATTTGTACTAGAAACAACTTTTTCTAATACAATTTTTTGAAATTCGGTAAAACAATGCCATTTTTCAGCATTTTTTGATTAAAATGTAATTTTTGACAGATACCGAATGACAGATGGTGACATTTGATTATATAATTTTTAGTCTAATTTGAAGCAAAAACGATTGCCCAAATTTAATTTTAACTAACCTCATTAATAAAAAAAAGTTCCATATGGTGCAGACTTTAATGGTGACACTGTATATAGTGTCCTCTGAAACAACTGTGACATGGTTTCTTGACGTGGATAATTCCACAGCTGTTGAGGTGATAAGAAAATCAGCATCCCTTGTCGCTTCATGCACAGTTATACCTGCGTCTTCAAAATAGGTTCGAAGGATCTTTACAAATTGCATTTTATTGTGACTATTCTTTAGGAAATCTCCTTGTGGTACAATTGCTGAAGCCTGGGCATGTATAGAAATTTTTAAGCTGCCCTTTGATCTGCATCTTTGTAGCCTGTCTTTAGTAGATATATTCTCTTCACAATAGCCGTCGAAGACTATGACACACCTCTTATTATAATTCTGAATTACATAATTACCATATTGCAGAAATATATCATTATATGTCGCTGGTCTTTGTCATGAGAGTTTGTGTGTAGAAATCCTTCATCGATAACATAAACAGTATCTGACTGAGGGCTACTGTCTAGATTATGAATCTTATCAAGTTCTTGAAGAATTTCCATCTTTGAAAAGTGACAAAGTATATGGCGATAGTTCAAATTTAAAGCAATATTTAATTTCTTCTGGTGATTTGAACAAATTATCCTGCTGAAAAGTTGCATAGGGTTAAAGTCCACATACGTGCTGTTTAGTTTGATGCCTCTATTCATTGAAGCAAAGTTTTTTATATTGTCTTTTCTATTGCATTGAATCTCAGTAAACTTTCTTCCAATATGATTCTTCAAAATGTCTTGCCCTATATTGCTTTGCTTTGTCGCAATTTACATTAGTAGAAGCAATTAGTCCTGTTGAAATAGATAAAAACTCGGAGCACTTAAAAGGGTTGCGATCTTGTAGCCACTAGACAATTTTCTTTATGTCACTTTCATTTCGCCGTTGTCGGGCGCTGGTTAAATCAATATGCTAATCTGAATATGCTGACTTTACTTGAACAAAGTCTTCTAGAGATGTACAAATAGGGATGCATGATGACATACTTGATATCCATCTGGCTAAGGAGGAATCAGCAAATCCACGTCCTTGGGTCAGGCCTCCTTGAGTTTTCATTGCTCGCATCAGGCTTTGTCTGTAAGCATATCGCTCCACGTTCCTGATCAAAATTTATTTGTTCGGCGAATGATAAATAATCCTTGGCTTACAAAACGCTGATATTCTTCGTCATTAATAGACTTTAATTTTTTCATTTGTAAATAAAGATGAGCGCTTTTGGCATAGTTATAATGTCCAGTAGCATAAAATATAGGAAGCATGTGTTTAATGCAGATAATGTGATGTCACCAGATTCCCATTCTTTCAGCTCGTATAAAAAATTTTATTAAATTTACTAAATGCCAGTAATTTGCCCATAATTTTCTCGTTCTACTAATGGTGGCTAATTTATCGACTTTTTTGTGAATTTTATTTTTAATTTCAATAAATAATTGATTTTCTTCGATGGCGTTTAGTTTGGAGTTGTAATAAAAATCTTGAATAGTCTCGATATTGTCGTCAGATAGTGAGAGTACTTCCGGGTCGTCTGAGATAATTAAAATTAAAGCTTTATGTATTCGGAAATGTCCTTGTAACGCCCTGGAATAAGCATGACCACTCATCATGTGTGGTACAGTGTTTTTTGCATAATAATATACAGTTTCTAACAACTCTTCGATGCTACTTCCAGGCAGATGTTAAAGTAAATATAGTTCCTATTTTGTTCAAAATAATATTAAAAGTGGAAATTCTGTAAAACATACAGTAAAAAATAGCTCTATCTCTGTTATTATTTACTTTAGAAAGAAAATAATACAAAGTAAAATGTTTGAAATATAATTTCCAACAAAAAGTATGTCTTTAGATTTTTTTAAAAAAATTATGCAAACGGAGATATTTGAAAAAAAAGCAAAAAATCCAAGATGGCGGCGATTTTTTTTAAACTTCCCCAACTGGGTCCGAATTTTAACTTTTAAGAGGTTGAATAGGAGATCATTGCCTAAACATTCCCGCTGAGATCACTAATTTTTTCCACCCTTATGTCTAATGTTCAGCTACGTTTACTATACTATAGGGCAACCGGGGCAATGCTCCCTTACAGGGGTTGAAAAGGAAAAATCATTTGACCAGATCTGGAAATACTAAAAAAAAATCCCAAGAAAAAATATTAAGAATATAATGATCAAAACGAATTAATGTAAGTAATAAAAAAATGATAAGTCAACTTCACAATATGCCAGTCTGACTCAATGTTAACAGAAGCTATTTTATAATATTCGATATCTGCTCATAGACGAAATATTTACTTCGTTTACTGCTGTAATGGTCGGCAATGCTGACTTTGCCCTCCCTGAAAAGTCGCCACTGGAGGTCAAACTAATAGATCTTGGGCTCGATATTTTTAGTTTTACGCAAGCATAATGGAACGATTCGGTCAGAGATTTATTCCTTTAAAGCTACATTGGTCGAACAGGTACTAACTCGCACCCAATCTACCATGCTGGCTTCCAATCCATTTCGGCTGCATTATGAAGGTGCCAAAACCGTGAGATAAAAACTGACTAGTTACCACTTTGCCTCTAAAATGCATAATGTTTGGGGTCGTAATAAATAATTAATATAGTAATGAATATTTTGGCAGTACTTAAATTCAACTAACATTAAAGAAAAGGTGCTACTCAGATATTGATGTGATCGCCCTAAGTAGGACATTATTATAATAATCCCCTTAATAATTTCCCTGCTTACTGCTAAAAACTAAATTATTTAATCCCTACAAGACCAACAAAATTAACTGCAAAATCTTATGCAGGGTAACAATCGCAGCCAGTTAAATTATTATCAATTCCTACTCTATTTAAAAACAAAGTTTCCCATACATAGAAGTCACGTATCGATTTGAGCTTTAAAGTCATTTTGGTAAGGCCTCAAAAAGCTTGTGTTAGACTCTCTAGAGGAAAAGTGTCTTGATCTTCAAAAATGTCGGATTCAGACATTTGCCGGTGCAGCAGGTCATGAGCGGCGCTAATTCAGGATTGACACAGAGAATCAAACATGTAGCTCCACATGCACATTTTGTACATTGTGCTACTCATAACTTGAATCTTCTTTTAAAAAGACGCAGTATCATCCAATAGGAACATCGAGGAATTCTTTGAAACTGTTCAATCTGTGTATGATTTTTTTGGCAACAGTATAAGTCGATGGAAGCAATTACAAAACGTTTACGAAAACAAAGCACCCATTTTGAAAACATTGAATCTATGCTTTAAAACATACGTTTTCCGATATACTTAGATGCTTAAGCCAGATAATATTGAAAACCAGAAAGTCTAGCGACAGGATGATTCAGAAAAAATCGAAATCGAAATTATGATGTTACTTTCCAAATTATTGCAAACTGAAAAAAATTATCTTCTCTTGCGCATGATTAGCTCCCAAATACGTTACAGAGTACTCAGAGCTTCAAAGCAACTATTGATTTATTACTGGAAAATGTTTCAGAATTTTGCGATAAGTTGAAAATGGAGATAAAGTATTGAGACCAAAGATCACCAAAAATTCAAGTCTTACTACGATGAATTGTCCCAAGAGATTTAATAATCCTTAATAACGCTTCCGACTGAATATTTTCTACCCAATGATAGATACATCATCGCAATGTAGAAGTATGTTTGCTGGAATAAATGATGTATTCGATACTTATCAAATCCTGCAACCTCAATATCTGATAAATTCATTGAAGAGCAACTTGGAGCAAGAAGCTGATAAGTTTTTAAAAACTTTTTAAAACTACGTGTTATTTTCTTTTTCGTCTCAGCTATTTTCTGTTAGGTCGACATTGTCGCAACTATTCAATCTTAAAGAGATCAGTCTTATAAGAGATGTCAAAGAATTAGCCAATTTCTTAATCATTCAGAATGCGTCAATGTCGTCAGTTATCTAGATATCTGCGCAGCACTTCTTATGTTTTAACTGTTCCTGTCACCGCGGTGGCAGCTGAACGGACTTTTTCTAAATTGACATTAAACAAAAAATATTTGCGAAGCCCCATGGGAGAGGATAGACTCAGCAATCTAGCTCTACTATCCATCGAAAATCTAGGAGCGCGCAAAATTGACTTTAATAAAGTAATTAACAAATTTGCGTCTGTGAAATCCAGATTATGATTACTGTTTTCACTTATTGATATTAGATGTAAACAACTGAAATGCGTTCACGTCCATCCCCAAACGCGTTTCGCTGTATCACAGCTCGTCAGTGAGGCTATGATGTGCCAATTTTCTGCAAATCCCCCCCCCCCCCCGAAAAAAAGGATACAATTGATAAACAAAAAAGTTGTAAACCCTTCAACCCCGTCGTGACTTATGAGCCACCCAGTATTTACATGTGGAATATACTCCTGTATTTTAATGCGTTTCTCCCGAGTTATAGTGTCTAAATCCATTTTATTTTTATCGTGAAATAATAAAACTATCATACCGTCTGAGATTCACGAAAACTTTAAGCGTAATGGTTTAAACTGTGTAAAGTTTCACAAAGACCGGCAGCTAAATTTACCGCCGATAAAGACGAGTTAATTTGGGTTTCCCTAAGAGTTTGTGGTGTGGAATTAATTATGGAATAAAATGTGGGATTTCAAATTACTGACGAACTTAATATTATGTGGGCGATGGGACCTCGAAAGTTTCGCTGATATCAAAACAGTTTTACTTCATAAGTAAACTAGCACCCCTAATGCTTATACAATTATGATTGTATCTTAAAGCCCGCTGTAAAAATGTGCGTTCCCGCAACTTAGAAGGATTGAGAAATGGGTTGAAATATTTTCTAATTTTTTTTACATGAAATCATTTATCTTTTATCATGTCACATGATACAGTGCGTTTCTAATAATAATATCAATAATAATACTAATAATAATCTTTACTTCTAATCATACTAACACCAAATCAAATGGCGTCACAAAAGCAGATTTCTCAATCTAGACAAAAATTTCTTAAACTACAGGGTTCTAAGTCTATCAGCAACTTTCTAATTTTACTTTTAAACTTTTTCTCTGAATTAATACATTTTAATAGAAATAAAGGTCTGTCTTTACCACCAAATAATTATTTGGTGGTAAAGACAGACCTTTATTTCTATTTACAATCTCGCCACAGAATATGAACTACTTCTTAAATCTTAATACATTTTAAGTTATCTGGGAGTATATTAAATAATTTGATACGCATATAGCTGGAAGATGTTTCAGTTAGTGTAAGTCTATGCGCTATGTAACTAACATCCTTAGTTCTAGTTTTATATCCATGTTTTGGTGTTATGTAAAAAAAAAATTCTTATTTCTAAAGAAAACCAATAGACACTCATATATCTGTCGTTAGACGGCAAAACCAGATGTGTCGAGATTTCGCCTTTTTGAGATTCTTGAACCTATTGGCTCAGTTTACCTTGCTTTATAAGATGGCAAAATGATATCTCCAACGATTTCTTATAACGTAAAATTTCATGCAGCCCTTTTTAAAAGTTGGCATAATATCATAAGGCTCTGGCATAATATGTTCCACTATAACCTCAGTACGCATCTGTTAACAATTATTCTAATTTTGACAGATTGCAAAAAAATACGTGTTGTTCTATGTTGGTTTGGTAACAAACACTTTATACAAAATTACTACATTCAATGCTTGCAATGCCATATATTTTGTATTGCCAACTTAATAATCTACGTGTTATTTATTTCGTTAGATAGCAAGTGCAGATATTTTATGTAAATATATTATATTGCCAACTTCTGTAATATTATTTTTATTTATATCCTGGGTACGACTTCCATCGCCGATTTAGGCGTAATTTTAGCCTTTGTCTCTTTGTCCGCAGTGACATTTCTTGTCAACGAGAGGAGACACTCGAGCCTAATGACTTTGATGTAATGTGGTTTAAAATTTCGAAGCAGAGAATTACTAAACTCATCTGCTGCCTTTACCGGCCGTCAAGTGATACCCATTATAGTTCAGGTTCTCATCTCTTACTAATACTATCGACTTTTTGCAAGCTTACCATCTCAATTCCGAATTTGTCATCCTTGGCGACTTTAACGTGCATAATGTCATTTGGCTCAAATACTCAAATACAACCGACAAGCAACGTCGCGATGCCAAATTCTTTGCCATCAGCTATGGCCTCGCCCAACTCGTGGGTGAACCAACTCGGATCCAAGAGAGAGTTAGTGATTTTACTAGTTTGTTTAATCTTTTCTTAACTTTAACCCCCGACTTGTACACTGTCACAGTGAAGCCTCCGTTAGGAATGTCTGATCACAACCTTATTTTGGCACTGAACAAACTACCAATTAGTGCTGAACAGCCTCCTAAACTACGTAAGATCTGGCATTATACATTAGCTAAGTGGGATGACCTAAAGGACCATTTTCGAAACTTTCCTTGGCGGAACGTTTGATTTACCTCTGATGATCCATCCATCTGTGCTAAAGAAGTATCGGAAGTTATCCTTACCGGCATGGAAGCCTTTATTCCTTTCTCAAAAAAGTGCCCTTCTAACGGCGAGCCTTCGTTTACCGAAAATTGCGAACGAACTGGTAAATTAAAAAAGTATTTCTACCGACAATCGCGTTAAAGTCCTACCGCCGAAAATCGTACCATTTCTGTTAACGCTCAAAACTTATGTCAGCAAACGATAAACCAAAGCAAAGAAGCACACAGCCAGAGAATCAAAGACAACCTTCTTGATTGTCCTAATGGCTCAAGATGGCCGTCAGTCAGAACTTTACCATGTCAACCATTCAACCATTCCACCTCTGACACGTTCTGATGGCAAAAAGCTGGGTTACTGGCGGAACTATTCTCTTTACATTCAACGGTTAATTTTCAGGGAAAAACTACACCGAATATTCCCCCTATAAAATCAAAAATGCCCGAGATTTCTTTAAGGCACTGCCATGTTAAACGAATCTTGAGGAGTCTTGATACCAAAAAAGCTTCTGGTTCTGACGATGTTCCAGTCATCGTAATTAAGACATGCGCTGACGAATCGACCCTGGTATTTTGTAGGCTTTTTAACTTACGTTACAAAAAAGGAATATTTCCTTCTTCCTGGAAAACTGCACAAGTTCAGCACACACTAAGAAAAGGCAAGAATACCTTACCAAACAACTATCGTCCAGTCGCATCGCTTTCGGTTGTATTAAGTTATGGAGAAGGCTATCAATAAAAAATTATTAAAGTACCTGGAAGGCTTTAATATTATTAATAACCGCCAGTATGGATTCCGTAAGTCTAGATAAATAGGAGACCTCCTCGCTTATGTTACTAATGTTTAGAGCAACGCAATGGGACATCATGGGAAATCCCGGGCGGTAGCACTAGACATCTCCAAGGTCCTTGACCAAGTATGGCATGAGGGGCTCCTAACTAAAGTGAGAATATACGGAATGCCGGTTCAATATTGTTTAAGGCTGTCAAGCTTCCTTAAAGGCCGTTCTCTGCGAGTGGCGATGAATGGATTTCTTTCAGACACATTTAACGTCAGCTCCGGTGTCCCTCAAGGTTCTATATTGTCGCGCACCCTCTTTTTATTATACAGTTACGATTTTTTGGAAACAACTAAAAATCGTATATATAGCTTCGCTGATGACAGCACACATGTTTCATCGTTTACTTTGGATGCTCGGACATTGGCTGCCAATGCACATCTCTATAGGCATTAAGATGTCTCACATCTCAACAAAGACCTGGAACAAATTCTTGGGGTGACAGTAACCAAGTCGAATTTAACGCTAAAGGACCCAGACGATAGGTTTTTCTAAAAAAGTTAATGTTGAAGAACCAAATATAGTCATGGCGGGATACTCGATTCCCTTGGCTTCACCAATTCATTTATTGAGCGTCAATTTGGATAGTCATATGTCTTGGCATAGTCACGTTGCGGCCATTGCTAAGGCAGCCTCGCAGAGGCTTGGAATACTTTTCCGAACTGAGAACCTCTAGACACTCCAACAACTTTTGATGCTCTATGGAGCCCAAATTCGACCATCGCTGGAGTTCTGTTTGCATATTTGGATCCTTGCTCCTAAACATACCCTGAGATTGCTAGATTCCATTTAAAGAAGAGCCACTCGCTTGATCGATGACCATGATCTGACAAGCAACCTGGAAGCCTTGAACATCGAAAACAAGTTGGCGACTTGAGTATATTTTACAAATTTTCTTTGCAAGTGCTCAACTGAGGTTGTTCGCTTGATTCCACCTACAGCGGTGCATAGTAGAAATACACGACAAGCCACTGAAGCCCACCCGTGCATGTTTCAGCTTGGTGTCCTTCGAACGACACTGTTTAAAATTTCATCTGGAGAACGTCATCACTCTGGAACGACCTCTCTGAGGCGGTGTTCCCCAACGAGTATAATCTGCAAAGATTCAAGATCACTGTGAATCGATTCCTGTGCACACACACACCGCTTGCAGAGCGCCATAAAGGATTAATCCTGCAGTGCTGTGCCTTATCATAAAAAAAAAAAGACGACAATACAGAGTGTTATATATTGTCATGACAAACTTTCGTTTACACCCTTAAATCAACACAGTAATAAGTCCTAAAATTAAAGAAATCCATGAAAACTTACAAAACAAAAAAATCTTCATGACATAATGTCTTATGTAGCAAATCTTATTTTAAACAATACTGAATTTTAACAACTATTTAAAGACCAGAAAAACATGAATACTAGGTATCTAAACATAAGGTACATTTAAAAATATAGTAAGCCTAAACAGACGATAAATATTCGAAATCCCAAAAATATTACAGTATCAGATCACTGTAGTAATAATAGTAATAATTAATTACTTTATTTCACAATTACATTGAACAACGTAAAACGAAATATTGTCAAAAAACAAAAAAAGGCAAATTAACATTTTCTAATTGTAATCTTACCTAACCTACTTCAGTCTTATTAAAATATTCTTCTATGGTATAAGGTTCAATGTCCTTTAAAAAATTAAATACCTTTCTTTTTTTTAATTTTCGTAATATTATTACATATCTCGACATCCAGAGGGAGGCTGTTGTAAAATTTAATACAATTATAATAGGCACCACTTTTATACATAGTAAGTCTATGTTTGGGAAAAGTATAATTTAGGGTTCTAGTTGGATATATTATGCTTTGTGGTTCGCTCTTACTAAATAGTGATTTATTTAAAAAAAAGAACAAGATGCACTCCTGTATGTAAACTGCTGAGAATGTGAGAAGCCCGTGTTCTTTAAATTTACCTCTACAGGTCTCTCTAAAATTGTAACCGAAAATAGTTCTTATTGCCCTCTTTTGACATATGAATAATCTGTCCACCTCTCCGCAGTCTCTATACAGAATAATCCCATACCTGAGATGGGACTCAAAATTCGCATAATAGACCATTTTGGATGTTTGCTTATCCAAATATTTTGCCAAAACACGCAATGTATCACATACTTTATTAAGCTTACTAAGTACATATTGCTCCATGATAACGAATTTCCAGGACCATTCCCAAAAATGTACTGGTTTGTGCTAATTTAATTTCTCCCGGGTTAAGTGGAATACTTTCTGGTAGTTCTAATGTGGACCTTTTAGTTTTAAAAATTATAGCGTTCGTTTTTGAAGTGTTTAGAATCAGTTTATTTTTGTAAAGCAATTATTTGTTTGCATCATCGTTTGTTCGGTTTTTGTGTTAAGGATAGATAAGTTCAAGGAAGTTATTTAGAAGTTAGTGTCATCGGCATAATTTGTAATGGAACTGTTGTTTTCACCCAAGAGAAGCTCTGTTATGTCATTTATGTAAATTATGAATAGTATCGGTCCAAGGACACTTCCCTGTAGAATTCCTAACTTTATTTCTGCTTTATCAGATGTTACCCGATCTTTAACCTTGCCGACTACTACACTCTGGGATCGCTCGAACAGGTACGATCCGATCCATTTCAGGACCGCTCCCCGAATGCCATACAATTCCAACTTCTGGAGTAAAATACTGTAATTTAAGGTATGCTTTTGATAGGTCGAAGAACACTCCAAAAGGAATCAGACCGCCATCCAAGGATACCAATCTGTAAAATCAAATACCGCGGTTTGCGTTGATCTACCCTTTAAGTATCCGTGTTGTGCTCTATTAAAAAGATCATGAGTTGACATATACTCCATAATGCGCTCACTAACTACACTATCGAAAATCTTTGAGAATGTCGGGATCAAACTTATTGGACGACAATTTTCAATATTCGTTTCGTTATTTTTTTAGGTACTGGAACAATCAAAGCAAATTTTAACTGATCAGGGAACAATCCATACTTAAGTGAGTTGTTAATTATGTAAACAACTGGAGCTGTAATTGTGCCAATAATATACTTAATTAAAGAGGATGACATTTCATCATGTCCTTTCTTACAATTCTTTAACACATTATCATATTGTTTTTCTTATCACTATTCAGATTCTTATAAATTGCATAACAGTTTTTTAAAATATACAGGTTATCTAGTTGTCTCTTACACTCTCGTACCTCTGGATCATTTTGCCTATATTTACTTTTATTGAAATTTCTTGTAGATGTTTTGCATATTGGAAAAGTATGACTAAAATCCTCCAAAATCAATTTCATGAATTCGTTCCACTGTGCGTTTACTAATGTCGGTTCTATGGTGTATAAAGATCGCCAATCTCGCTTTTGTAATCTGTTGAAAAAATTTTCTTTATTTAACTTACTAAAATTTCGTTGCTCTACAAATTTAATCTCTTTAATTGTTTTATTATTATGAAAAATTGACTTGGTTTAAGGTTTTTAAATTTTACATGATTTTTTTTTATAAACCTGATGTAAAATCCACACACAGACATAAGACGAAAAGACTTAAGAAATATAAGAAAAACAATCTCTTCAAAGCTGGAAACGTTGAGCTACAAGAAACGCATTGTTGGGACATACTGTATGTTTATGTCAATTTTTGAATTTCGACCGAATTGGCCTCTCTCTACCAATAAATTTCTTATTATAAAATATGCGAAAACAATTTACCTAAATGATGAATTTTGCCAAATTTACGTATAATTTCGTACATTCGGTACACTAAAGTCACTCAAAATTGTTACGAACTATTTTAGATGTTTTAGAATATTCGATTGTTTAATCTAAGAACGCCTTTTTTTTCAATTAGGACGATTTTGTAAAGTCTCATAAAACCGCAGACTGTCAAAAACTTTCCAGGGTATATCAGTTTAATCATATTTATGCTATGCTATTTTATATTTTAAATTGCGTAAGAATACATTATTAAAGTATTATTTTATACAATTGGTTTGGTTAAAGGCTTTTAATTTTTCCGTGAATTTTTCTCAACCCTATATAAAATCAACACACATAAATAAGCCAAAAAGACGAAAGAGATATAAAAACAAACAACTTTGCAAACCTGGAAACCCTAAGCTACATAAATTATAAACCCCTTTTTGGAACATCTGTGTATGTGAATTTTCATATTTCAGCAGAATTGATCTTTCTCTACCAATTCATTTCCATAGATAATCATTTTCATTATTAAGATAAAAAAAAAGGCTCTTTATATTTCCCCATTTTGAATATGAGTTTTGTTCAAGTCAAACATAATTTGTCGGGACACCTGGTACACTAAAGCCAGTCAAAAGCATTACGAAAAATTAAATAACATCGCCAAAGTTGGTTGGTTGAGAGTTAAAATTTTTTACTTGACTTGGTTTCCATCCTGTATAAAATGAATACATAGAAATTACCCGGATTGTCTTAACATAACTAAGAATACCATACTTTGCAAATCCACAATCCTCAATCATTTCAGTTAAGAAGTAGCTTTTGAGCAATATAAATCCAAAATCTACAATAGAAATAAAGATAAATATTACTTACCCAAAACGAATATTAATTTTGCCATCGTAAATCAATATTTTGAAACTCATACGGAATCACGGAAAAAGAAGTATTCACTCTTTAGGTATACCTATGGTCACCAGAAACATTACATTGACTTTGGCATATTACATTTTATTAAATAAATAAGGCTATTTGTTGCGTGTATACAACATTTGAGCAAGCCCTCGTTGTTACAATTCAATAACATTAACTGCTAGACATTTCGCGGGTTTCCCCGGTACCTACCATCAGGAACGCGCAGCGGCAGAACGAGAGCGAGTGAACATTTCAATATTCAGGATTCATATTCACGTCAAGAAACGAGACGTATCATCGTATAACAGATAATTTAGCATAAAAATTGAATGTTATAAAAAAGTAAATAAATCGAATTTTGAAACATAATACCATTCATCGTATTAATACCAGCAACACAACACAAAATCGTACACTATTTATAGAAAAATTAGTATCCCCACGGAAAGAAAAGATTTTTTTAAAACACATACAGTGTCCGTCAAAAGTCCGGCATTAATTCGCTATATGTATGCTAAACGAAACGCTCGGACCCGTTAATCTCTATTTCTAATTGCCCATTTTTATATTTTAATAAATAATTTACAGGGCAACTCATGAAGAACTCATGACGTCTAAAATGGAACACGCCTTTTTCTTATTCGATTTTTATATTCTACGGGAAGTTCTCAACACATTCCACGTCACATGTCCTATACCGATTTTCAACAGTTTTTGAAATATTGACGTGTTATTTGAAACTAATATTTGCCTTGATCCTAGTAAACTATGTATATTATTTATCGAAAAATTGCTTAATTATATGTTGAAATTGCTTCCGATTTACTCCTTGACAGTATCAAAGACGGTAGGTAACTCTTCTAAAACATAGACGGTTTCCGGCGTTATTTGACTAATTTCTTGTCGGATTATATTTTTCAGTTCATCTATATTGTTAGGTTTATTAAAATACATTGTTTTAAGTAACCCTACAAAAAGTAGTCCATAGGCTTCATATGAGGGGACCTGGTTGGTCATTCTATTTGTCCCCTTCTACGTATCCATCTCCGTGCGAACACCGCGCACCGTGTCGAGATAATTACGAACATCGCGATAAAAATAGGGTGGCGCACCATCTTGCTGATACCAAATATCACCGGCTGGTAAGTCCGGGTTTTCTGTGTTTGAAGACAAAACTATAAGATTATTTTTAGGAAAATCCAAATATGTTTGGCCAGTCAAGGTCTCTTCAAAGAAATATTTTTATAAAATTACTCGATTTCCCACAATATCGGTCCAGACGTTAACTTTCTGTGGGTACTGTATATGTGCTTCAATTGTCCAATAAGGATTTGTTGCTAAGCAGTATCGATAGTATTGTCTGTTTACTACACCATTCAGACAAAAAGTTGATCCATCAGAAAAAATTATTTTGTTAATAAACTCTCCATCATCTCCACATATATTCATTGTTTCACAAACTTCCAATCGTCGATCAGGGTCGTCATCATTTAATTCATGTATAAGCTTAATTTTGTAGGGGAAATATTTATTTGTTGATAAAATTCTTCTTAGAAGACGCTCTAACGTTGTCATCGAGAGCTAATAATTCTGCACCTTTATGAGGAGTGTCTTCTACCGAAAGAAGAATATGTATTTAGTTTAGTTTCTTCCGAATGTTTGGGTGTGCCTAATCTTGGAAGGTCTCTTATATGTTCAAAATCTTTAAATTTCTATTCAATTCTACTTACTTTATTATTTTATTGAAAAATTTGTTGATTTGGGTATTTATGATTAAAAAGCTGACTTACCTCAGTTTGGGTTCGCATTTTATCTCTATATCCTATCATCATTAGGATTTCGATTCTTCGTATCTCACTCCGTCTAACTATGTTCAGTGATTGCTAATTCAATTTATAAAAATTTTATTTCTAGCAAAATTATTAAAACTACTTTAATACCTTTAATAGCGACTTAAAGTGTTAATTTGACTTAATCGCCAACAATAAAATACCTTATTTAATTAACACCTGATTATAATAACATACTCTATCGATTTAAAGTATTAATTGTAACGCAAAAAGCTTAAACGTCAATTTTTCAAAAACGGTCGAAAATCGGTATAGGATATGTAACATGGAATGTGATTAGAACCTCTCCCAGAATACAAAAATCGAATAACAAAAGGGTTATTCCATTTAAAAAAGTAGTCGATGACGTCATAGCTTCTTCATGAGTTGCCTGTATATTATTTTTTTATTTCAAAAAATGGGCAATTGGAAATAGAGATTGACGGGCCCGAGCGTTTTTAAAATTGGTTTCTCGTTTGGCACATATCGAATTTATGCGGGACTTTTGGCGGTCCCTGTATATAAAATGTTTTTAACCAAGCACGATGTAATATTACCAAAAAAATTAAATTACAGTACTTACTTTCTTTTGACGCCTATCAAAAATATAAGCTTCACCAAATACAAACACATGTCTACTCTTTTTATTTTATATTCTTGAAGAGCTTGAATATTCGTGATTTTTTGGCAGTTTTCGCGACACAAAAACCTTAATATCTGTAATATTAGTGAAAAACTTTTAATTTTCTTGTAGTGCAAGTTGTTCCAGAATGACGGAGGAATCGAAACTTAATATTACGGATATAAAAGAAAATACATTTCTTATTAAATAGTTCAATTTAAAAAAAATTAAGAGTGTTGGAGAAAGGTTCAGTTGTCTAGTTGCATAATTTAATAACACAAACAAGTATAAATTCAAAGTATAGGAAGTACGGCAACGCCGCTGTCTATAATCTTTAATTTAAGACAGTTGAGTTTTAAAACATATTATAACCAATAACATTTTGCTGGAAATCCGCCGTCTAGGACACCCAGACAAAATTCCCAGAAAGCAAGCATCTAGCGTCGCTGACGGCGATATAAGCCTACGTGATTGAGGCAGGGGTTGAAACAGCATGACAAAATGTTACTGGGTGCGAGAAAGAGGGTGATATATCGCAAGGAGGACTTGACGTGTTTGAGTTTTTCGGTCAGTCAGTAGAGATCTGTATGAGTGGTCGTGAAAAGCAAACGGGATTCTCGCGGCATTCTGCTCGGTTGTAGTTAATTTTGTGGTATTCAAGCCATGAAATAGTTTAAAAGTTCGCGGATTGAATCCCGAAGGTGCATCTAATGTAATTAGTACACCCTAACTCTAGTTCCGTTAATCTGTTGAAGTAACTCAGTCAATTTGGGGTGTTAGTGCCCAAAGGTGTATTAACGTAGTTCTTATACCACGACGCGAGTCCAGTTTAACTGTTACAAAACAACAGTCTGAAGTTCGTAGATGCGATAAAGTATCGATAGTTTAAGACTATAGTATTGTATCCCGATAGTATTATTTGTTTAGTGACGTAATGTTAGTGATGTAAAAATGTATAGCTGTTTTAATACAGTAAGTAAAAGTAAAAAGCATTTGCTGCTACCAAAAACGGATGTGAAGACGAGTAAATACCAGAAGTAAATAGATATATTTTGCGTGAGAAAAAAGCCTTTTATTTCAACTGACATTTTTGAACCACGCAACCTATCAAAAATACAGTAAACAATCTATGTTTGGCGCAAGCATATAACGGCAACGTCAACAAAGAGAGATTTCAAATTTTTGCACACATTGCATAAAAATTTGCAAAATTTAATATAGGTACACATTTCACGTCTATTGAGGAAAGATTTTTGATGAGGCCTTCAAAATTTTGATCAACATCCTTTAACCTAAAAAAATATAAAAACCGTTTTAAAAAATTGTAATTCTTAGTTTTTCTCAAAAATCTACAATTTCTAAATTTTTTAGGCACGGAACGATGTAATATAAAAATAAAGCATTTAAAATGGTTCATCCGTCGGTCTTAGTCGCATTTCGGTCCGACTTCGTGTTTGCGAGTTATTTATTTTTGAAAATGGGCACATTCGAATTTTCAAAAAACAAAAAAAAGTACTTGCCATTTTTCGATTTTGCTCTAAAACTATACAGTTCCGAAGACAAAGGTGGTTCTCTACAAAATCTGCGAGTGTCAATCGATTTTATCAACTTTTGCGACCCCAATCGAAACATGCGGAAAAATTTCGAAATTTAGAATTTGGCGTTTTATATCGTTTTACCAAAACACCCTGTATACTCAAATTATATCGCACCACATACCTTAAATAGTTGTCGAATTATTGAGAAAGTTTAATTTTTCTACTTTGAACAGTTTTTGAAAAAATTAAAAAAATAGAAAAAATGACAATTTTTACACCACGACGACGACCACAGATGCACAAGTTGTAGGTTCGACCCGAATAGAACAAACTTATTCTGAATGATTACTTTTAAATTAGTATTTGGAATGCAAAGGTACCTCACATTTCTCGCATCGGAATAGAACTTTTTTGTAGCAGAACCGCATCTTGCCTGAGATTCTTGATATATCACTAGATGATTTGTTTTATCATATCTCGAATGGAGGTTAACTAACGAGTTGCTTTTTAAAAGCCATCGCCTTTGATCTTTTTGGCTTGTTTCAAGGAGATTTGTGGCAATCGCTCTTCTAAAATGTACTTGGTCCATTTTGCCTCCTTCAAGTCTATGAATCTGCCGTGCATTTTGGATTATAATTGAAAGTACCATTTCTTCCCCCTGATTGACACACGATACCAGCTAGTATTTTGATCACTGCGATCAACAGCACCCATGTATGTGTTACAATTCCTGATGATGTTTGGCTGGTCAACATTTACGTGTTTTTTTCTCTTTTTTAGTTGAATCGTTTTACTTGCGATAATGGTAGCACCTTTATATAATTCGATGCAGTAGTCACACCACTGCTATCATACCAACGACTTGTTATGCAAAACATGTGTTTTTTTTTTGAAAACGGCTAATTTTAACGAAACAAATGTAGAGTACTTTCTTCAAAGAAAAATTACGAGAGTATTTAAAAAAATCAGTTTTTAGCTCTGTGGCCCAAGGAGTATGGTGGCACGTCCGTTTCTGACTTTCCTGATGATGTAAAACATGTACTGTAGTATGGTATTATGAGCCTTCATGGCCTACATAAAATATTAAAATTTCAATGAATTTTACATGTCGGTTCAAAAGTTAGAGCCGAAAAGGTAAGTCGCAAAGTATCCCCTTGGGGCTGTGCATTAAAGGGAACTTTAGGAATTTTTTTCTATGATAAATTAGAGTTATTTTGACCACCCCTATACGATCCCGAGAGTATGCTATATACTTACTAGACTGCCTGTAATGTCATAAAAATGTTTTTATTTATTTATTAGAATCTAATTTCAGTATATAAAATAACTTATAAGTTAGTGTTATCGGGGGTAACTTTTTAAAATATCAGATGAGTTTGTGGTAGTGGGATATCAAAGGTAATATTTTGTAACTACAGTATGGTGCCTTGAACATTTTTGCGTAAAAAAGGTTCTCTTGCTCGTATAGTTGACTGTTTTCGAGATAACAGGAATTTAATGCCAATAAACGTTTTTTGAATCTGCTGACGGTACGAGGGCTCCACCGTTAATTACGCTAAGCGACAAGAAACATTTTTTTGTTGTAACATAAAGCTGACTAGCATACTTAGCAGAATGAACCTAACTGAATACGAAAATGGTCAAATAAAAGTTGTAGCATGTAAGGTATCCTCGTTATATTAAATAAACCACGTGTGGAATGGTACCATTTAATATTTACTGAAAAAATGATTTTAAAAGTTTTTTAATCCTAAATATCGACTATATTTATTATTTATAATAAGGTAGCATCTAAGAAAAAAGCAATTATCAAATATATTTATTTCAAATACAATAATTCTACTTTTTCCTTTTATACATTACATCTTCTCTCTCCAAAAATCAACAGTAATCATAATCACCCATCATGGTTGGATCCTATCGTCCTTGGTACTGAATTTCCAATGTCTTGATATCGATGGAAACTTTCACCCTGTTTATCGCTAACAGCGCTCAAATTCCCAGGAAAAAATAATAAATGGGAATGGAGAAAGTCAATTTTTTCACATTCGACAAGCGATTGTATGAGCCTAAAAGTTCATTGCCTAGTTGTTCATAGTTTACATCCATATTGTGGCCTAAAAGTCCCCTCACTACACTTACAAATGAGTTCCAAACTCAGTTCTTGCGTGGTGAGCTTCTCTATAAAATTGACATCGTCCAGCGATTTTCTAATTTCTGGCCCAATAAAAATGCTTTCTTCTAACATCTCGTCACTTCACTGAGAAAATACTTATCTTGGGTATTTAAATCCTTCGTCCTCTTTATTCATTAGTCAAAGTTAATGTGAAGAGGAGGACATTTTTTGGGTCTACAAGGGACACATGCTTAACATTTTGGGATCCCGGTTGAAATTCACTCCTTTCCGGCCAAATTTTTATTACACAATACTTATTTACTACACGACTGACCCACAAACAGAAAAAACAAAAATATTTTTGAAGTCCCACTAAAAGTGCTATACCTTTTAAATCATGACGGATATGTGGTCTGCCATTTGTACCGGTTGTAGTTTATTTTATCTAAAAGGATGTCCATATTTTCATAGGTTTCTTTCATTGTCACTGAATGGGCAACTAGTATAGAGGGTTTTAAATTTCCATTATATAATGACGCAGCTTTTAGACTATGTTTCGATGAGTCTATGAACAAGCGGCACATTCAACCGTTGATGTCAGTATACGCACATAACAAATTTTCTATATTGTAAAATGCAGAAAACGTAGCATTTCATTTTCTAAAAGTCACAACTTTGGCTAGTGAGTTCCAGTCCTTAAGGCGGGAACCATCAAGTTGTGACTGTTGCTTTGACAACCCCAAATCACCTACTAAATCATTTAACGCATGTTGAACAGTCAAATGTGGCTCGCCGGAACTGGGACCTGGAGTAAAAGTGGGGTAGGTACACTGTTCTTCGGAGCTACCTGATGATGCGTTATTATTTCAATTATTTCCCAAAACAATATCTTGCCAATCTAAAGACGCAGTCGGTACTTCTAAGTCTGCATTGTGAGGTACAGGTCTTATGGCAGAAAGCAAATTCGGATATTTGATCTTGCGCTATTATTTTTTGGAATAACCTTCAGTCGTGGTCATCATAAAATAGTAATCGTCGAAATGATTGGTGGGTTCTCGCCATATCATTGGAGCTACAATAGGCATACTTTTTTTCTTCCCTTTCATCCACTGCACCAATGACATGCTACAACTGACACAGCACACATGGGGAGCTTACTGCCTATCTTGATCTCCGATTAAAACACCAAAATACATAAAATAGTCTTTTCTCACATTTTCGAAACATTGTCTGACTTGTAACTTCGCCAGAAATGCTCCACCAATATAATAAAATTTGTTGGTAGGTATTAGGGCTTTATGATTACGTTTTCTATTATTACAAAGATATAAGCATTGTGAAAATATTACTGAACTGTGTTTAAAAAAACCGTGTCGGCCAGTGTTATTAAATGTTCGACGTGTATCTTATACAAATCGTTAAAGCTTATCGAGCTGTGAACATATCGACTTTTAATTAATCACTCTATCTTTGTGCAGGATCGGGTTCGAATCCATCTCCCAGAGTAATCAATAAACAAGTGTTTAAGCCTGGCATTTATGAATTTCAATTCAATAAATTTAACTTCAATGGAATTTGAAATTAAACGTTTACATTTGCAGTGTATGCGAAAGCAGGCTTAAGGCAAAACCACCAATAAATTAGTATTATTCTGTTGGGATATCGAGGCCTAAATTGCGGTCGTATAGAGTGTCATATTGACTATTATAAAGGCTATTTATTCAGTTATATATAACTTGGAGCCATAAAAGTAAGACATTATCTGCGGCCTTACGACAGCAAATTGTCTGCATCGTTTTGACAGCTTTTTTAATTCATTGTACACCGGTACCAGAGATTTGGTGCTGCTATATGTTCCAGATGGCAGTGAGTAATAATAAATGTCTTCTTACATTGTGTCGCAGTTGCCCGACGTACCAGCGAAACCATACCTTTAGGAAGACCAACTTTCTCAAAATCCAAAAGTCTCAGAATAAAGTTTTAATAATCATGACGGGGACTACCGCTATACGATGACTTGTAATGACTAACAGATACCGACAATAACTGAGTATATGGACAAAATTAGTGTAGACTACGACAAATGGACTGACATTTTTGTGAACCCTAAATCACGCATTCACACATACATTCAAGCCCTTTAACGCCATTTAGATTACCGAGAGACTGACTCATTCCTCGCCTCCTCCACCCGTCAGCACCTTAACTTGCTTCCGAATAAATGGAATCAAATGTGTATGAGTAAAAGTGAACACTTCCCTACTGCGTTCTACCTTAGCTTAATAAAAAACAAATGTTCAATAATAAACCTCATCCCCCCCCCCCTCCAATAGATTCGCTTATAAGGCAATAATAAAAACAAAAAGACTATACTTAAGAAAACCTAAGATGCACGAACATTTATCGCTACCATGGAAGAAAACTGTCACAACTCAAAAATAAACAATTGTGAGAAAACGCACTAAAGGTAATTAGAAAATGTTCGAGTTGTGACAGTTTTGTTTAAAAATAAATTACTCTCTTTAGACTTAGGTCAGCAAGTATAACAGAAACAAGCATTCAATAATAAAAACAAATCTTAACAATATTGAAACGAGCCGGCTTAATAGGTCTCCGGAGGAAAAAATGTTAATATGTTTTATATTTAACAACCAAAATGACTTCTAAGCAAAAACATAAAAATAAATTAACAAACTGGACAGTCATTGTCCTAACCTATTTACAAATTATTGAAGAAATCAAGATAATATTTAGGGATACACGAGACTCTATCAAACGTAGTAACCCTTTATTTTTTTTCCTCCGATATTCCTGTCTTTGCTTAATATGCCTTGTTAAGTAATACCTCTTGTTGGCGAGCTGTCTTTGTTCGAGTAGATTTAGCAGCATTTTTTAGCAATAGTATTTTAAAATTCTGCTTACTGTAAGGTGTCTTATACTGCTACATGTCAGGATTATCCTGATCAATTTTGAAAACTTTGACATCTGAAATCTTAAAGATTTTATTGCCAGTATTCATTTCGGTTAATTCCAAACTCTGACTCTGGAAATAAAAAAAAATCATCATAGCAAAGTTCATGTACAGGGTGTTCTATTTTTGATGGTTTTATAGGGTATCTCGAAAATCATAAGGAATTTCATAAATCTGATATAGATGTTATGAGTTCTTTTTTTGAGGAAACAATTGCTGCGAAAACAGATCATGGCTACCTTGTTCCCCTGGACAGCTACAGGGTGATTTTCAAATTTTGACAGTTATTAAAATTCCATGTAACTTCTTTGTTATTATAGATACGAAAAAACTGTAAGTTGATAAAATATGTAGTTTTTTCCGTAAAGTTCAGTGGCGTAGCCAGTTTTTTTTTATTTTGTTTAATTTTTAAGAAATTGACCCAACTTATATTTTTTCTTATGGGACACCCTGTATATTTTCAATTACGTTTATTCTGCTTATCATTAGCTTTTCAAATATATATATTTGTAATCAGTTTTTTGATAAAATAATTCGATAATAAGCGATTTTCATAAATTTTCCTCATTTTTCGTAGCGGGCGATGGCAGGTAGGAGCAAAACAAAAGAGTAAGTCTTATTTCACCATTTCTAAAATGTCATATCTCAATTTTAGTACATGCAATACAAAATTCTAAAAACTATTAATTTTTTATTATCAACACTATGCCCAAGGCTCGACCAATTTTCTGTAATTTGTTAAAATAGCTTTCTTCCAAAATTATGTTTAAAAAAAATAAAAATAATAATTTTTTTAATTGTTCATATAATTATTTAATTATTTTTATATTTTTTGTATTAAAAGTGAAATTTTCTATAAATGCATGATGACTTTTTATCTACTAATTTCTTTGCATTTGCAAATTTTACATTTTACCAGATAATAATTTAAAAATCTCTTAGTAAGCCATGGATAGCAAAGTCATTTTTTTAAATTATTTATAGACATGTCAGTCTGTCTTTAATTTGTCATAAAGCAAAGTTAATATACGCGGTTAAGGGAAAAGTTCCAAAATTTTGAAAAATATAATATGCTAGAGTGTTTTCTTGAGTGTCAAAAAAATAGTCGGGCAGCATCTGATTTGTATTTTGAAAGATATCCGGAGCGGCAGCAACCTGATTTAAGAATTTTTCAAAGGCTTGAAAATAACCTTATTAATTATGGATCGTTTTCAAAAGCAAGACCAAAGACCTATCAGAAGGAAAATAAAGCAAATGAAACCATTAATGTATTGGCATGCGTGGCTGCGGATCCGACCACTTCACTTAGAAATATTGAGAAAGATATTGGCGTGGTACCCTCAAAATCATCCCGTCTGTTAAAAACTAACAAATTTAAATGTTACAGACCTCGAAAAACTCATCATTTGCATCCTGGTGATTCAGAGAGGAGACTTCAGTTTTGCAATTTGTATTTAAATATGTTGCGTGAAGATGAATTATTTTTTACCAAAATAATCTGGACCGACGAAACACGAGTAACAAGCGACGGAATATTTAATCGCCACAACAATCATCTGTGGGCCGATCATAATCCTCATCAGCAAGTAAATAGAGTATATCAGGGTCGATTTGGATTTAATGTGTGGCTGGCTCTATTGGGAAATAGAGTTCTAGCCTATGAAATATTTGAAGGAAATCTAAATTCCGAGATTTACTTGAATATTTTGGAAAGACATATCATCAGTTATTTAGACAATATACCATTACAAGAGAGGGAAAAGCTTTTTTTTCAGCATGACGGTGCACCATCCCACAACGCAGCCATTGTGGTAAATTGCCTAAACACCAATTTTGGAGAAAAATGGCTTGCAAATAATGGACCTATTAGGTGGCCAGCCCGTTCACCTGATATCACCCCATTAGATTTTTATTTTTGGGGATTTTTAAAAAATAAAATTTACAGCGTCAGAAGTAATACGGTTGAAGAACTAAGACAAAATTTTGAAGCCGCTTTAAGAAGCATAAAACACCTGAATATTCGGAACTCCCTGAATGGTGTTCGTAGAAGATGCCAGCTATGTATCGATGCCAATGGGCTCCAATTTGAGCATTTGTTGTAATTGTTATGTATATTTTTTTGTTGTTTATTTAGAATAAAAATGGTTTTGTAGATCTATATTTCTATGCTTTATCTTTTATTTAAAAAATACAAAATCGATGTATTTCCAAAGTTGGTGACACTAAATGATGAGGTAAATATTTTCAGAGTTTTAAACATATAAAAAAATAATTAGTCATACATATTCTTTTGTCCTTTTCTTACTAACGGGGCTTGCTATGTGCAAAATAGGCCTATCTAAAGTAATTTGCAAATTACTCAGCTATTTCTTTAGAAAACTGCAAAAATGTATATATATTTGGAAAGCTAATGGTAAGCAGAATAAACGTAATTGAAAATATACAGGGTGTCCCATAAGAAAAAATATAAGTTGGGTCAATTTCTTAAAAATTAAACACTGAGCCACTGAACTTTACGGAAAAAACTACATATTTTATCAATTTACAGTTTTTTCGTATCTATAATAACAAAGAAGTTACATGGAATTTTATTAACCGTCAAAATTTGAAAATCACCCTGTAGCTGTCCAGGGGAACAAGGTAGCCATGATCTGTTTTCGCAGCAATTGTTTCCTTAAAAAAAGAACTCATAACATCTATATCAGATTTATGAAATTCCTTATGATTTTCGAGATACCCTATAAAACTATCAAAAATGGAACACCCTGTACAGTGTATCGCTTCCCAGTTTTTTTTTTGTTGCCCTTATAAGGCCTATGTAGGAGAGAGTTCCCTTGAAACGGAACATTTTATTTTTTTTGCTGTGCCGTATTGTTTCAACGGAAACAGGTTAAAACTGTTCCATCATAATATAAGCATAATGTTTGTGGATTGACTTTTTCATAAAACGCTGAAAAAAAAAATGCTAATCATATCGAAAAATAATTATAAGTTCATTATAAAAAATAAATGTCCATTTCATGGGATGTTGCCCTTGTTATGGACAGCTAGCTATGGCCTTGAAGTGGACCGTGGTACAAAAATCATGAAAACAGGTAGAAAAATAAAAATTCAAAAACACTTTTTGCAGAAAAAATTTAAATGTTGCAACTATGCCACAAGATTCGTGGACCCATTAATCCCATAAATGGCACTGACTAAATTCTTCGTTGCTCGATATTCTCTACCACAAGCTACGCACGTAGAATTATCTTCCTCAGAATCTTTCTTCTCTTCTCCATTTGAAGAATCATATTCTTGTTCGAGTTGACTCGAATATTCTTTAAGACTCCGTGGAGGTGGAGATTCATCGTGGAGAGAGATGTGACCGTTTGTATCTGAGTCAGAAGAGAAACGTTTGTTTTAAGCCTTCGTAACGTTTTTAGCCTTGACACCTTTCTTTTTACTTTTATTATTTCTTTCTTCTTCCGCTTTCATTAGCTCATCTTTCTCAGGTGTGTCTGTAATAATAGAGCACTTTCCTTTTTTTCGGCCACCTGTTCTACTTTTTTTTTCTTAAAGGTGCTGTAGGATATGGTCTTAACATTTCCGGAGAGACTATTCCTAACTCTTTTCGTCCTTCCTCTGTGACATTTCTCTTTACAATACCGCTTGAAGAAGCTCGGTTTGGATCGGCAGAAGTAGATGGCCGATCTGAAATATTGTTGTTTTGTGGTAGGTCGCCTGTCGATTGTAAGACGACTAGTGCAGTATCCTGGTTCATTATAGATGTGGAATCAAGTCTGTCAGTTATACCTGAAGGAAGAAAATCATCGTCGCTGAAGATGTTGGAATTAAATGGATATATCCCGGTTATTTAAAAACTCTTACTGCTTGATTGTAAATGACTCACTAAAAGACGAAACCAATTATTCATAGCTTGCTTATACCTTACAAGGAAAACATTATTCATATAATAATAAAACTAATTTCTAATAATATTACCTTGACCTTAAGGGACCACAAACGGCCACATCCAGAGGTTATATTCGATTGATGCAATGCGGAGGCAACGTTAAAATTATTATGTTGTTTTCTCTTGCAAAATCAATAACTTGCAGATTCACACGAGTTGCATGATTGTCCATGATAATTAATGCTTCCTTATCAGCGGCTGGTTGGAGATGATTCAAGAAATGTTTTCGGGATTTAACAAATATTTCTTCAGTCATCCAACCAGATGAACTTGCCATACCTTTGGCACCAACAAGTGCTCCCTTGAGCATGTTATCTTTAAAATAAACTCGTCGGAATATAAATGCAGGCGGAATTGTCCCACCTGAAGCACTAATGAAAGAAAGAACGCTTTTCGGAGTTCCTCTTTCTGCTGAAGCAATTTGCCCTACTTGTTTCGTTCCTCGTATAGCTTTGATGGCTTCGTAATAGTCATGCACCCTGTTTCGTCCTGATTCCATATCATGTTTGGTGCAAAATTCTGTTTCTGTTACAATTTTTCCAAATTTGGAAAGAAAGTTGTGGTATTTGTTTTATTAAAACTGGAAGTTCTGCTCAATGATGTGCTTTCGGGTTGGCGTAGTGACAGTTCTTTGTGGCGACTCATGAATTCATGAAGCCAATGAATGCCTGCTTTATTATTTTTGTTCCATTCTGCTGGTGTGTCTACTCTATTGATAACAACAAATTGGTAACCCAAATTTCTGGTCTGCGTTGTTGTCAAACGATGACACATTTTGGAGGTTGTTCGAAGGTAGGAAACTAATAACTTCTCTTGCTCTTCCGTAAACGTTTTTCTATTTCCAATATTCCTTACATATCTGAAATTGCCTTCTGAAGAGTTCTTATGTTTTTTTACCAAATCGGCCAATAAAGATTTCGATATACCTGTGCTCTTGGCAACACTTCTTATCGAAATATTTTAATTTATTACAGCCTCCACTGCATCTTGAATTTCTTTATCAGACTTTCTAACTCTCTGGGCCCTCATAGTGAACAACCTACAAAAAAATAAAAAATGAAAAGATAAGCTTCTATAAAAATGACAGAAAAGTAGGCGAGTGATAGATATATGTTCATTTTCTGTTAAAAAATTCAACTTTACGTAAAAATAACGACATATCATTTGAGGAAAATACTTAGATAAAATCAATTCGGGGTACCGAATATAAAAAATAGAGAAAATATACAGCATTTTCCATGGTAAATATTGAGCGACATACAATACTTTTACATTTCCCTTGAGTCGGACACATTGAAGACCATGATTGGACGTCCATTTCTTAGGCGCCGACGTGTCCGGTTCATGGGATATGTGGTTTTTCAATATAACCTTACAATATAATTTCTACGTATCGTTATATCAATGATTTTACATACCTGTCTGTTGAGGGATAATCACCTAATATTTGTATAAAAAAATCGGCAAATAATCGTCACTAGAAACGTAGTTATTCACTTCGCACATTCACATAACTATTTACTTTACCAGCAACGTATTTTTCAATGCACGCCTTGTGAACGTGAAGCAGGTCACAGATTCAACCATTGTCCGTGAGAGGTCGCTTGATGTTGCGGGCATGGGACTTACGTAGACGATGCTTAATTATTACTGCCGGGTGTAGTAGAAAACTAAAGTGTCCGGTTCATGGGCTGTCTAATTCAAAGGAACTCTCCCCTGCTGGTCAGGAACGTATATTGGGGAACATTTTAAAGCCTTGTTAATTTTCTTCTCAATAACAGCATGGGTAGTGTCTCCCTCGTTTTGACTATGCCCAGTAATTAAGTATTTGTGCGTCATTGACTTTATTGACTTGAACGTTAAAATAGCTCTACTATATATATCAACAATAATTCTATTTTCAATTTGACCTGTACAGTTGTCCGAGTAAAAAATAACGTCTACAAGTTTGCTATTGATATTTGCTCCGATATTAGTTTGATGTAACTGTTCTAAGTATCGCCATACACATGAGGCTATTTCATTGGATCCGCGATTGGCTTGCCCTTCATGCCATACATAACGATCAGCACTATTTTCTATGAGATTAGAAATAGTAAAGGTATTTAATTTGAAAACATAATAAAACGTCGAAACGTCTCCTCTAGGACAACGCAAACTGAATGCAAGTCATATACTGCAACTATGTTGTTAGACTTCTTATCATTGTCTTTATCGATTCTTGCTAATTATTTTTCATCTAAGTGTGTCTCATACTGTTCTTTTAATTTTTCCTTTTCTTCGTCGCCTGAATTTTTAAATTTGGTGCATAGTTCGCACTTATCCTTTTTTGGTGTAAAAAATGCTAAAATTAAATTTTTGGTTGAATATTGTATAATTCATTAAGTAGTTGCCGTATTCCGCCTTGTCTTCTTCAGACGTCTTTTCATAATCTCTGTAGAGATCACTGACTGTTTTATCCCCGTGAATGTAAGTATTCCATTGAAGTTCGGGCTCTACAATAATGACTTTCTACTTTAGGTATCGATCTTATATCCTTTCTGATATTTTCTTTTATCGTTGGAGATACCGCTGTATGATTATTGTGTCTTCCTCTGAGATCTCTAGAAATAAATCCCTCGCCAAAAATTCTCTTCTCTTCCACGGTGCGAACCATCCTATCACTGATTCCCAAAGTAGAAACAAAAAATTGTTTGCAGACCGTTGCTTTATTATTATCACGAAGAAAATAAAATGCGGTGTTAAGTCTACGCCGGCTATTTTCCTTTTCATATCGGTATTTTGGTCTCACAGTTTCCATATTCCCAGCAATAAAATCGCGCTGCCTCTGCAAGTTTACCAAATCCCAGAATGCATCAAAAATATTTTTCCTTTCCTGGTCCAAAATTTTTTCAGAACACTTTAACCTACACTTTTCACCGCATGGAGGTAATAATTTTCGGGGATTTTTTAATGCCAATATTTTTTTTGTCGTTCCATCATAGTTATTAATTGTCTTTATCGACTGATAGCTTATTCCGCTATTTCTTAAGACGTTGCATTTTTTCTTCTGCCATTTTGAAGGGTTCCTCATTCTCTTCCGGGTTTTTCTTTGAGTATCAGAAGGAAACAAAACTTTCCTTTTTTTAATTGTGCTAGGTCCAGCACTTTCTTTATTTATTTCGGAATCTGTACTGAAACGTTCAGATGATTCACTTCAACATGTAGAAGATCCAAAGAAATCTGGATCCGCAACAGAGTCATCGGAGTTAAAATCGTCGGCGTCGTAAATACTTCTTGCATTATTCTCAACGATGGGCTGAATATTTTCTACTATGTCACAGGGTGTTACATATGACTTTTCAACATCACCAGATAAATGGTCAGAGGCACCTACGGTGGATAAATTATCATCGATACCTTTCGAGATAACTGCAACGAAAAAACAAAAGTTTGTAGTTTGATTGTTTGAAAATTATTAAAAGAAAACGAAACAATATCATAATTAGTTTTTCGTGATGAGATAGTGATGAATTTTTGTAAAAATTAAGAAACATTTTTTTTATGAATCGTAATTAACTTACCTTCCCTTCCAATGTCACTGGCCTTAATATCAGCATTACATTGGACAGCAGAGTAATGGATACAATTTTCAAAATCATCTTGTGGTTTAACATGCTGCCACGTATTAAATTTTGCTCGTTTTGTGTAGCAGGTAATTTTAAAATTACCTCTCGAACCAGGAGACCAGAAAATTGCTAGAATAAATAATATTTGAAGTTAGTCAAAAGTAATTATATACAAACAGTAAACGAAAATCTGTACAAATCAAGATTATTTTTGATATACTACTAACTTTATCTGTATAGACACAAAAGACATAAAAAGTAGCGATATTATTTAACCCTATTTTACTATATAAAAGTAGAATTTCTTAAACTAAACAAATTGCACTCTCAAGAGAATTTTAATTTCATTTTCATTAAACCCATTTATTTCGTCAAAAGTGGCACATCTCAAAAATTTTCAGTCATTACGGCCCAGAAAAAATTTTTGACATCATAATCTTGGAGAAGAAAGGTACAACTCTAAATATATCATTAAAATAAATAATATCCTAACCCATATTTCAGTCAAGACTGACATATCTCAGAATAAGACCGTATTTATCAAATAGAAGTGAGGCATTTACTTACCGCTTTATGGAGAACAGTGACTAAATTATAGATGTGTCAGTTTTCTTGTACAAAATATGAAGCCAATATTGCCACTTCACGAAATGTGTCAGTCTTTAGCAAAGAAGTACGTATGTTCACCTAGACGTCCGCTAAACAACTAAACATTTTGTCAAGAACGATCGAGCAAGTTTTGATATTTCAGTACAGACATAACTGGCATCTAGTGGCGAGTATGGTTAACTACGTTCTCTTCCAGATAAAAGTATGTTATGTTTTTATTACATTCTTGTAACGAGAGGAATATTAGGAAATTTTGACTTGTGCCGCTTTTCTTCCAAGGTAGCGTTATATTCTATCTATGGTTGATAATTCACAACGATTGGTATATGCATGAATAGTTGGTCTGAACTAGGAATATCCCACAACAAAGAAATTTAGTTTTAAGTAGCCTACTCTCTAAGATTTTTTCTTGTTTCTACAAAATTTCTTTTTTTGTTACTACCCATCCGATTTTGTGAAATTTTGCCACTAATTCTCGCAGATAAGTATGCCAGCAGTCTTTGGTATAGTTAATGAAATAACGGAGCAGTTCTAATCCAACTCAACCGCCCTTTCTTAAGGCTCTACAATCTACAATATGCAAATTTATAGAACGATTTACACGGTCTGGCTAGTGCAGGATTCTGAAATGGCTTTTTAAGATACGTGTCCGGCCAAATTAAATTTTAAGAACTATGTCTGTTTCTAAGGTACAGGGTTATTTTTTGTATTTGTGCACCCACCTACAGGGGATAATATAAGTAACAGAAAAAAGCTTTTAATACAAAAGTTGCATAACTTTCCCGTGTCATCTTTTAAACGTGTCAGAAAAACATACGCGCTTCGTAAAGGTGAAAAACAATTGCAAGTTCTCTATTTTTAAATAAGACACCTTATACTCTTTCCGCCAGGTCGAAAGACCTCTATTTTAAGAATATATACCATATCAACATTTAGTTCGGGGTAGTTAAATTTCAGTCAGTTAAATTTCAAGTAAAAATATCTAAATAGCAGTTTTAACTTCGATATATTAAATTAAATTTTTTTTGTACCAAACATATCTATTATCCCTGCTGCACAATTAGAAAAGAAATGAAATTTGTCACTTTAATTTTACGCTGGGGGGCTGACATTAAACCATGTTTTCCAACAAATGATATACTGGGTCCGCCAACGAAGCGGGGACGAAAGATTATATCTTTATCGAAAAACTTATCAAAAATACTGAAACAGCATGGTCTGGAATTAAAAGTGACATATTTTAAAAATATTTTACATTATACGGTGTGGCTCAAAAAAGTGAGGCGAACAAAACTTTTATTTTTTTAAATGGAACACCCTATCTATACCTTAAATTTTTTTTAGGATTCTACATGAAATAACAATTATTTTTTAATAATTGGTATTTCCATAATCCATAGGAAAAGTAGACTTTGCCTATGTATTTGACCGATCTCAACTACGAAAGTGATACCCAGCAGTTTTTCGACCCAACAAGTGTAGTTCCGAAGACTCACTGTTACAATATTTGGTTTTATCCTTAGCTTTAAAGCACGCCACACCGCTTCATTTTAAAGGTGAAAGCCGTATTGGGGATTCAAAGAAGGGGGTCGACGGATGATTAACTGTCCCCCTAAAAATTTAAGAGTTTACGGGTTTACGGAACCTATCGTTTTTTGATTTATTTATTTAGCAGAAGATATATCTGGGTTTACAGTGTATTTAAAAAGCCTTATTATTTATGATCAGGCACAAGCACTGGACGCATTGGTTCGCGGTAGCCGTATATCTTTGACGACTGCATTCATTGGGAAACGCGACCCATTTCCAAGCTTGAATAGCTCGTTTTTCATATATTTCTTTCCTCTTTTTGGCTCATTTGTATGTTTTGATTTTATACAGGGCTAAAAAAAATCATGGAAAAATTAGTTAACTTTAACTAAGTAAGTTGTATATGATAGGTAATATCTTGTCGTCTAATAATAGAGCGACCGTTTTTGACGGACTTTAGTGTACCAGGTGTCCTAAAATATGTTTTGAAATGAGCTGAAGTCATAATAGAAATTGGAAATATTAACATAAACTATTTTTTTTTGCTTACTTATAATGGCAAGTATTAACCATGCAAATTTATTGGTAGAGAAAGACCAATTCTGTTGAAATACGAAAATTTACATAAATATGCAGGATATCTTAAAAGGGCGTTTTTGTAGTTCAAGGTTTTCTTACATTTCTTCTATGTACCTATTTATGTATATTCAGGTTTTTCTGGTTATTATTAAATGGTTATTAAAATTCAGGATTGTTTAAAATAAGATTGACTGCATAAGAAATTATGTGATAAAGATTTTTTGTTGTGTAGGTTTTTAGTACATTTCCTTAACCTTTTAAACTCATTACTATGTTAATTTTGTACAGGATGTAAAAGAAAGTCATGTAAAAATATTACACTATGTCTTGTCGTCATACACTATAGAACGATGTCACTTAATATTTTTTAACATTTTTCTGAATTTTTAGTGTACCGTGGTTCTTAACAATTATGGTTGAGTTGAGCTAAATTACTATATAAATGGGAAAATATGAATATCTCTTTTTTTGTTAGCTTTCTACAACATAAATTTTCAATGTGTTATCAATAACTTCAAGTGGTACCTCTGGAAGTTATAACATGTTCTGTCTTGATGAGGATTTTAGAAATTGCCCTAAATAAAAAAAAATATATTTGTAAAGGAAATAAGTGGGACATTTTCTATTATATCTAAAATATTTCGACACATATTTGGCCGCTTTTACTGCACCCGGAGTATCAAATGATTAGGTAATTAAGGTATTTAGACATAAAATATTTAAAATTTTCCCCATTAATATAGTTTTTTTTTTATAATGAACGGTTCCGAGGCATTTGGTTTCGTATACATTATTTTGTACTGCTCAATGGTAGGTAAAGTGATATAATTCCGGTACCTATCGCGAATTTATTGTTTATCCGATATTTTTCAGAAAAACGATATCTTACCTAAACAAAAATACAATTGGGCAAAAATAAAAACACAAAACAAAACCCGCTCCTATAGATAAAAAAAAAACATAAGTTACGAAGTTCCAAACCAGAAATAACAGAATAAAATCATGCAAGTAGAAATGTGGGGAATAATTTACTGAACAACTTTAATTAAAGGTCACTTTTTCGTATACGAGGTAATTCAAAAGTTACAGGCATTATGCTCGACTTTCTTGTCACTCTGTATATTTAGATTTAACGTAAAAAATTCGTGGGCGTAGGCCTCGCACAATTACGCTAAATGATTAACAGTAGACCACGCCATAAAATGACAATCCTTACTTGACTAAAACCCGATTGTTTCCAAATCATAGTCCACAGGAGAATGGCAAAACAATTACACTCATTTTAGTAGTTTCTTACTATTTTAACAATCTTTATTTTAATTTATTTTATTTTTTGTTAAATTAACATTGTTTTGAATACACCCGATGTTTGTTCGCAAAGGGAACCCGATTGAATTATGTCAGTTGTTCTAAGCTTGTACGTTTATTTTGGTACAATTCTCCTTTTTATGTTAAAAAATGAACATGGGGCCGTGCCGTCGATAACCCAATAAATAAACAAAATCAAACCAATAATAAATCTCTTTAGATTTAATAAAAGGAACAAGACTGACAAAATTCAAATGCGATTCGAGGCAGCAAATTATTCAAGATTAAGGGCATTAGTCAGGATTAAAAGCATTAGAGAACAGAGGCTTTTGAACACAGTTAAAAATCTACTTAGGGTTAAAAAATAAAAATATGGTAATCATTTTAAACTAGTACGTAGTCTGATAAATTAACAAAAATTTGCCATTTCATATCCTCGAGACTTCAACCAAAATAGATCGATAAAATACCAAAATGTCTGGCCAGAATCTATTAATTTATTCTTTGTCGTCATGAAAAAAAGTAAGCACAAATAACTCTTTTACGTACATATACCACAATCAAAATCCTGACACCAGCTAAAGGTAGGTTTTCACGTTTTTGTTCAGGTTAGTCACCCCAAACTAACCTGAACAAACTGAAGATATTTTTATGATTAGGCACGCCACGGCAGGAAAATTCTTTATGACGCTCTGCAAGCAGTGTGTATGCGATTGAAGCGATTCCGTAATTCCATGACTATACCTGGTTCTTTAACATCGGGCTCTCAGCCGTACAGGGTGTCCAGTTCTCGTGTGTTTTCTTATACCAGCTCCCTTATTGCGACTTACTGTTCTATTATTTTATGAAACTTTCACTTCCGCAAACGAAACATGGCACAAAAAAATAAATATGAAAATTATGAAAAACACGATATGTATGTTTGCTTTATCCAAGCTAATGAAGACGCGAACGCAGTAAGTTTTAAAATCATTTGTTACGTACCATTAATAGTCATAATAATAATAAAGAAGAACGCAGTTAATACTCGTCCAATATTTGCATCCCGTTGACGTAGAACGTAGGATAGTTTTTTGCAACTAGTACCTACAAATATTGCAGGAAAACGCAAATTTTGAAAGAAGGGTAGTATGGTCCGACGAGGCTTATCTTACGAGTTCTGATATCTTAAACGGAAACAATTCAAGGTACTGGTCCCATGAGAATTAACACGTAATATTTCCACGAGAACGTCAAGGTCGGTTTGGATTTGGCGTTTAATGCTTTGTTTTTAGCACTAAAATTAAGTGTTTCATCTATGAAGGAACTTTAACAGGAAATTGACACCCAGATATAATGCGAGATGCACTAATGGAAATATTAGAGGATGTTCCTTTCGCCGATTTAAATAATATTTATTACCAGCAAGATGGCGCTTCAAGTCACAATGATTATATAGTGAGAGAATATTTAGAAAGCACATTTCCCGATAAATAGAATGGTAGTCAATTAGCCTCCAAGATAACCTGATTTTCCTGCATTGGATTTTTTTTATGGTGGTGTACAGAAATCAGTTATATGAGAGACACTACTACAATATTGATCAACTTCGAGAAGCTACTCATCAAACCTTTAGGCTTTTACAGGGAAAGCCAATTATTTTATTAAATGCAATGCGAAGAATCGAAAGGGTGAGTTGAAAGTGTTTAGAACTCAACGGAGCCCAATTCGAGTAATTTTTGTAACTTAATAAAATTATACATTTGTTTTAATGTTAGTTTAAAGTTATGTAATAATATAAAGTTGTATAATAAAATTAATCTTAATTTTGTTATCTATTTGCGGGCATAACCCTTCTATACGAAAAATGATTAATTTTACAAAAAATGTAAAAATTATTCCTTTTTAAAAGAAACAAATATGGACTAATATATATTTTTAAAAACGCTCTTAAAAAGAGGGATAAGACAAGGAACTAATATTTAGGGTATCCCATTTAAAAAAAACAAAAGTTTGGGTCATAACTTAAAAACAAAACTTTTTAGAAAAGAACTAAGTAGGTACGCAACTGAATTCTACATAAAGAAAACTCTACGATAACCCCTTTTTATCCTATTGACAAGTAATCAAATAATCGAGACACAGGGGAGCGTTAAAAATGACAAATTTTCAAAATTGGTCTGTATGTCAGAAATTAAGAGGGCAATGGAAATTTCGTTTACGCCAATGAAAGTTTTATAAAATAATAGAACAGTAAGCCGCAAGCCCCATCGTCCTATCTTTTATAGTAAGGAAACTAATATATGACAACATATGAAAACTGGACACCCTGTACGTTATATTTGGTGAATGTCACCCCGAGACAGAATTTTCTACTACTAAGGAATTAAATGGTAAAATACTTATTCTGATTAGATTTTTATGTAGAGTATAAAATACAGGGTGCTTCATTTAAATCGCCCATTTTTAAAGTCTAATAACTGTGGTACTAAGCACCCTATTGCTAAAATTCAATTACAGTATTGTAGAATACCTGCCATAAATTTGTTACTTCAATATAACATTTATATAAGACTGACGATAAAGGTAGTTTAAGGTAATGAGAAATTTAAGTAAATAGGAAAAATTATAATTATATGGTAAACAAAAATAAGTTTTATTATTTGGGTATTTAGGTTACGGATAACCAATATTTAGTAGGTTAGTTATTATGAACATAGTGTGGAGTTAGCATTAAGTATTTATTTTATCATTATTTAAATGAACAATGTTTTGTTTATTAAATAGCAAAACGTACACAATTTACATTTTCAAATACACCAGAGGAAAGCTTAACGTTCAAAAGCAACTTTTGTTTTTATTCTATCACCCTCAAATCATC
Organism: Polydrusus tereticollis; assembly: GCA_963920685.1. NCBI lineage: Eukaryota > Metazoa > Arthropoda > Insecta > Coleoptera > Curculionidae > Polydrusus > Polydrusus tereticollis. The sequence goes on from OY987331.1 coordinate 64,886,917, forward strand.
ATTTATCACATCACAATAAATCCAATTTGCATTTTTTTTTCATTAAAAATCGATTCCAAAAATATATCACACTTAATAATAATAAGTTTATTTCAAATAGTTACAATATCATAAACATGTTAATATGTTATTTTTCAATAAACTTATTAATAAATTCCCCAGAAGACGTGCTTGTTAGGGGCAAATCTTATTTATTTAAAAGTATTTAAAATTATGAATATTTAAGAATATTTCTATAAAAAGTTGCAAGTTTTCAATCAACGCTGCTTTCTGGATGATAAATTATTTAATTTCTGAAAAAGGTTAATTGTATAATTGATTGATTAAATAGCATTAATTAGTTATAGCATTTCCGAAAATATTTTTAAAGCGTCTGTTTCCAATATTAATGTTTTTATTTCAATTTTATATTTTTTTAATTAAATAATTTTTTTAATATTTGTTGGTAAATAATCATTTAAATAAAAGCATTAATATTTAAAAGTTTTTTGTCCTACGGACTTATTTATTTAAGGTTTTATGGATATTTCATTTTTATAACGTGTATTATCACAACCTTCTTTAAGTCATCGTTGGTTGCGGTATTATGGTTATGGTCTTCAAATTGTTTAAGGTTCTTATTATATATATTAAAATATTATAAATGTAAATTTATATATATAAATTTATTTATTAACTTATTACTTCTCTTGAAAGGGTAATATTAAAAACAAACCTTCTATTCAGGAAAACATCTGCACACCTATTATTATTTAAGGTAAATATAAGGTACACATCCTTGATATTAGCTATATCATCACCTCGAGGCATACCTTACTTAATCCTCAAAAGTGTAATTTTATCTATTGTTTAGATTATCTAGGCATCTTAAGATATATTAATCAACTCTTTCTAAACTCAATAGAAGTAATTTGGAGCTTTAATTTCTTCAGACAATAGGGATATTTATCAGATCTTCAAATATACAAATAAAATTTATAACAAAAACAGTCCAGTACACGATTAAATATTACAAAATTAATAACTTTAAAGAAACAGACGAGAGTTACAGCACGCGGCTACATCTAATGGCAATCACAGGTCACAACCCAACCAGGACAGCTAGAATCTATATAGGTTCAAACGCTGGCATGGCGGCTCATGCGGGCATACTGCGTTGGATGCCGCTGAAAGCCATTGTATCGGTTAAGCATACCGAAAGCTAAATATTAGAATATGAAACTTAAATAAGTTCGTGTATAAAATTTAAAGGTTGCTTCCCTTCGCCAGATTCATCCCCAGGCGCGTTTCGCCGTATAACGGCTCGTCAGTGAGGTTATAGAATCCCACGAAAGGAAGCAATACTGAGAGCCTACTTGACCCTGAAATGTCGATGGAGAAAGGCAGATGTAGCTTTCGAGCGACACCTCTTGGCAATCAAATGCATCACCTGGCCCGTCCGACTAGAATCAGTTAGAAACGGAGACGGAAACTCCTGCAATGACCAGACGAGCCGGTTATTATTGCAGTAGTCGCCGCCAGGTGCGCAGCATTAAGAGCCAGTTCGGTTAACGGACCAACGAGTACCAACAATTATAGAATTTAAAGATTACTTCTGACTAATTCTTGTCAGACGGGCCAGGTGATGCATTTGATTGACAAGTATAGGTCGTGATTCGTTCAGAATGTAGAATGAATCACTTCATTAAATCGAAAGAATTAATTCATCGTTCCTAAAAGATTTCATTATTTTTTGATTCACCAAGTCAGGAATAGTTTAAAGAATTGATGAATCAAAGTAGCATTTCGTTCAGTTACCCGAAACTCGAAAAGGCAATTCACCAGTTCAGTAATTCACTCGTTCGCAAGTCCGCAGTTCGAACGATCGAGTTCGAGAGATGGCCTGACGGCCGTCGCTCGGCGATGCGCGATGCCGTCTTCCATTTTCATAATGTAGAGGAAGACAGCAGTTTAATTAGGTACCTACGCAAAGTACAGTAGAAGGAAAAGAGATAAATGTATGGGATGAGATATTTAATTCATTCGGTATTTATGATTATCTTTTTTATAGTGTAGCTGTACAAATGGTTGAACAAATTTTAATAAACAATAGTAGAATATTACTTAAACTTATTTAAATTTGTTTTTAACTTTAAAGAAGGTATTACAAATGAACTACGTTCTTCTCAAGACATTTCCTTGCTCTAAAAGGCAGTTTCTTCACAGCTGTCAATACTACTTCCGGGTTAGTGTCAATACACTCTTCAAGAGTAGCCAGTCTCAATTTAAATTGATCCGCAAATACTTGTACGTTTTAGCTTGGGACTCCTCTGGGCCGTCGGACTGGACCACGATTTTTAATTTATCTCTGACCAACTATTGTTAAAGATAATTATATACCGCTTGAGCGTTGTGGGATGGCGCACCGTCGTGCATAAACCACAATTTCTTAAATGTTCCAAAGGAATATCCCCGTCGATGATCCCAAAAAGTTCACTATGTAAAAATTCGAAATATCTGTTACAATTAAACTTTTCATTAAAGAAAAAAGGACCAAGTAGTCTATGAAACCCACAAACCCAGCCACGCGTTGACCGAAACATAGTACTGTGATCCAGTCACTTTTAATAAATTTTTATTTTCGGAAGCCCAAAAATGGTAATTTCTTACATTGAATTTTCCGCTTTTGCAAAATGTGGATTCATCTCTAATTAAAATGTTTGTTATAATTTCTGGATCAATTTTCATACTTTCTAGTTTCGAATTCAAAAATTCAGTTCTTCTTTCCCTATCACCCAGCCTTAACTCTTGCACTGTTATGTATTCTACTCATTGTTCCGGTCGAAAACGAATGTTCTTATTTTTGTAATTCACGGTAGGATTTATTCGGCGCTGATGCGCATCAATAGGCAAGGCAAAAACCTTGCTCTTTTCTTGGGTAGAAAATGTTCTTGTTGAAAAAGTTCAGTTTACATGCACCCGGTTAAATGCCTCTCTACTTGGAACCCGCTGATTGTCAAGCAAATCCTCTTCTAAAGGATCTTATGGCTATGGTAGTACTATAATTACTCCTCAAGTATTCTTCAAAAATATATATTTTCTTTTACACACTAAAAAAATTGAGTGTTAAATTTAACACTCAATGGTGGTACATATAGGACCACACTCAATAGGGTATATTAACCAATCAGTATATCTTGTAAAAAAGATATTTTTGAATGTTTTTTTTACTTTTTCATGAGTGTTAATTCTTCTTATTAATGGGTAGGTACATTTACACTATCGAGTATAAATTAAACTGACAGATTGTAAACCTATCTTTCTAGGATGTAAAAGAAATATTAAGAGGTGTAAGTAAACCATTTTTTAGTGAGTGTAATAAAATAATTTACCCAGGGCTAGAATACTTTCCACTTTGCTTAAGTCATTTAATCCCGTATCAAACTAACCGGGCGTTTATAATTAAAATATAAAAAATTATGCATTCAAGATGTTTTACATTATTCACCTCTGATTAGTTTGATACATGATTGAATGACCTAATCAAAGCCGAAACTGGTAGCCCCTAATATAATAAATCTTCAGATCGCTTAAAAAGGTTTGTTAAATGAATAAAAATATTGAGTATTATTTATCGTTTATTTATGAACAAAATGATGATTACAACAGAACTAGAAAACCCTGTGATTTTTTTTACGCTTATTATTATAACTAGTTGAACAAAATGACACACCTATTATATAGTTTAAAATTTAGTAAATTAAACATATATATATCTACGTTAAATGTAGCTCATCGTTAAGCTTAACAAAACAAATAACATAATAAATATATGTATACTTAGAACACTAAACAACTAAATAAAGGTATGCTTTGGAACAATATAAAATAATGAAAATGACGAGTATTATATTAATCGTATATTTATTTAGAGATCTATGAAGTGAAATATGTAGGTTGGTACCTAAGTATTTATATAAAAAAGGAATACATTTATATTATCAGCTTATATCAGAATAATTTAAAAGCTAAAGGAAAACTGCAGCAATGTAAATACCTACTTAGTTTCTTAAAAATGGCGTACTCATTAGTAAGGTTTTTATTAAATTTCGTTAATATGCTTACCCAATTTAACAAGATCCTCATAAGAGGCACTCTCATTTGGCACTTTACAGAACTTTGCTTTGTTTCTATATTTTAATTTAAATATAACATTATTCTATATCACGTCCAAAGAGCACAATCAGACTAACTTGAAAGTTGAATTTGCATGTAGCCTAGGCGTCATCTGTCAATTCCTAGAATTTAACACCACTTGTTGCCGCCCGTCTTTTCGTTAACACAGGTTTAAGTATTTTTATCCGGGGCCGTGTAAAAAAACGATTAAAGAATAAGTTTTACACTCAATTTGTTAAAATAACCTTCTAGCGGGGTTTATTTACACGCTAATAGGGTCTTATTAATTATAATTGTATTTAATTTTCCTGATAGACTGTAAAATTAAATAAATAACACCAATTCAACAGAATTAACTTTCTAGAGAGTTAAATTCATAGGCAAGTTTAATACAACAAGTTTGGTCCCATATGAGCGTAAAAATGTGGTAAAATATGTTGATCCGGGTGTTAACATTAACACTACTTTTTTTTACCTCTCCTGAAATGATTTTTACCAGGTGGATATTTTTTAATGTGTATACAACCGTCAAATAACAATATTTGCACATTAACGTCAGTGTCTAAAATAGGACATTTTTCATTGACATTGTTTCTTTTACGTTACCCCGTATGGAAAATATATGCTATACTATAAATTCTCTATCACCAAAGTAGTATTTCGCATCCTAGATACAAAAATAAGTATTGCCTCTTCCGCAAAGCGCATTTTTCGAACTATTTTGACAATGACACAAAAACCACCTTTATCTAAAGGTTAACTTTATTTACTTCAAATAATAACAGGTGTGCGTATGTTTGTGTGGTAATCGTAGCTTAAGAGAAACAGGTATAAAATCAACTTAAATTTTAAAAAATGCTAAAGTAGCTCATTTCTGGTTAATCCATATTAGGAAGTTTCTTGCCGCATCGTGGCGGAAAGGGTCTCCAAGAAGAGCAAGCGACCCTGACAGGGAGAGCGCCCACCAAAGATGCACACTTCAAGTAAACAGATATGAGGTGCGCATGAGGTTGGTATAAAGTGCAGCGTATCATTTTTTTATATGCAATGACGCATACAGAAGCCGCACGGCGGCGGTGCGAAAAAAGTGAGTCGTCTCACTATGCAGTGCCACATAGCATGCGTGCTGAAAAATAAGACCTGTTCTATTTTCACTTGACGCGCGCTGAATTATAGCTTTCCGGGTTACATCTTGACATATACATTTCCAAGGCGGTTCACCACTCGATAATTATTTTAGTGTTTACAACTATTTTAATAAAAATGCGTGATGATCAACAATTTAATATTGAATTCGTGCAGCATGTAGAATCATGTAGAATGCTAAAACATCTTTATCATCGGATGATAACATTTTAATGGCAATTAACTTTGCTTCTCAACTCACTGCATGTAATTCGTCCACTGTTTTGATATCCGCGTACTTGAAGTACACATGACGTGCGTATCAGGTGTGCTTCACGCATACTTCGCCTCAAGCAATTCACTGCTCTGGTGGGCGCTCTCCCTTGGAGGGGAAAATTCTGGATGAGATTCCTGCAAATCCCTCTAATAGTGTACGAAAACTGTCGGTCCAAGATCATGCAAAAAGTGGGTTGTTCATGAGATCCTTCGAGAACAACTGCTACATCCTTATCACATTCAAAAGATACATACGAAGTTCCCCGCTGATTATCCTGTAAGAGTCAACTACGCAAATTGGTTTTTGCAACGATTTAGGCAAAATCATAATTTTACTAGTACTTTTTTGTTCACGGACGAAACCGGTTTCATCCGAGATGGAGTAATAAATTACCAATTTATATAAATTACCAATTTATATAAATTACCAATTTATATAAATTACCAATAAATTTGTATATCTGGCATAAAAATCCCAATGCGAGAGTGCAGACAAAGCATCAACAAAGCTCATGGTTAAAATGTGGGCGGAGATTATTGGGAATCATCTCATTGGACCGTTCTTCATTGAAGGCACATTATATGATTTCATGTATTTGCAATTCTAGCAACATAACTTCTGTGAACATAACCTAAACGGTTTATTAGAAAATGTGAACTTAGAGATTAGAAATCAGATGTGGTATATGCACCACGGTGTGCTGCCCATTTTAGCAATTTAGTTCGTCAACACTTATCAGATACTTTTGGTAATCGATGGATAGGTTGAGATGGGTCTACTTTATAGCCACCGAGGTCGCCCGACATCACTCTATTGGATTTCTTTTTATGAGGAAATTTAAAAAGGCTTGTACATTCGACGCCACTTCACACCAGGAAACATCTGGTTGATAGAATAATACACCATTTTAACGATCGAGACAATCCTGGAATGTTCTTTCAAGTACAAGAGAAGACACAGAAGCTAAGGAAATCTATAGAGGTACAGGGCGCCCATTTCGAACTTCTGCTGACGTAAACAAGAATACCCAAATTTTTCACATCACAGAATGTTTTCTTGTGTTTAAGTGACTTCCGAAATGTACAGAAAGGTTCAGTTTTAAATATTTGTGATAATTTAACTATTACCTATTTCCCTTAGGCTACGATCAACCGCTTTAATGGTTCCTTTATGCAGCACACTTCGGTTTGAAAATATATCAGAATAAATTCTTCTTGTATCCACACAATTGCCGAGTACTTGTCCATAAATTAGATGCATGTAAGCATATTCACTATAGAAGTAATCCTTCATTAGTTAAGTCTTATGCACTCAATCAATCAAACAATTTAGAAATGTGTTGCCAAGAACACATTGTTAACGAAATAAAACCGAGTATTTTCTTATTGTAGTATTCTGATTTATTATTTCAATCACATGTTATACAGGGTGTCCCACTAATGTCGGCATGGTACAGTATTATGGAAGCCATAAACCTTACGGTTTCGGGAAAAAAAAAGTCAAACTTTATCAGATAATCTCAATGTTAAGGTACTGTTTTAATGACGGAAAAAAAAGTTCGTTTATTTTTGCAGAAACCTATTTCTCAGACATTACGAAATGTGGATGGGGGAAGCTTGCGGAAAAGATACTTTTTAAATTGCTGTATCTTCCATATGCTTTACCCAAATTTATTCAGCTTAGGCTTGTTTAAGAGACACTTTTACAGTTATTAAAAAAACAACTTTGGGCGTGTCTTCTAGGTGGCGCTGTTTAAACAAGATTTAGTGTTTTTAAATTTTCCTAACAAAAATTAAATGGCATGATACATTTTTTATAGCTCCACATAAAGAGCATAAACATAGCTAAATATTGTTGAAAACCGTAATCCGCTATCTTTATTTGTTCTTGAGTTATTAACAAATTACTATTTTAATTTAAAAAAATATATTAATTAAAAAAAAGAATAAAATTCTAATAGACAGTTGTTGTAACGAGTGTACCCCAGACGGCCTGCAAAAATATAAATCAATAAATCATTGGTTTATCTAACGCATATTCTGGGCAGCCTAGTGTAGTATACTAATTCGTCCATAAAAAAATTAGAAAGGGTAAATATTATTTATGTTAATAATTATATTTATTATATTAAACAGAAATTTTAATAATTGATAATTACATTTAATTAATATATAAATAAAACACATACCATCATTTTAATTAATAATTTATTATTTACTAACCACCGCACTAACTAACTAACCTGAACTAACCACCAGAATTTTAATTAATAATTTATTTTAATTATTTTAAAATTTTATTTTCCATATGATATTTAATATTCAAATTGAAGAAATAGTCCATACTTTCGGTGGAGTCAAAGTAATGTAAATAATAATCAATATTAGTAATAACAATATAATTAATAGTAATAAATATTAAATTGTGGAGGAAGACCGTAGTAATAAGTATAAGTAAACAAGATGTTAGTTTTATTTAATAAATAAACCTAAGTGTTTTTTCCGTAGCTTTAAATAGTTTTTATTTTATTGTAGTGGTTCAAGTCGATTGACCTCTCGAATTTTAAGAACTAAAGTATCTACGCCCGCGCCGTCGCAGTTAAGTTGTTAAATAATCTTTATATTTCTGTTTTTGCTTTTGTATCATCTTATTTTTTTGGATTTTAGACGAGAATAGACACAAAATTAATGCTCCAAAAGGCTAAATAACTCGAAAACCAATAAAGATATCGAATCACGGTTTAGACCAAAATATAGCTATTTTTATGCTCTATAAGCCGAGTGGTAAAAAAATGTATCATCCTATTTAATTGTATTAGGAAAATTTGAAAAAACTAAATCTTGTTTAAACAGCGTCACCTAGAAGACGCGGTATGCACTAGCGACCACGACCAAAGTCGATCTTTTAATAAGTGTAAAAGTGTCTAGTAGGCGAGCCTAAGCTGATTAAATTTGGATAAAGCATATGTAAGATACAACCATAGAAAAAGTTTTTTTTTTCCACTAGCTTCCCCCAGCACGTTTATTCTTCGAAAACGGCTAATTTGATCGAAGCAAATGCAAAATGCCTTTTTAAAAGAGAAAGCCGGCCTCTGTAGCCGGGTGAGCAGCGATCTTGCTCGGCAATCTAGAGGTTCCGGGTTCGAATCCCTGCTAGGGCATGGATGTTTGTGAATGTTTGTAAAAATTTGTAAATAATTTAAAAATATGTGTTAAGTTTAGTAATAATGGGTAGAAGTACGTAAAAACAAAGAAAGGTGCTGGCCATTTGGTGTAAACCAGAGCCATAAAACATAATTAAAAAAAAAAAAGGAAAAGAAAAAGAGAAATGAGTTTATTGTGGTAGTCAGTTGTCAGCTGTGTAAAATGACACCGGTCAATATTTTGGCCTAACGAGTGTGGTGGTAAGTTCGTTCCTGACTTCTCTGACGATGTAAAACATCTACTGTAAAATGGTTTTATGAGTCTCTATAAACTACATAAAACATTAAAATTTCAATAAATTATACATGTCGGTTTAAAAGTTAGAGCCGGAAAGGTGAGTCGCTAGGTAACCCTTGGGGCTCTGCATCTCCGTTAAGAGGCACTTTAGGATTTTTTATTGTAAGTCACATTAGAGATATTTTGACCTCCCGTATTCGCTCCCGAGTGTATGCCATATACTACTAACCGGATACCCTTTATAATATTTAACGCTAAAAGACCCAGGCGGCCGTTTTTTCTTAAAAAGTTAATGTTACAGAAGCAAATATATTGCCATCGCCAGAAGCTCGATTCTCTTGGCTTCATTAATTCATTCATTTGGCGTCAATTTATAAAAGTCACGTTGCGGTCATAGCTAAGGCAGCCTGGCAGAAACTTGGACTACTGTTCTTAGCTAAGAACCTTTATACACCCCAACACCTGTTGACGGTTCATAAAGCCCAAAAAATGTGTATATTTATACAATGAAAACGTTAATGTTGGAAGAAATTCATTTAAAATTCATGCGTTATTTTTCGGAAGAACACTCGAACTCGTCTATTTTTTAATTTTATAAAGCTTATTTCATGTATACAGGTTGTCCCAAAAACAAGTAATGACGGTTAACTTTATTTTTTTTAAACGGATACGGATTTTATAATATTTTTTTGGATTCTGCATAAAATTCTAAACATATTTCATCAATATGTCATATACTTAAATTCAGCTGTTTGAAAGAAAACTGTGTTTTAACTTAAAGCAACAATACATTATTTATTAGCGAAAAGAAAAGAAAATTCAAAAGAAACTAAAAGTAACTTTATCAAATGTTCAATCAACAGTCTGACAGTACCCGAGACGATATTCAAATTCTTGCAGAACGTTATTAACAACGGAAGATTCTATCAATCTTTTTTCGCCTGTTATTCTGTTCTTTAAGTCTTTAATATTGTTTGGTCGGTTAACATATACTTTAGACTTAAGATAATATGCATCAGAATCTTGTGGATTAGGGTATTATGTGGCAAGGCACGATACTAGATCACTTTCTAAAAATGCTAAATATTTTTCACCCGTCAAACTTCCGTCGATAAAAAAGGGTCCCAAAATTCTATTTTTAGCAATGCCGGCCCAAAAATTAACTTTTTGAGGATACTGGGGTGACATTCCATAATTCAGCGTGGATTTTCTGTAGCCCAATGCCGACAGTATTGTATGTTTATACTTCCATTCAAACAAAACGTTGCCTCATCCGAAAATACAATTCGTTTTGAGAACTGTGGATGATAATTGCACATATTCATCATTATCTCGCAAGATTGGACTATTCTGTCTAGATCACCCTCATTGAGTTCATGAACCAATTGGACTTTGTAAGGATGGAGTTCATTTTTGTCTAAATACTTTAGGACGGATGTTGTGCAGATATCTTCTGGAACCGACAGTAAAGCATTTAATTGTGTATCTTCTAATACCGCAGGTTGGCCTTTCGTATAATTATCGCTACCGTGACCTAAATCTCTATATTTTTTTTCTATTTTACTGACGAGGATTCTTGTTATTAAAGAGTTCGCAAGCTTCCATTTGTGTGCGCATTCTATCTCTGTAACCAATGATTATTAATATTGCTATTCGCTCTCTTTCACTTAAGCGTACCATTTTTTAAAATTACAAGATTATCAAAATAACTTTTACCAGACACTTTGACTTGAGGCATTACTACTCAAATCAGGAGACAACCCTCACTGTCAGTATGACAACCTAACAACCAAAGGCTTTACTTACAGTGTTCATGATTTAAGTAATAATAAAGAAATCGTCTGTTAAAATCCGAATATCGATTTTCTCGCAAACTGCTGTATTTAAGTACATGACTTGTTTTTGAGACAACCTGTATATATAAAATAAGCTTCAAAAAATGCACAACAAAAATAAAAAATTGACAGGCTCGAGCGTTTTTTCGAAAAAAAAACACATGATTTTAAATGAATTTGTTCCAACCCAACGTTCTCACTGTATATGCAGACAAGACTGCCACGACAATTATTATTAATATTGCATGGATGTTGCTTTATTAGTCAATATTGGATGCTACTAGGGATAGGTACGTAATACACTTTTAACTCTGATGAGCTTGTCTATAGATTAATATTTTTAACACAATAAATATTTTACCTGTTTGCCAAAGTCTGTAGTTCATGATATTTTAATTAAATTTTTCGAATTTGATACACAAAAAATAATCGTATTTTAATTAAAAGTCAGCGGGAATCTTTCAATATCGTTTTAATTATTTTTTTGCGGTTCGCACTGGATGGATTTAAAGGGTCATTTCAGCAACTTTATGAAAACCGGGATTACGTAAATTAAATCACGAAATAAATTATCACCCCAAAGCTTGCACAAAAACGGCTTTTAAAGGTCCCATAAGACTTAAATTTAACTTAAACTTTTTACAACCAATTTACATAAAACGTGGTAAACATGAAGCTTTCAGAACGTGTTATAGCTATCCAAAATTCTGTTTTGTAAAGTTAATAGAAAAGTAAGTAAGTAGTTAGTAATATGTTTCTTTAATTGTTTAGGATACGTGTACCACTGAGCAAAACGGTTGTTTAATTTTTATTCCTTATTTAGGATTATTATTTTAATATCTACGTTCTAACATTTGTTTATATTTTTAATACTTACGTCTTACGTTAGTAAATACATAAATTATTTAATTTCTCTAAGATGCTTCTCAATTACTAGAAGAAATTCAATTTTTAACTTTTTTTCATATAAGATCGTGTGAAAAGGAGCAGCAAATGCCCCTTTTATCCCCAAGTATTCATTATAGGGAACTTGCATAAAAATTAAAATGGGAAAATAGCACTAAAAAACATAGGATAACAAAGTAAAAAACCTACATTTCACAAAAAAACTGTTATTTAATTCCGGCTCTATGATAAATAAACAATTGAAATTGCTCCAAAAAATACGTCACGCGACCGAGAAAGCGCTGTGACGTCATTTGTTACGAATTCTTACCGCGATTTATGCCGGACTATGCATTTTAGCGGGTTCTAAGGTGACTAGATGCTTTCTTTTGATTTCTGGTTCATTTTTAATAAAATTATTATATTACCTGCTTCATTATGCCTAAAGAAGCGGTTTTAAAGGGTCACAGTCTGATAATTTACCGAATATATTTTCCAAGTAGTTACCAGGGAAAACTTTTCACTTGGAGCAAGTTTGCCAAGTAAAGGCGGATAAGTATGTATATCCTATTATTGTTAATAGTAGTATATAGCGGTAGTACTTAGTAGTTATAATAAATTAATATTGATCTGTAAATATTGGGTACGAATTAGATTATGAAGTAAATGATGCGGAATAAAAAAACTTTCTGGGCGATTATATTATTTTTTATGCTAAGTAATAATTATATAATTTATATATAGTGCATTATTATCAGATCGTACACAATCAGTTAATATAACTCAACCCAGCGTTAACTATAGTCGCCAGAGAATCAGCATTAATGTCAGATTGATTACATTCCGGGTTGAATACACTGCATATAAAATACAGAGGGCATTGCCTTAAAACATTACACCTAGCTGTACTGAGATAAAAAGTCGAAGTGTACCTCCCTCCAAACGCGGAACCCGAAAATAAATATCTCCGAGGAGAGAAGCACAATCAATCTTGAAATTCAACAACCCATACAGAAACCTGACCGATTGAACCTCTCTTCTAGCAAAAAGGATTGGTTCTTTAAAGCGGGTCAGTAGTAAAATGTGATCAAATCCCTAGTGGGTTACTTATTGTCCGCTTTGAAAACTAAGTACTTAATTAAACGCCTCTGCACTGATTCAATATAAGTAATGTGAGTAAGATATATTGGATTCCAAACAATTGATGTATAATTAAGCTTCGAACGTACAAATGTATAATATAAGAGTTTTATTGTAGAATAATCATTAAACTGTTTACTATTACGGATAACACAACGAAGCACTTTGTAGGCCATAGTCACCTTCTATACTATATAAGGTACAAATGTGAGCTTGCTGTCGAGTAAAATGCCAAGATCAGCCATTTTCTCGGATCGGTGCAGTACAGCTTCACCCAACAAGTAGTTATAAAAAATAGGATTATTTTTGCGACTAAAACTGACTATGTTGCACTTAGAAATATTTAGTTTCAATCTATTATTTTTAAATCAGTAAAGTTGTTGATAACCCGCAAATCCTCCTGCAGAATATTACAGTAAGCAACGCTACAGATTCTGTGAAAAATCTTTACTAACAGCATATGCAAGTCTATCACAAATAATTATGTTAACAAGATCATTAATGAGGATCAAGAAAAGGAGCGGCCCCACGTTAGACCCCTTGGGCACTTTTGAACTCGCAGTAAATAATGGTGATCTGAAACCCTCCCACTCCACACACTGCACACGGTCAATCAAATATAATCTACCAAGGTCGATCAGTCTCTGCGACATACCCAGATTCTTTAGTTTAGCGAGCAAAACAAAGTGGTTAATCTGATCAAAGGCTTTTTGAAGATCCGTATATTATTATATTACATCCAGCTGACTACGAGAATGTGAAGCCTCGCAGGTTTTCTGTGACAAAGAACATGGATTAGTAGCGCAAGATCTAGAGTCAATGAAGCCATGCTAATATTCAGAGAGCAAGCTACGGATCTGTGGGTAGATGTAACTGTTACTATTTCTAAGATTTTTGAAAAGTTGCAAAGAATGGAAATTGCACTTGGATCACCTTTCTTCAAAACAGGCGTCACCCTCGCCAACTTCCAAATTTCGACAAAAGAGCCAGCCAGGAGCACTTGATTAAAAATATGAACCACGGGTTCAGCCAGTACGTAAGAACAATCTCTTACGAGGAAACTGGGTATTCCGTGCACTCCGGACGTTAATTTATTTTCTCTAACACTATTTTAGAAACAACATATTCTTAACTAAAATAGTGTTATAGAATGGCTTCATTTTAACACACTAGTACAGAATAAAATTATTCTGTATCACCTAATTAAAGCCAACTAGATTCTCAATTCATCTAAATTGCATGGGGAAACCAAATTATTTTGAGGATCATGATAGCCTTGGATTACTTATTTTACGCTGTCAGGTTATAAATTCGACCTTGACAGCGCTTGATTATTCAAGGTAGGTTAGTTTTATTACAAAATATTGATTTTATAACATAATAAATTATTTTTTTTCCAATGGTGTTAGAAAAAGTATAGTCTACAACTAGTATGGAGTGGCATTTCCCCCCTCGCGAAACGGTAGACCTCGCCTACGGCTCGGCCTACAAAGTTTTCGCTCGTGCGAAATTTATCCATTCCATACTTGTTATAGAATATACTTTTTAAGTTTTCTACTTGCAACTAAAATATCATAAGCTGTAATTTTTGATATATCAATTATACATGCGGAGATCTGCGGGGTTCCAGCAGAGACAGAATTTTTATAAACGCTCTGAAAATAATTAGGGAAAACATTAACAATGCTTTGAGGAGTGTAACACTCGAGATCATCATATTCCATTACCCCCGGAATCCTGGATTGTTCCCTTTTACTTTAAATGAAGGACAAAAATTTAGATGGACCATTAGAAATGTTCATTTCGGCATTATTAATGTATATTCTGTATGCTAAATTAATTTGGCTTCTAATAAGACGCCTCAATCTCTCTAGTAAACAGCTAGCACCATACCTCCTGAAATTCCGATAAACCTTCTCTTTTTTAAAAATGTTACTATTATAATGCTAGAGAACCAGAAATCGCCTATTGCGTTGAATCATGACGGGCACACATACTTGAATAATATTATGGCGGATGTTATAAATAGCGTTACAAGAAGCATTAACATTTCAGAATTATGGATTGGGGACCAATCCATCTCCACTAGCATATCATACATCAGAGGAAAATTAGCCTTTCTGAAATTGTATTCTCTAGATATATTTCTATTGACTGAAAAATTGTTTACGTGCGAGAAGGTAGCTTTAAATTTAACATCAGTGATGGATGATATACGTCTTCGTCAACAAATGGAATACCACCGAAGTACGTAAAGCGACAGCTAAAATTTGAGAATACTAAATTGTGTAGGCGATTATAGACATAGGATAGTATTGTATAGAGATAAATTTAGTGTATTTGAGTCGTTAGAGATAAGTGCACATTTGTGGTCAAGAGAGCTGCTGGAAGCATATCCAGGTACATTAAAATCATCCAAAATAAGCATTTTGCTATCATATGTATGGAATCTTCCAAATTCATGGGCAGAAATCGACGGTGGAATATACCGGGTGAAGCATGGCTTAGTTTAATTTTTATTTAATTTTAAACATTTGGTTCGTTGTTGAGGGTGAATATACTACATTCATCCGTAAGACAAATATTCCTCAAAAAATCCCAATTATTATTTGCTCTTTCCATTACCTCAAAACAGAATACCATCCTCCGTTCTTCATTACCTTGTCGTAGCTCTTGATGTTTTTCATACTTGTAGGGAAAATATTTATGTTTTTTTATTAAAATGCACAACAACGAGGTTTGATGTTTTTCTACGGCTTGCCCAAGAATCCTCGTGCTAATCATTTTATTTTCCTCCACGTGCAGTAAAATATCAAGATCTCTATTACCCCTTTCTTTAGCTGTATTGACATTCTGAGTTGAGCATTTATAGTGCCTTTGGACCCAAATTTACGAATAATAAGTTTAATTAATAAAATAGAAGGGATAGGCTTATCAGGAAATTGAACTGAAAACATTTCAGACACTGCTCTTAAACGGTGTCCTGTATAATACCTCTTAATCACAGTTACTTTTCCTGAATGAAATAGCTCATACTCAGCTATAATTAAAGCGCCTTCAATGAAAATATTGTCACTGACGCTACTTTTCGTTTTGTCAACGCCAAATAATAATTTGCTGGTGTTTGCTATATTACCTAAACTATGGAAATTTTGCCATCACCTTTAATTGAATAAGTTAGGATTGGCTTATTAAAATTTATTCAAACTTGACACATAAGCTTATTATATCGGCCTCTTCAAAAAATTATAAATTTTTGTCTAAAATGTACAGGGGAGCCAATATTTAGCCGCTTCAAAATTTACATAGGATTTAATATGTTTAACTAAGCCATGTATCACCCGGTATACAACAACAATACATAAGACAAAGAAGTATATTTTAATATTACATCCCACAATATCGATGTTAAGATTCATATTATCAAAACCTGAGAGATCAAGCGGCACTGAAGAGATATCACTCACCACACCCATCAATACTCTGCCGCCCCTTGAGACCCCTGCGATCCGATCGTGTTACATATGTCAGGCCGCAGCAAAGTCTCCGTAATAGTGATAATATCCATGTTGTTAGCCGCGACAGCATTTAGAAAGTTATGTGTTTTGGTGTTGAGACCACGAACATTTTGGTAATAACACTGAATACCACTTGCTAGGCGAATGCGATCAACTAAGAAATTTGTCTGACGGCTTAGTGTTTTGATGTAATATTTGGCCAACCATTTGTATACCTAAGAACCAGATCAACCTCGCCATTAGCTCTGCGGGTCCTTTCTACTTTTTTATTGTTAAGTTCATTAAGCTGCAGCGGAGGGAGATCTGATTCAATGTAAATGTGACGTAAGGTCAACACTTTGTACTTGTTTTTTAAAACCTTGTGAACAACTTGTGTGTCGCTAAGAACAGCTTTTAGAGGTTTGTGGCCACTCCGGTTAGGCTTACCGAGCTACAGCTATCTGAGCGTCGTCAGATCCGTCAGTGGGCAAAACAAAGTTGAAAATCATCAAATTATTAACACGCTACTGCCTTTCGAAAATTTCGGAGATTATGTTTTCACCAAATGCATTAGAATTCGGCAATGCGGTCTAAGGAGTATGATTTACAACAACAGCAGTGCGCTTAGATTAGAGGGTGTAAACTTTGTAGAGAAAAAGTTAAGCAATTTTGAAAGAACGTCCCATGTTTTAATACCACATCTACCTCATATGGAAATTAACATACCACAAAATGTAACACAACTCCAACACAAAATTTTATTGATAACTTATTTAAAGCCAATAAGCAACGAAAAAACTCGCAGAAAAGAACTTAAAAATTATTTATTAAATAATGCCTACCGGCTTACAAATAACGTTAAATTCTTGCTGGTATCCCTCTTCTCTAACTTCTCTATCTCTCTTGAACTCATATATTTTGTGTTAATACCATAATCATAATGTTATTAATAATCAACGTAATTATATACAAATAATGCATGCAGGTGATAATAATAATACTGGGATCTTTCTTGCCTTCTAAGTCAGACTTTATGCCTTTAACTTCTATTTAATGATCTGTGCCTTTATGCGCTGAACTTCACATAAAAAATTGGTTTGAGCAATGCCCTAATTAAAATGTCATTCGAGAGTGGGTCAATTTTGCTTGATGTTATTACTGTTTCTTTTCGAAATTGGTTTTCTTGTTTAAAATATTATATTTCGTCGAACCCTCCAGCTCAGTGCCTCGCAACTATAACTGGAGGTAGCTAATTCTTAGGGTACTTATAAGGGGAGCCTGGCGGAGAGTGTATGTGTGCTTGTCTAATAAGTTGGTTAGTAGCAATGTCAACTTCCGTTCACCCTCACCGTGCTTCTCGAAAAGAAAATGACTTACGTCTTGGCAGGATGCAGACAAATCTTCCAGTCGGAAAGCCATTTTTCTAATGATCTAATGTATCTTTGCAATCTAGACACCAGTATTCGCGGTGACTGTGAACGATAATTATTATAATTATAGTATTTTATCAACCAAGATAAACAAGTTACTATCATTGTAATGCTTATATAGCTTAAATTCATATATCTTAGATAGGACCGAAATCAATGATATTAGGCGGATTCATGTCACTTTTTTCCCCTTTTTTGTATATAGGTATTACTTTAGAATATTTAAAGCATGAAGGAAAAATTATATGGTTATTGCTTAAGTTCAGGAGCTTAGTGAGAGCGACGATTAGAACATTCTTAAGTACCTTCATCATAGGGACATTCACATCATAGATATCTTTACTGTTTTTGTTTTATAGTAAACTTATGGCAAACTTCTATGAAAGTGACTTCTTTAAAACCAAAATTGAAATTTGCTAACATTGGCAGATAGGTCACGGGGTAGGTAAATAATGATTTTAAAAATAACCATTTCAACTGAGTACATGATCTCTAAGATAATAATAATAACATAACATAATTTATTAATATGTTGCTTTGAACTGTACAAAAACAATTAATAGCTTACAAAACTATTTATAAACCAAAAATGGGGTAGTAAAGGTGCACCTAGCAAAATTAGTCGCTGTGTGTGCATCTAGTGCAAGCATTTGCCTTATTCTAAAAAACTTTACCAAGAAAAATCAGTACAATATAATTCAAGTCAATCCAAGATGCTGCTGATAGTGCACTTAATCTAACTTAAACTAAATTATAGCCTTAAGGCTATAGTACAATTTTTATTGAAAAATACCAAACTTGTCAATATTTTTACAAATAATATAACTTCTGCAACTCTTGCTGAAACGGTAGAATAGCTGTACCGTTTCTAGCCCAAAACTCCATAAGAAATAACATGGAGCCGAAAACCTGCATTTTTGGTGCCATTTTAGGGCGTGGCACTTTTCCTGGAAGCCACCATCCTCTATTAACCTAAGTGGAACCCAGCTACTATCGCCACCTAGTGAGTGACGTCATAACTGCTCGATGCCGGTAATATAGGGCCCTATTCGCCTGTGTGGAACCCTCCACTGCTGCCACCTAACCCCCCACACATTATTCTAACCTAACTTTTGTCCCAACGGAACCCAGATCACGTGTTACCCCGATTATATAGTAATATCATTGTAGGGGTGCCACCTAACGGGGAGAGATGTACGTACCTGTAATCTTGAGACCTGTAGCGCCACCTGCTTTTCATATACGACATCTTGTTTACCGCGATGGTAGGTATGACGTTGTAAATCAGTTAAAATATTTTAAAATATAATAATACCATAAAAAAGTTTTTGTCCTCGGTGGGATTTGAACCATAATCCTCTGGGGCCGAACCTCAAAGCCTTGCAAAATACGCTACGAGAGCATATAGATTAAAAGAGTTGATCAATGTTGACAAACTAAAAATATGGGGGACCTGTCAATTATAACGTATAGGTGGAACAAAGGACCCAAGTGTGGAGACGATGGTAAAATGGTGGTAGCCATAGTTGTTTTTGTCTACATAATATTGCTACATCTGTTGCAGTATGCATGCGCCATAACATGTCATCAATGAACATTGTTAGAGGCCGCGTGGCACGTAATTAGACAACCGGGGGATCTAGTATGTCCTTTTGGCAAACAGTATTTTCAGACGCCATCTATAATTACGTTCGCGCACACTCCCGCTATCTGGGTACTACCTTAACTTATGCAACCAGAAGCCCCTATCAGCAAATATTGCCTTCACCAATTTATTAACAAACCTAAGTGCGGCGATGATGACAAAATGGCGGTAAACCTAGCTTTTATAATGCCTTCACCATTTTATCGACAAACCAGTACTAATGGCGTTGCCAAACCAATATTTCCCCTTATTCAACATAAAAATTGTCGAAACGGCAACACCGCCGTTCCAATACTGAAAATTTAAGAAAATACGCTTAGGCCATATTGTAATAGCCGTCTGCAACAGTAACTAGGTAAAACAAAGAACCTTAAGTGTGGTTATAGGGATATATTATTATCGACGTCAATTTATTAACAAATCTTAAACCTTTCCAACAGCATTCACCCCATATCGCATTGATAAAAATACCCATATAAATACCCTATCGGAATGCCATTCAGGATTGTATAATTAAATAAAAATCAATCAATTTTAAAACTTTTTATTCACAACATAACAATATCACTTACTATCACCCTGGTATATTACATTAAAGGAATAAAAAAATCGGTGTAAATAAAAATTTTAAAACTTTTTTATTCACAACATAACAATATCACTTACTATCGCCCTGGTATATTACATTAAAGGAATAAAAAATCGGCGTAAAATAAAAAGACATATCTGTAATCATTTAACAACGTTTTATGCCAGAAATATTTGCAGTTTTCAAGTCAAATACACCATTACAGCACTAGTCAGCAAAAATATTTAAATAAGACAAGTATCTTGCATCAAAAATAATACCTGAACGAAATAAAAATTTGGCACAAGACACTTATCGCCAATCTTGTATATAGGTACAATATATTATAAGTTCAAAATTTAGCGAAAATATTTACAGTTAAAACTAAGGATTAGAAACATTTACCGTGCAAGAATAGGCATATCTACATACAATTAAAAAACTAGGACTAGAAACATTTATATTAGGAACATTACCGCACAAGAAGGCATATCTACATACAATTAAAAAACTAGGACTAGAAACATTTATATTAGGAACATTACCGTACAAGAAGGCATATCTATATACAAACTTAAAAACTAACAAAAAAATGAATGGAAAAAGACATTGGTGGGTATGGGCATTTGAACAGAGTAGGAGTAATGTGCAATATTCGCTTATAGATAGAATATTATCCTTAACTTATACATACAACTTGAAACGAGGGCTAGAGCAAAAATACCTGAAAAACACTACACTTACCAGAGGGCACTCGGTTTAAACAGGGACACGACGTGAACGTGGCCCATATTGTCCCCATTCGATTTTTATGGAAAAACGAATTTTCAAAGCAAAACCATTTGTGGCATAATTTTTTTCGTTATCTGATTTGAAATCAGAAAACAGTTCTATACAGGGTCCTGCAATAGTGCGTCAGGCTTCCATAGCTCCTATACGAATTTAGTTAGGAATTTCATTCATATGCTAACTTATACTGTATCATACGGGGTACTTCAGGAAAATATTTTTTTATATACAGGGTAGCCCAAAAAAGTGTGGACATAAAAAGTTTTGATTTTTTAAATGGGATACCCCATATTTTTTTGCATATTTAGATTTATGCTATTGTCCTTTATAAATGCCTAAAATTTTGTTTGATTTGCTTTTTTAGTTTAAGAGCAATCAATTAAAAACTAAAAAAAAACATATTTTGCAGTCGTGAAAAAAATATCAAAAAAACAATCTAAAATTAGTTTTTCAACCACGGTATGAAGTGAGTTTAATGACAAGAGGTTTAAAGATACTATGAATCGAATAGTATTTATCTATTTTATACAGGGTGTTCATAATATGGTTTCAAAAATGACACATTTCAAACCTATTTTTCTCAACTTTTCCAAATGGAACACCCTGTATATTATTTCGGTATTTTATATAAAATACACAAGCAATTTTTTTTTGTAGTTGAAGCATATAAGTTATTTCCAGCCGTTTTCGAAATAAATGCAAATTTCATAAATTATGTTGATTAAACAGAGTTTATTTTTAAAATTAAGCGTAGGCGACTACACCTACTAATAATTATAAAGTATAGCAAATGTTTAAAATATCTTCCATTTTGATCTGTGCAGAAGCCAACATGTTTTTGAAAAGGTCTGTTTACTTTCCTTTTAACATTTCAATTGAAATACCAGCAAAAAGGTTCATTAGTAAGTTTTATCCCTAAAGCCCATAGTAGGCTTTGAAATAAAACATGGATTCTTATACTTAGTTTGACAAGTTCTTTAATTCATTTTAAAAAGGTGTAATATCGGGCGAATAAGTTATAAGAAATTAAAATGAATTTTAATAAAGATGAGTTGGTCGATATGATTTTTGTACTTGGCGAGAGCGAAAAAAATTGCTTGTTAGCAACTAGAATTTATGCGTCACGTTATCCAGAGAGAAGGCGCCCGGAAGAAAAAAGTTTTAAAAGATTATTACTAAGATTTGTTGAAACAGGAAATGTTGTGTATACAAAAGAAGAAAGAACAAAGACGGCTACTAACGAGGAAAATGAACTTGCGGTGTTGTTGACAGTCACAGAAGATCCACACGTAAGCCAAAATAAAATCGGTAACGCAACAGGTATAAGTGAACGATCTGTGCAACGGATTTTAAAAAAGCATCGATTCCATGCCTATCATATTCAATTGCATCAAGCGCTCAGCGATAGAGATTTTCAAAATCGATCCGAATTTTGTGCCTGGGCAAGCACTAAAATACAAGCGGATCCAATGTTTTTCAAGTATGTTTTATTTTCCGACGAAGCAACCTTCCATAACACCGGTAGTGTAAATAGACATAACTTTCATTATTACTCCACGGAAAATCCGCGATATATGAGACAAATCGATCACCAGCATCAGTGGTCATTAAATGTGTGGGGTGGAATTGTTGGTGAAACTATGATAGGTCCTCATATCTTTGAAGGTCATCTTAATGGACCCATGTATTTAAACTTTCTACGCAATGATTTACCAGGTTTATTGGCAAACGTTCCGCAATATACAAGAAATAGGATGTGGTTTCAGCAAGATGGTGCTCCGGCACATTTCTCACGGGAGGTAAGAAATTATCTTGATGATACCTTTCCGAACCAATGGATCGGTAGAAATGGACCCACGGTCTGGCCAGCTAGATCGCCGGATCTTACAAAACTAGACTTTTTTTTATGGGGACACGTAAAACAAATTGTTTACAAAGATCCACCTACAACTGCTAATAATATGCAGCAAAGGATAAGAGACGTGTTTGCGAGCATTTCCCCTGAAATGTTAAGAGAAGTAAACAGATCTTTTGAAAAGCGTGTTGGCTTGTGCACAGAACAAAATGGAAGACATTTTGAACAATTACTGTAGTTTTTAAATATTAGTCTAGTCGCCTACGCTTAATTTTAAAAATAAACTCTGTTTAATCAACATATTTTATGAAATTTGCATTTATTTCGAAAACGGCTGGAAATAACTTATATGCTTCAACTACAAAAAAAAATTGCTTGTGTATTTTATATAAAATACCGAAATAATATACAGGGTGTTCCATTTGGAAAAGTTGAGAAAAATAGGTTTGAAATGTGTCATTTTTGAAACCATATTATGAACACCCTGTATAAAATAGATAAATACTATTCGATTCATAGTATCTTTAAACCTCTTGTCATTAAACTCACTTCATACCGTGGTTGAAAAACTAATTTTAGATTGTTTTTTTGATATTTTTTTCACGACTGCAAAATATGTTTTTTTTTAGTTTTTAATTGATTGCTCTTAAACTAAAAAAGCAAATCAAACAAAATTTTAGGCATTTATAAAGGACAATAGCATAAATCTAAATATGCAAAAAAATATGGGGTATCCCATTTAAAAAATCAAAACTTTTTATGTCCACACTTTTTTGGGCTACCCTGTATATAAAAAAATATTTTCCTGAAGTACCCCGTATGATACAGTATAAGTTAGCATATGAATGAAATTCCTAACTAAATTCGTATAGGAGCTATGGAAGGCTGACGCACTATTGCAGGACCCTGTATATAACATAATATATGGTTCTTTTTTAAGTTATACAGGGGGAATTTTTGCCTTCTTTTACTGTATAACCAACATGGGCTCTTTTTAAAGTTATACAGGGGGAATTTTTGCCTTCTTTTACTGTATAACCAACATGGGCTCTTTTTAAAGTTATACAGGGGGAATTTTGGCCTTCTTTTTACTGTACAACCAATATGGGCTCTTTTTAAAGTTATACAGGTTAGGATATAATATGTGTGCGTTAGTATTTTGGCCTTCTTTTTACTGTACAACCAATATGGGCTTTTTTGAAAGTTATACAGGTTAGGATATAATATATGTGCGTTAATAGATTATTCTAGTAATAAAAATAATTTTAATGCTAATAATAATATGAGTGCTAATGTTATAATAATATGAATAATTATAATACTAATAATGAACAACTGAACAGACCCTGTTCAACGGACCCTGTTGACCTGAACAGCCCTGTTTAACAGACCCTGTTCAACGGACCCTGTTCCCTGAACAGACCAGTTCCCTGAACAGACCAGTTCCCTGAACAGACCAGTTCCCTGAACAGACCCTGTTGAACAGACCCTGATCAACTTAGTCATCCACATGCATAAGTGAGCAATGCCCCCATGGTAATGTGCCGGGTGAAGATTTCGATATTTGCCGCTTATCATCATAAGGGCTGAGACCGATTTTAGTTTGTTTTATAGTATGTAGCTCATGTTTTTGGGACCTAATTAGGCGCTGTGAAATAGGCTTTTCCAACCAAGTTTCAAGGCAGGTGACGTAATCTTCAAATGTGATTTTATTTTTAATAACAGACCTTTTAATGCCCTTCATCTTTTTGGTGACACCCAAGTTAGATAAAACCTTATCAATTTCCGCCCGCTCTTTGTTTAAATTCTCTAGTTTTACCCGTTCTTGCTCAATCTCGTCTGGAGTATAAAGCAGTTTAATAGCATACATTTTAGACCTAAGGCCAACAAAATGGGTCATAATGCGGCCATTGTTCTCATCTTTCATCATTCCCAGCACCTTTTTGTTCACTTGTGGAATCGCATAAACGTTATCACGGGCATAATCTGAGGTATCAAAATAATCGTTACAGTCTCGTCTCATTATCTGATACACATCATGGTTTTTAATTTCATAAATAAGACTATCAGTATCTGTATACAATACACTACAGGCATCAAAACGCGGAACCATGTACTCATAGTGAAAGCCATAAATCGTAGTCTTTGCCAAATCAAGAATACACATGCCGACATAAATCGGCTTATTAAAATAAATTTGTGTTTTTGCAAGCTCGACAATTACTAAATTTTCGAAAACAATTGTGCTGCTTTTAAATTCTGGCCGGGATATTAAGGCTTCAGCACCATAGCGGCCATCCCATTTTGTTATAAGTTTAACGTCAGAGTGGTTCCGGATATTCTCCATTGTCTTTCCAAATACGGCATTGTTCATAAGTTTAAAAAAATTCTTTTCAAACTCATTCTTGGCATTTTGACGCAGCCCCGTGTTGAGGTCGATATATGATTTTAGCCATGGAGATTGTTTAAAGGCTAATATTCGGTGTATTTTGCCTAATTTTGCCCCCAAAGTTAGAGCTTGCTTTAAGTTTCTATAGTGTATTACGTATTCTGTTTTATTGTGTAGCGTAGCCAAAAGTTTCTCATTCTTTGCCCCGGGCGGTTTTTCATGGCTAGGGCATAATGGAAAATCGGAAAACTTATCATGCAAATTCTCAGGTATTTCCAGGTCCACTTCCAAAATAAACCCTTCGGCAGATTTATCTGAAATTTCACTAATGTTTAAGTGAGATATCTCGTTTTCTGAAAGCCACCTAAAGCCGCCATAAGGTAGATATTGCGACATTGCCCAGCCGTATTGATTATTGACATCAAAGTACATGAGATAGGAGTCTTCTTTAGTTGGATCATAATTTGGCATGTACATGTTGTTGGCTTCGGCATACCTCTTTGAACACTGACTTAGCCCCCCGCGAACCCCCTTTTCTATGAATGTTAGCATCTCTAAATCAGTAAGCAGCTCAAGTTTTATCATGTCTTCTCGATGAATTAAGAGGGATAAACATTGCCACGCATAACCAGGTAGGGTATACGACCATGCAGGATCAAGGCCATATGTCCTATGCGATATATCCCTAAATGCTTCAAATACATCCGTTAAAAGCATTACATCCGTTTTAAGATATAAGTCAGAGTAGTCTTGCATGGTACGGCAATTAAAAGTTTGCCAAACTTTCTGCGCATTTAAATATTGCGCGTCACTTATAGCTACATCTTCTAAGCTGTTATAAAACGCCTCTTTAGGAGGGAGTTCAGTCTCATTCAATCTTTCCCAAGCGTTCATATAATCATAAGGGAAAACGCCCTTTCGGGTAAGTAAGTTCAGTTCTTCCCCCAGGTATTCAAACTCTGCTTTTAGGTTAGGATATTCGCATAAGTATGATGCAAGCTTATCCAGACCGCTAGCAAGAAAGCGAAAACTATCTATAAATCGAAAATGAACAGTACTATCCATTATATGCTTCGTAAATGAGATGTAATTTTCTTTATTTACAGGTAATATATCAATCTTTCCCTCTATTTCAGATAGCGCCCGTATTATCATGTGCCCATCATAGCAACTCAAGTTATGGAATAGGACAGGTATGGTGTGCGAATCCTGGTACTGTAGATTGCAGTGCTCATGTGCAGCGTTTCGATACTTTCCGGTAAAGTGTGAGTGATCTCTAACACGCTTATCGTCTTCCGTAAATGGCTTCTCACATATATGGCAGTGAGTAGCGGCCAAAAAACTTTGTTGTTGGGCAGGCGTAAGCGGTTCCATGGGCAAATCACATAAAAAGACCGTCTCGGCGTCTTCAGCAAATTGTTGAAGCTCGCGCATGAACCACTGCATACAGTCTTGGCCTGTGTAACTTTTATAAAATGATAGAGAATCGTCATAATTACATTTTACATAATAACCGACGCTATAAGGGACATGCTCTTGTTCCTTTTGAGTGTTTTTTTCTATATCATCGACTACAGGTA
This sequence comes from Polydrusus tereticollis, assembly GCA_963920685.1. Taxonomy (NCBI): domain Eukaryota; kingdom Metazoa; phylum Arthropoda; class Insecta; order Coleoptera; family Curculionidae; genus Polydrusus; species Polydrusus tereticollis. The sequence goes on from OY987331.1 coordinate 64,913,527, forward strand.
TTAGCAAGCTTTCCGAGTCTGCGAATATAACAAACGGGGCTTTTTCCTTATGTTTAAAATTATTAAATTTATAAAAAAAAAAATGCTTTACTAATTTCAAAATCCCCACAAAGAGTGGTGTTAACTTTGAGTGCAGTAGTTTTTTTTAATGCGTTTTGAATTCGCCGCTTAAAAATTGCCAAACAGTCCTCTAAAAATGATCGTACATCAGTATGACGTTTCTTAATAATAACACCCGTCCTGATTCTCGATTGGAATGCCGAATGTAAATCTTCCCACTTTACTCTACAAGAAGCTGTTTCTGCACGACGTGTCCCACTACCCCCGCCCACTTTACGGTCCTTTAGTAAGGACTGAAACTCCTTAATTTGGGCTAAACACGCTATTATATGAGACTTTTCAGCCACTGACTCAGCGCGTTTCAAAAGTTTATTTAAATTGCGAATTGCACGAGTACAGTCCTGCAATATCTTACCACAGGTAATCGTTGTTAAGTTATGGGTATCCATCTGGGCCCTAATTAACTCGACGTACTCACTTGGGAACGGCATTTTTTTTTGCTCTGTAACAAAATAAATATGGCTCAAAATACGTCTGCTCTCTCTAACGTACAAAGACAGAAGGGACTCTGGAGCTCCTGCGTTCTGCTTATAATGCACCCCTATTTATAACCTCGGTTGGGGTGCGTTCAGAAAAGTAGCATGCCTTTGAAAAAATAAGGCGCGTTCAGAATTAATATTCAAGGTTTAGTATGCAGTAGATGTACATACAACAAGCAGTTTTACGCGTTATTATTTTTAAAATATATTACTTGCCGAAAACATTAATATTTTACTGACTGAAAGTGAAACCTGCGATAAGTTCAATCGCCGTAAAAATGTATAACAAAAACAGTTTCTTTTTCAAAAGCTTCAGATAAACTTAAAACGATTAGGAAAATTATTCATAGAAGTGTATCTAGATGTATTTAATAAAGATTATGCGTATTTACAATCGTATTAATATTATTACATACGTATCATTTTTTACCCAAAAGAAACAGTATTTTACTAGAAAATATATTAGGGCTTCTCAGAACTACACCCTGTTTATGGGTATACAGCGTCATCATTATGATTAACGTATCAGTGTTATATTAGTGTTTTTGTTTGTGTTCAGATGATCTGAAACAATATTATAGGTATATAAGACCTGTTTTGTTTTTTCAGTGTTGACGTTGTGATTGATATATAAGCGTTATATGTTTGTTTTGTTTCCGTTAAGACGCTGTTTTGTTTCAGTTAAGATATTGTTATCTTAGTGTTGTGTTTTAAGTAGTGTTTTAAACACCCGTTCCGTTGATGAGTACGTCATTCGAATGTCAGAGTTCTGCGAGATAAGATGGCGAGCCGAAAAATTAAATTAGCGCTTTTGTCTTTACCGAACGGTCTAGATTTTGGTTTTAAAATGGTTGAAAATGGTTGCTTTATTGGGAATAAGCCCGTAGAATTTGAAAATAACACCCTAGTGATTGATAATGAGAAATATACTTTAACTGTAGGACTTCTGAATTTATTGACAAAAGAACGCCCTATGGGCTATTCCAATACAGAGCTGGATAAATATAAAGAAATCCTTCTTTTATCAAGCGCACACCGAAGGGGATTTAATAGTAAAAATCACATAAATTCTAGCAGAAGCTGGAAGTATACAAACATTATTTCTAAGCTTTTTCCGCCAAAAAGGACTTATTTAAAGAAAAGCAGAGTGGGCATGATAAACAAAAACCTTGAATTGAACAGTACTATTCCTCATACTTTGAATGATTTAGAACTTGATTACGATAATGATGTTAACAAGCTAGTGGAAATGTTTAAACAGTTAGAGAGCGACAATTTTAAGCATAAAAACGATGATAAAATATGGTCTATATTACTAGAATTGGAAAAACTTGGGGTAATCGAATTTTAAAAATAAATACACTACCCCTTATTTATGATCTCAGTATATATCTACCCCTCGAGCAGAATGGGTGTGTTAATTTACCTCATTTTATTTCTCACTGTTACTTCTACAGCTGTACAGGCAACAGACGAAACAGCTGCCCGCCAATATTTAACAGACTATGGTTACTTGGAAGAAAATGCTACAGATAATGCCTTAGTGTCGATATCAGATGGGTTACGGGCATTTCAAGAAACTTATGGTCTCCCTGAAGATGGAACCTTAAATGACGAAACTATTGCTCTAATGCAAAGACCTCGCTGTGGCGTCAAAGATATTGCAGATTGGAGAAGAGGCTCTAACTACTTATGGAAAGATTTAAAGCTATCCTGGTCTATCTACCCTCCAAATTATTCAGTATATCCATATAGAACAGTTGCTGAAAGAGCTTTTCAAGCATGGGAGGATGTTTCTAATTTCCGCTTTAAATATGATAGAAACATCCATAATATTACAATTTCGTTTGCCGACCAACGGCATAAAATGAAAAATGACCTCACCTGGTGTCCCTACAAATTAGATAAACCTACTTTAGCGCACGCATTTTTTCCAGATGGAAGTGCCAATGTAGAGATTCATATGCATTCAAAAGAGCCATGGAGTCTTTCCTCCAAAAATGGTGGGACAAATTTATTAAGCGTTTTAATACATGAGATTGGGCATACTCTAGGTTTAGCCCACACAGCTGACGAGAGCGCGATCATGTACCCGTATTACAAAGCGGAAAATGTGAAAATAACTCAGGACGATATTTATGGTATCGAGTACCTTTATGGCAAAAAATCTTTGGCCACAACAAAAATACCCACGTCACCGAATACGACCCCACAGATAAAAACCACGACAATACCTACAAAAGTTACAACCACTCCACAGATAAAAACCACAACTATACCAATAAAAGTTACAACCACCCCACAGACAAGAACCACAACTATACAGACAAAAGCTGCAACAACAATCCCCAGCGTACCCCCGACCCCTGACGCGCCCTCGGTACCCGATGCGGCACAGTTTCCGACTCTATGTGACTTGGACTCGAAAACAAATAAAGCTTATTTAATCGTTAAAAACAAATTATTTATTTTTTATGAGACATTTGTTTGGATGTTGAATTTAGAGACGAAACAAATTTCTAATACCCCTTTTCTATTAACAGATTATTTTAAATTTTTGCCAAAAAATTTTAAGAAAATAACTGCTATATATGAACGTCCTAATGGAGACATTGTATTGTTTGTTGGTGATCTGATTTACTTTGTAGAGTACGGCACGTTCGCGTTAATAAAAACGGAATCAATAGATAGTCTCGCTGCCACAAATGTAAAAACCAGAGTTCAAGCTGTCGTGAACACAAACAAGGGAAAAACCTATTTATTTTTCAATGATATTCTAGTATGGGGCATAAATGAGTGCATGTTTAGGCCAGACAATTACCATATAACGTCAGAATTATTTAACGGAATTCCCGCAAAGATAGACAGTGTATTTCGTTACACCGACGGCCGCCTTTATTTTATTCAAAACGACATGTTTTTTGAATATAATGAATTTACCAAGAGCTTAATTCGCATCGGTAAAATGGATCTTTCATTTTTTGGTATATCTTGCCCTAATGTAGGCGTTTTGGCGCAGCTTAAAGATTTATTACATAAGATTATATCTCGTAATATAAAATTTTAGTTATGTAAAAATAAATACAATGTATATTATTATAAACCCAATAAAAATATATTATTATTATTAGAGCCCTCGTTTTCTTTAATCAACCTATACCAAACCCGTTTTCTTTAATCAACCTATGTTCCAAGTCCTATACAAGTTGTAAAATAAATTACTTTCCCTATATCTTTTTCGATGCATACGGAGTGTTATGGTCATTGTAATTTACTAGTTTGCCGTCACTTGTTAAATTAACTTTTACGACACACTGGCGTAGAACTGCTGTTTTAAAATTAATTATATTTGCAGGATTATTTCGTCTATGACCCTATTAAATAATGCCTTCTTTAACTGCAAGTTTGATTGCACAGATATTGTGACGTACATACTCAAGTTATAAGAATTGCGTTATAATATTTAAAAAAGATATAAAAAACAATATAATATTAAATGTGTCTGATATTATACTGATAAAAACCCACTTGTAGATAAAATGTTAAAACAAACTATTATACAGGTATGAAAAAATATTAAAAACAATTTTCATTTCTTTTAGGGCTGTTTTGAAAAACTAATACCCAAACTACTTGGTGTAAATGCCTATATAAAGTAGTTGTATTCTACATAATAACGAAGAAGGGTTCGTGAATTCGTAATAAAAACAATAGCTTATGTGGGTGCGTGTCTATATGAGTTGCATTTTAAAAAATGACCTAGGTATAGTGATATCGTTTTAGGGAAATAAATAGCGTAAATATGAATGGTCAATATTATAAAAAATTTTATTCAAAATAAAAAAGATTACCTTAACTTTCGAGCGTTTTAATACAGATTTTACATATAGGCACACAATTTTGAGCATCACGCTTTAAACGTATGCAAAAAGAAAACCAAAAGATACAAACACTTTGAATAAAAATACCAAGTCGGTTTAAAAACCCCCGACACCATAATAAAATTCAAAAACTTACCTGTTGCAAACTTATAACAGAAACAATTAAGTGCTCTCACCATTTCTGCACTATTTATAAGCCCTTCTAGGGTGACGCTAAATCCTTGAACGTTTTGTTGGAGTGGGGCTACTTGAATTTTTACTTTTCGGTCGTTCTAGAATATTATCTGTTATGGTGAGGTATAGCTATAAATACCAGAAACCACTGCAGGAAAGCTAGTTCACCGATTTCTTCTTTTCTCAAATTAAGAGCCTGAAAAAACTAAAAATGGCTACTAAAATTGATGTTGTAAACGGTTTAGACCTGGTAGAGGGAGAACACTATAGAATTCTTGATATCGAAAATAAGGACGGTACCTACGGGGTTCAAACAGTAGTTTATCTGGAAGATGATAAAATGGTATATCTTCCTAAGAGGATGCTAAAAACTGATGCCGAAGTGACTAATATAGCCTGTGGCCAAACATATCTTGTCAGAACAGGAAACATTGTGTAGAAAAATATGGGTGTACCACCCCTATTTTAGAGATACGCAAGTATTGGTAAGTAAAATAATATTTAACTTTTACGCTTAAAATTACAAAGGTTCGTTTCTTTTCTTTCAGATGCAGGCCTCTTTTATTATAATCACTATTTTATCAACCCCATATCTTTAAATTAGTTTTTATTATAAATTGATATAACGTTTTAAATTGTAAAGTTATTTTTACTAATATACCTTGGGATTTCAAAATGTTTTTTTTTAATTTTCTATGGCCCCTTTGAAATGAAACACAAAAATTAATTTTAAGCATTTAATAATGGAGATAAATATAAGTAATTTTTTACACTGGGTCGACCTATTAATGATAGAAATAAATATAAATAATTTTTTGTACTGGGTCGGCCCAGACTATTACCCCCCTCCCATGGAGAAGGCCATGCCACAGTTCTATGAGGTTCTCTGGCATGGCGAACTCCGGATGGAAATTGTGGAAAACATATGTCATCTGAAAATACCGTAATTAGGCATATAAAAATAATTGTATTTTTTAAAATCATACCGCCACGCCGGGAAACATCTCTCCCACCAAAAACTCTAGGAAATTAATGATTTGACTTGCTAAAAGAAAACCCCGAATTAAAAAATTAAAAAATTTATAATAAAAAGAACTTACCAGACATAATTTCACGTTTGCAAGTAAACGGGTGTTCAAGCTATATTTATATAAGTTTTTCCTACTATTAAAGAATTAATTTTTATGATGCATAAATATATGTCGATTGGAGTACGTACTAATTAATTCAAACACTAATATAATATCATCATATACAGGGCATTTTGAAAATGTAGATAATGGGCTTGTTTATTCTTTACACTGATTTTAAATGCATATACGAGGCTGGTAATAACTACTCTGTTGGGATATTTTAAACGGGGTTAATGGTGGATTAGACAGCTTAACGGGGTTTTGATCAGCCTAGCCGGGGCTTGAGGGAAACGGAAAATAATTATTATATGTTCTCTTCCAAGATTAATTTTAAATATATCCCCCAAATACGTACAATCAGTTAAAATGTAGTTGGTCTTTAGCTACGTCATTGTACTAAAATATACCATTTAGGCTGAATGTTATGGCAGTTTTATAGATATAATTTGTAATTTAAAGGTGAAATTTAACGGTTAAAAGTGTTTCATACCCCCTGTATACAGATCCCATTAATTGCTTTTATTCGCCCACATTATGCATTAATTATTTATTAAAAGGGTAATTACTTTAAATGCAAAATTGCATATGCAATAGGCCAACAATGTTGGTAAAATTTGCATATAATATCAATTCTACCTCGCGTTGTGACTCGATTTTATATAAGCATTTTATTGAGAGATAATTAATTATGTATTCTGTTTTTTATTGCGCGATTCGGTAAACATATCCTTAAAGTTGCGATAAACATAATAAAATTCGAAAAATGTCTTATTTTCTCCGATATGACCTTTATATATTACCATAATAGTGCATTTGACTTGAAAACTGCATATATTTCTGGCATAAAACGTTGTTAAATGATTACAGATATGTCTTTTTATTTTACGCCGATTTTTTATTCCTTTAATGTAATATACCAGGGCGATAGTAAGTGATATTGTTATGTTGTGAATAAAAAAGTTTTAAAATTTTTATTTACGCCGATTTTTTTATTCCTTTAATGTAATATACCAGGGTGATAGTAAGTGATATTGTTATGTTGTGAATAAAAAAGTTTTAAAATTTTTATTTACACCGATTTTTTTATTCCTTTAATGTAATATACCAGGGTGATAGTAAGTGATATTGTTATGTTGTGAATAAAAAGTTTTAAAATTGATTGATTTTTATTTAATTATACACTCATGAATGGCATTCCGATAGGGTATTTATATGGGTATTTTTATCAATGCGATATGGGGTGAATGCTGTTGGAAAGGTTTAAGATTTGTTAATAAATTGACGTCGATAATAATATATCCCTATAACCACACTTAAGGTTCTTTGTTTTACCTAGTTACTGTTGCAGACGGTTATTACAATATGGCCTAAGCGTATTTTCTTAAATTTTCAGTATTGGAACGGCGGTGTTGCCGTTTCGACAATTTTTATGTTGAATAAGGGGAAATATTGGTTTGGCAACGCCATTAGTACTGGTTTGTCGATAAAATGGTGAGTGCATTATAAAAGCTAGGTTTACCGCCATTTTGTCATCATCGCCACACTTAGGTTTGTTAATAAATTGGTGAAGGCAATATTTGCTGATAGGGGCTTCTGGTTGCATAAGTTCAGGTAGTACCCAGATAGCGGGAGTATGCGCGAACGTAATTATAGATGGCGTCTGAAAATACTGTTTGCCAAAAGGACATACTAGATCCCCGCTTGTCTAATTACATGCCACGCGGCCTCTAACAATGTTCATTGATGACATGTTATGGCGCATGCATACTGCAACAGATGTAGCAATATTATGTAGACAAAAACAACTATGGCTGCCGCCATTTTACCATCGTCTCCACACTTGGGTCCTTTGTTCCACCTATACGTTATAATTGACAGGTCCCCCATATTTTTAGTTTGTCAACATTGATCAACTCTTTTAATCTATATGCTCTCGTAGCGTATTTTGCAAGGCTTTGAGGTTCGGCCCCAGAGGATTATGGTTCAAATCCCGCTGAGGACAAAAACTTTTTTATGGTATTATTATATTTTAAAATATTTTAACTGATTTACAACGTCATACCTACCATCGCGGTAAACAAGATGTCTGATATGAAAAGCAGGTGGCGCTACAGGTCTCAAGATAACAGGTACGTACATCTCTCCCCGTTAGGTGGCACCCCTACAATGATATTACTATATTATAATCGGGGTAACACGTGATCTGGGTTCCGTTGGGACAAAAGTTAGGTTAGAATAATGGGTGGGGGGTTAGGTGGCAGCAGTGGAGGGTTCCACACAGGCGAATAGGGCCCTATATTACCGGCATCGAGCAGTTATGACGTCACTCACTAGGTGGCGATAGTAGCTGGGTTCCACTTAGGTTAATAGAGGATTGTGGCTTCCAGGAAAAGTGCCACGCCCTAAAATGGCACCAAAAATGCAGGTTTTCGGCTCCATGTTATTTCTTATGGAGTTTTGGGCTAGAAACGGTACAGCTATTCTACTAACGTCCCATGTTTATAATACCACATCTACCTCATATGGAAATTAACATACCACAAAATGTAACACAACTCCAACACAAAATTTTATTGATAACTTATTTAAAGCCAATAAGCAACGAAAAAACTCGCAGAAAAGAACTTAAAAATTATTTATTAAATAATGCCTACCGGCTTACAAATAACGTTAAATTCTTGCTGGTATCCCTCTTCTCTAACTTCTCTATCTCTCTTGAACTCATATATTTTGTGTTAATACCATAATCATAATGTTATTAATAATCAACGTAATTATATACAAATAATGCATGCAGGTGATAATAATAATACTGGGATCTTTCTTGCCTTCTAAGTCAGACTTTATGCCTTTAACTTCTATTTAATGATCTGTGCCTTTATGGGCTGAACTTCACATAAAAAATTGGTTTGAGCAATGCCCTAATTAAAATGTCATTCGAGAGTGGGTCAATTTTGCTTGATGTTATTACTGTTTCTTTTCGAAATTGGTTTTCTTGTTTAAAATATTATATTTCGTCGAACCCTCCAGCTCAGTGCCTCGCAACTATAACTGGAGGTAGCTAATTCTTAGGGTACTTATAAGGGGAGCCTGGCGGAGAGTGTATGTGTGCTTGTTTAATAAGTGGGTTAGTAGCAATGTCAACTTCCGTTCACCCTCACCGTGCTTCTCGAAAAGAAAATGACTTACGTCTTGGCAGGATGCAGACAAATCTTCCAGTCGGAAAGCCATTTTTCTAATGATCTAATGTATCTTTGCAATCTAGACACCAGTATTCGCGGTGACTTTGAACGATAATTATAATTATAGTATTTTATCAACCAAGATAAACAAGTTATTATCATTGTAATGCTTATATAGCTTAAATTCATATTATATCTTAGATAGGACCGAAATCAATGATATTAGGCGGATTCATGTCACTTTTTTCCCCTTTTTTGTATATAGGTATTACTTTAGAATATTTAAAGCATGAAGGAAAAATTATATGGTTATTGCTTAAGTTCAGGAGCTTAGTGAGAGCGACGATTAGAACATTCTGAAGTACCTTCATCATAGGGACATTCACATCATAGATATCTTTACTGTTTTTGTTTTATAGTAAACTTATGGCAAACTTCTATGAAAGTGACTTCTTTAAAACCAAAATTGAAATTTGCTAACATTGGCAGATAGGTCACAGGGTAGGTAAATAATGATTTTAAAAATAACCATTTCAACTGAGTACATGATCTCTAAGATAATAATAATAACATAACATAATTTATTAATATGTTGCTTTGAACTGTACAAAAACAATTAATAGCTTACAAAACTATTTATAAACCAAAAATGGGGTAGTAAAGGTGCACCTAGCAAAATTAGTCGCTGTGTGTGCATCTAGTGCAAGCATTTGCCTTATTCTAAAAAACTTTACCAAGAAAAATCAGTACAATATAATTCAAGTCAATCCAAGATGCTGCTGATAGTGCACTTAATCTAACTTAAACTAAATTATAGCCTTAACGCTATAGTACAATTTTTATTGAAAAATACCAAACTTGTCAATATTTTTACAAATAATATAACTTCTGCAACCCTTGCTGAAACGGTTTATGCTGGAAATTTTCCTTATTTTATTTGGGATCACGTTATAGAACTTCGGTGCCAGACAATTTATAAACCTCTGACTCTTATTCTCATTTACATTTGGAGTCACTATATGCCTATTCGTTCTACTTCTTGTTTCATACGTATGATTTGTAATGTTTTTTAAATTTGGAGATTTGTGTATATAAATACAGGTAAACAAGATGTACAATGAGCGAACACTAAATATTTCTTCAGAATATAACAACTTAGTTGAATATCTCTTTTTCTTCCCATAAATAATTTTTAGTATATAGTTCTGCACCACTTCAAGTTGTTTCGGAGAATTCCTATATAGACCATATATATACTGTAGTCGATACGCGGCTTAAGCTTTTTTAACACAAAGAATCTATACTCTCTCCACAACCAGAGTCAGTAAAATATATCTCGTGATGGCGAGCGCTCTTTGCGATTTGATACATATCACTGTGCACAGTAAAAAACACTCTGGGTTTTGAATAGAGTATAGATTGAAACGTCGGTAATTAACAATTTAATTGTCTCAGATATATCCAACCAACTATAAATCATACTTACTATGTATGGCCACTAAATTAAACACAAAATAAAATTAGAAATATAATGTTATAAATTTCTTTGGCTCAATACACATTATGTCCATTAACTACTCATAGTACTTATTATTCGTAAAGTTTGTCGCTTAATATTACTATAATAGTACTAACAGTAGACCCTGTGTAGCACACACTAAAAAAGTAAAAAACTACAAAACCAATCGCAAATTCCACTTCAATCAAAGAAGCAATGACTAAAAACGCCGAGGTATACGTAATAAATGACACGACGCAACAACAGAACAAGAAAAGTCCTAAAGCATACATCCGATCCTGACCAGACGCTACCAACCTTCTTTTGGTGTAATTATAGAAACCCTGGGTTCATGCGTGCCGAGCATGTATATCATTGGTCTTGAGATATCGCATCGAAGAGCCATAATTTAATGTGCAATCTGTTTAAATATGGGAATAATATGTTTTAGCATTAACCTTAACTATCCTGAAATTATTTTTTTTATGATCGAACACAGTACTACAGGGATAACTCTTTGTGGTACTCTGGAGATTACCTACACTCGTTGGAAAACACGACCTCATAGTTTATTTTTTACAGATAAACCAAGATTGCCACCCAATACTACTGAAAGACATTACATGAAAGATGAATTCGTGTATGGATTTATAGGCGGAACAGTGCACTTAAATTGTGAAGTTGAAGCTGAACCTCCACCTAAATTCACATGGTTTAAAAGAAATAATAAAGAAATTATTGGTGAAGAAATTTCCGGAATTAGCCCTTACAAATCTGTACTGAAGGTAAGCTTAAAAATAATTTTTCATCTTAAAGATCGTTGGTTGGTAAAACACATCCTTACTAATTACCTACAAATATTGTTGTTAATAATCTACCTAGAAAGACGAGTGATGGTTTGGTAGCTGATTATTATAATCTGGGTTTTAAATGTGAAACTGTCAATATAAAGTCGTAAGTTTCGGTACTTTCGGCTTATTTCAAAGTATGATTATTTTAATCAATCGTCTATTAAATGAGTTAATCACTAGGTGCCCAAAGTTGGTCATCCTAAAATAATTCAATTATTCTTAAAAGTAAAACTCTCCCAAATTGTTTTTGCTTGTGGTTTCAACTTTTATAGTATAAACGGGTATTACAATTAGAGTTTCTTGATGTTCTTATTAAGTTATCAACATAGTTTCTGTAGTGATGTGCTGACCGTTGTTTGTGTTGTAAATGATCATTTTATCATAAATACAAGTTTTAATTATACAAGATTATGCGTACACCGGGTGATGCATGGCATAGTTGAACATAGGAAATCCTATGTAAGTTTTGAGGTGGCCAAACATTGGCTTCAATCCTAACTTCTTCAATTAAATATGATGGCAAACTTGCGAAATTTTCAAACTTTAAGTAATACATCAAACACCAGCAAATAATTTCTATGACGCTATTGTCAAAAATTGACGTAAAGCTAGACATAACGAATAAAGATTATCTCACATTAAAAACACATATTCTCGTTTCACCAATCGGGCAATTGCACATCAGAAATAAAAGACACCATTATATTTTTCTTACTAAGCCTTTAATTTAACATAACATACCTTAGACTACAGATTTTCACAAAAACATTAATTAAATGTTCAAATAACCCTCCTTTAGCAGCTAAATAATATCCTAATCGATCATAAAATTCACTTCCAACATAACTGAGTTGATATTGAGAAGTTTTGTCACATTCTAACAAAATACAGTTTTTTAGCTTGTCTAGATTTTCAAATTTTACATCTTTATAAGTAAAATTTTTTAAGTGACCCCACAGAAAGAAGTCGTTTGGCGAAAGGTCAGGAGACCTGGCTGGCCAAAGGATTAGATGCCGTGGGCCAATAATATTTCCGTTAAAAATATTTTGCAAGTATGTCCTAACCATGAGAGAATTATGGACAGGACAACTATCCATTTGATACTAGATCTCCTGACTTTCACGCACAACTTCTTCTAGTGGGGGTTCAATTCGATTTTGTAGTAAGTCCAAATAGGTTACTGCTGTAAGGTTGCCTTTAAAAAAAAATGGTCCAATAATGTGATGTCTTACAATTCCCGACCAAAGATTCATTTTCTGTGAATGTTGCGTTCGAGTATGAACAAGACGATGTTCATTTTCTTGGCACCAGTACCGGTAATTTTAAACATTTGGTTCATTGTTGAGGGTGAATGTATATTCATCGGTGAAACAAATATTTCTCAAAAAATCCCTATTAATATTAAATCTTTCCATTACCTCATAAAAGAATACCATTCTCCGTTCTTCATCACCTTGCCATAGCTCTTGATGGTTTTCATACTTATAAGGAAAATATTTATGTTTTTTTAAAGTGCGGACCACTGTGGTTTGATGTTTTTCTACGGCATGGCCAAGAATCCTCGTGCTAATAATTTTATTTTTCTCCGCGTGCAGTAAAATATCAATACCTCTATTATCCCTTGCTTCACCTCTATTGACATTCAGAGTTGAGCATTTAAAGTTATTTATTACAGTGCCTTTGGACTTAAATTTACAAATGATAAGTTTAATTAATGAAATGGAAGGGGTATGCTTGTCAGGGAATTGAACTGACAACATTTCAAACACTGCTCTTAAACTATTTCCTGTATAATACCACTTAATTATAGTAACTTTTTCCTTAATAGAATAGCTCATATTCAAGTATAATTAAAGCGCTTTCAATGAAAATGTTGTAACTGACGCTACTTTTCGCTTTGTCAATGCAAAATAATAATTTGCTGGTGTTAACTGTATTACCTAAACTATGAAAATTTCGTAATTTTGCCATCACATTTAATTGAATAAGTTAAGATTGACTAATTGAATCATAGATATCTCCGGGGTGAAGATTATTCATATTGAAGAGGAAAGAAAAATCCAAAATTCTTCACAAATATTTAATATCTTGCTCTACGCGTTTCGGTTTCTTAAACCATTTTCAAGAGCTGTCTAAAAAGTTCATTTATATAATAATTTCAATTCAAAATCAAAATTATTAGGTATTACTTACAAACTTTACATTAAGGATACAAACAAGTTCACAATGGCGAACACAGGTTAACTAACTATATAAAATTGATCAAAGGGATAAACACAAAAAACATTTAAAAAATAAAACAAAATATACCGAACCAGAGCGACATCTAGTTGGCACAAAAGAAAGTACGATTATTTTAACAAACATTCACTACTTTAACTCATAGTAATCTCTAATTTGGCTATTTCTATATTTTCTAAAAAATTTAGCTTATGGCCTTTATTTGCATTATATAGCATTTTTAAGCTGTTGTCTTTTGTATTAAAATTATGTAAATTCTCTGTTAAATGTAGGCCAAAAGCTGATCTCTTGTCATTATGCGATTTCTGAGAGTTTAAATGTTCTTTTATTCTAATATTAAAACTACGTCCTGTCTGACCAGCATATTCAGCTGTGCATGAGTTACAGGACAACAAATATACCCCACTTTTGTGAAGCATGTTAATTGAATGCTTTAATCTCAAGAACAAGGTACGTAAATTGTTTACTGATTTGTAAGCAAATTTAAAACTGTTGTTTAAGGACTTCAATACATTACCCACCCACAGAGAAACAGCGCCTAAAAAAGTTAGTCTTATATACCTAGGAGGTTGAAATGATGTTATGGTCTTATCCAAGGGGTCAGTCAACACCCACAATAATTTGTCCGACATCGACAGGTTAAATTTCTTTAGAAATAGACATTATAGTAAATTAGATAAGAAATTACAGAGCCTATCAAAACAGAAACACAAATCTGTTTGTTTAGAACATTGTAAATTTTCTGATCATGTTTTTCACCCAAAAATTGTGAATATGACAAATTGTGCCTTTTCAGATGTAGAACTCTCATTTTTAGAAAAGGGTTTAAAATATTGCCCTAATTTGGGCATAGGGGAGAAGGATGTGACTTCTTTGTTGGCTGATATAGAAATGACCTTAAAGTTTTGTAAGGTTCATGTGATGAATTCTGTTAGAGGGGTTTGTAGACACATTATTAGGAAACAGAAGAATAATTGTGTAAATCAACGATATAATAATAAAGTTCATGTCCAAAAGAATATTTGCCGAACTTCGAGACAAAAAATAAAATTAAATGACTTAGTATTGGGAAAGGCAGACAAGGGCAATTGTTTGGTAATTATGAAAAAACAACAATATCTCAATAGGGTCCAAAACTTTTTGGATAATAATAATATGAAGATCCGAATCCGTCTTACACTACAGAACTTAAAAGATTGATTAATGGCAAAAAATTTGTATGATGAACTTGAGGTGAATATACCTGTAATTCCTATGAATTCCAGTACCCCTTTATTATACGGTATGGTCAAAATTCACAAAAATGACATGCCAATTAGACCTGTTGTTAGTTTTGTATCTTCATCGACATATTTTTTAGCAAAATGGCTAGACAAATGTTTGAGTAACCTCGGGAATTATCACAATAAATACAGTATTAAGAACACCAATGAATTAATTCAAGATTTAAAAAGTATTAAATTACCAAATGATTGCCTTTTGGTTTCTTTTGACGTGGTTAATCTGTTTCCAAGTATCCCCCGACAACTGGTGGTAAATATCGTGGAAGGTTTGCTGGGAAAGAACTCATCTCTGTCTGATAATGTACGGAGGGGTATAATGTCCTTTTTGAATAAACGTCTAGGTTTAGATTTTTTTAGATTTAATGACAAGGTTTTTAAAATGACGGATGGTTTACCCATGGGTTCAGGTCTTTTTCCCTTTTTAGCTGAAATTTTTATGGGTGATTTTGAAAATAAGTGGAAATTTTTTTCGATTTTTTAAATTCTTTAAACAACCACATCAAATTTACAAAAGAAATAGAATCTGAATGTTTTCTGAATTTTTTAGATTTAGCAATAAAGAGGGTAAATAACTTCTTTGAGTGTGCTATTTATCGGAAAAACACACATACAGACAATGTTATACCAGCTGACTCAAATCATTGTTTAGCTCATAAAATGGCAGCGTTTAACTCTTTGATCCATCGCTTGTTCACCATCCCACTCTTACCGTTGGAATTTGAGAGGGAAAAGAACATCATCTTTCAAATTGCTTATAACAACGGATACAAGATATCATTAATTAATAATCTAATAAGAAAAAAATTTAATGGCATGCTTAGGAAGGTGTTGACTGACCCCTTGGGTAATACCATAAAATCTTTTCAACCTCCTAGGTAAGATTAACTTTCTTAGGCGCTGTTTCTCTGAGGGTGAGTAATGAATTGAAGTCCTTAAACAACAATTTTAAAATAGCTTACAAATCAGTAAACAATTTACGTACCTTATTCCCGCAAGAGTAAAGGATTCAATTAACATGCTTGACAAAAGTGGGGTATATTTGTTGTCCTATAACTCATGCACAGCTAAATATGCTGGTCAGACAGGACGTATTTTTTTCTATTAGAATAAAAGAACATTTAAACTCTCAGAAATCGCCTAATGACAAGAGATCAGCTTTTGGCCCACATCTAAGAGAGAATTTACATAATTATTATACTAAAGACAACAGCTTAAAAATGCTACATAATGCGAATAAAGGCCATAAGCTGAATATTTTAGAAAATATAGAAATAGCCAAATTAGAGATTACTAATCAAGTTGAGTGTTTGAATGATCCTGTCAACGCCCACTATAGAGAAGCAGCGAGAATTGTGAATGAGTTTAAGTAGTTAATGTTTGTTTAAATAATCGTACCTTCTTTTGTGCAACCTAGATGTCGCTCTGGTTCGGTATATTTTCTTTTATTTTTTAAATGTATTTTGGGTTTATCCCGTTAATCAATTTTATATAGTTAGTTAACCTGTGTTCGCCATTGTGAACTTGTTTGTGTCCTTAATGTAAAGTTTGTGATTATATTATCTAAGTAATTCCCAATAATTTTGATTTTGAATTGAGATTATTATATAAATGAACTTTTTAGACAGCTCTTGAAAATGGTTTAAGAAACTGAAACGCGTAGAGCAAGATATTAAATATTTGTGAAGAATTTTGTATTTTTATTTCCTCTTCAATTAAAATTGGCTTACTAAAATTTATTCAAGCTTGGCACCTGGGTTTATTATATCGGTCTCTTCAAAATTTATAGTACAATTTTTCTTTAAAATGTACAGGGGAGCCAATATGTGGCCACCTCAAAATTTACATGGGATTTATCTGGTCCAACTAAGCCATGCATCACCCGGTATATTTTTTTATGTTTCTATTTATGCATAATTGAATTTTTTTTTAGTAAGTTTGTGGCAAATATTGAGTAAACCATAAATCCTAGCTAGGTACCAGAAATATATCACTTTACCTGAACAAACCCGGAATAGTCAAAAAATGATAAAATCTTAAAACTTTTTATTTCCAAAACGACAATAAAAGTTTATCATAGAGTAGTATAAAATAATTGTATACCAAAAAAAATGTTGAAGAAGGAAATATTAAATATTTTCGATTCCATTAGGTTCATCTAAAAAAGTCAAGGCAGAAAGTGTTAAAAACTTCCAGGGATACCACTTTAAGTTATTGACAACACTCCGTAATTCTATGTTTTAAAATGCTAAAAAAAAGCTATTCATATTTTTCTATTTTTAATAGTAATTTAGCTTAACTCATCATCATCATAATTAGGGACAGCCGGTACAATAAAAACTGACAGAAACGTTAAAAAATATTAACTAGCATCCCTCTATAGTGTAAGACGATAAAAATATTGTTATATTTTTACATGACTTTCTTTTACCCCTGTATAAAATCAACACAGTAATAAGTCAAGAAGATTAAGGAAATTTGGGAAAAACCTACACAACAAAAAATTTTCATCACTTAATTTCTTATGTAACAAATCCCAATTTTAAACAATCCCGAATTTTAATAACTATTTAATAATAACCAGGAAACATGAATACTAGGTATCTATACACACATAGTTACCTCCGTTAAAAAAAAATGCTTTGCCTGAACAAACTAGAAGTCGTCAGAACCCTTACAAAATATTAAAGTAACATCTCTATAGTGTTTCATTATTATGGAAAATTGGCTTAATTTTTAATTTTATATACTCATTTTTAGACCTTTAGCTATAAAAGACGCCTATTTGGGGCATCCTGTATTCTTATGAAAATTTTCCTATTTCTATATATGGCCTTTATCTACCAATAAATTTTCATTTTTATTTTTAAATATGTAAAAATTGACTGTTTCTTATTTATTTTCCGATTTATATTATGAATTTTGCTAATATATAATAATACCGATAGTATAAATAAATCCAATATGACAGTAAAAAGAAATACATTTCCTATAAAAAAATAAAGTGACATTAGGATGCTTTGCACACAATTATAAAATTCGAAATATGCATTTTATATCTTTTCAGCAGCGATTTTGATCAAATTTTGTTTTAACCTAACAACAAAGATAAACCCGTTTTAAAAAATTGTAATGTTTAGTTTTCCTCGAAAATCTACAATTTCTAAATTTCATAAGCATAGGAAGACTATTTGTGAAAATTATTTGAGATTCTGTATCTAACGGTCTAATCTGCATTAAATCTGATTTTTCGTTTCGAAGTTATTAATTTCAGAAAGGGGGCCTGTTTCGATTTTCAATCGATTAAAGAAAATACTTTTTACATTTACATTTTCCGATCTCACGAAGAAATAATTGGCTTCTGTCAGTCAACGTTCTCAACAACATCAGAAAGCTTGAGTCGATTATAGGACGTGGCACGCGTATATTTATATATTTTTTGAAGTTGTCTATCTTTTTAAACTCGGAAAAGGAAAATAGGGACTATGTCGTTACAATGTAGGTAAACATAGCAGCGTCGCAACGATCGGCTAGTTTTATAAACGGTCGGTTTTTCTTCTGTCAGCTTTTATCGTCCGACAATCTAAATATTTCTGTTCAAGTTTTTACATTTTTTGGCATTTTTTCCGTTCCTTTGTGATAGTTATTGTTTCTTTTCAAAAATACGCTTCTATTATTATCTACATATTATATTTATTAATATGTAATATTTTAGTGGAAATGGCAAGATTTTAGGAATACATGTCAAATATCTTACCTGTAAGTGAAAACATTTTAATATTCTTTTTCTCAAAAACTGCTAAATTCCGAAAAAAAGACAACTTCGGATTTGTGATCAGCGACCTCAAATTAGGCTTTAAATAAAAAACTATCGAAATATTCGCTATGAGTACCCAGTTTTTCAAATAATTACCAAAAATAATCTGATCTAATCTTTATAAGTTTTTTTCTTTTTTGAAAATATATCTTCATCAAACGATTTTTTTCAAAAAAGTTACGAAACTCGAGCTGTCCTATAAGGCACAAGAACGACAATGGGCCATTGATGTTAGGTTCTTTCTGAAAATACCTCATAAGAGAAGCTATTAGCTATTTGCACTGCCTAGTCAAACGCTTTGGAATTTTCACAAATGGTGAACAAGGTTATCAACAAAGATATGTCTGTGCAGCTTTGTTGTTCCTAAAAAAACAGTTTTTGATGCTATTTATGGAAAGATCTGAAGGTTCTGTTAAAAAAAAGCATAAGTACACGCACAAAACGAAAACAACAAAACGTCAAAACAAGCCAACGAACGAGCAGGTGTCACCGTAGCGTTGACAGCTCTGTTGACAACTGTCATCCTATCTAAATTTAAAAAATATTTGCTACAAATGGGTTAGTATTAAAAAGAAGGTTTCAGTATAGGGTGTCCATTTTTCTATGTAATTGCAAGGTATCTCGGTAACTAGTAAGGATAGAGACTTGCGGTTTTTATGTTACTGCTACTTTTTCGTGCAACAAAAGATGCGGCAAACAGAAATGTCATAGCTTTCTTAATTTTTAAGCTACAAGGTGTTTTGGAATATGCTTGCTTTTTGACTATCCCCTGTATTTCGGTTATCAATTAAATTAATAAATTGAAAACTGTTTCCGAAAGAGTTTTTTAAGTGGAATTCAGTGGCGTACTCACTTTTTTCTGAGAGTCTTACTTTTCGAGATTTAAAGCAAACATATATTTTTCTCTTATCCGATTGGGCTATTTTTAAGCTTTTCAAAAATATATAATATTTGATATTTACTATTAAGAATAAAGGCACAGTACGAAAAATTTAGATAATTAGGGTAGTATACGCCATGAAACCATTGAAACAATCAAAAGAATATCTATCTGGCATGTCTATTTATCAAAATGTATGCTCAAAAATTACGTTTTGTTAAAATTCATGCTTTTATTTCACAAAAGTTTAAAAATATGACGAAAATGTAGTAGTATAAAAGTTTTGAAAATTACGATATGTTGGTTTGCTTTATAGAGTGGCATGAAAATAGGTAAGTTTACAATATTGTAATTTAAATGTCTCACTTATAGAGTTATTACTTTCATAGGTATCCAGAGAGAAGGCAGTCCAATCAAGTAACATTTTCAAGTTTAAAAATTAATTTAATTAAGAATCGATCATTAATTTATAAATCCAAGACCTAAATAATATATGTATAATATAGAGAATCGCAAAAGGGACAAAATAAACGTTAGAGCTTTTGTGGGGGCCCTAGAAGTTCGTGCAAAGTCATAGAAAAAGATCTCGGAGTAATAAAATCTTTTCTAAAAAATTATTAAATAAATATCATTTGAAACCCTATGAAGTAAAGATTACGCACCCTTTACGTACTGGGAATGCTGGTGCGACCACTTATTCTTAGTAGTAATGACATATTCTTTTGTTTGTTTCAATGGTTTTATAGCCTACTACCCTATTTTCTAAACTTTTCGATTTGTGCGATTATTGTTAACAATAACTATCAACTATTATATATTCTTAAAAAGCTTAAAAATAACTCAATCAAATAAGAGAAGAATATATGGGGTGTCTCATTTAAAATCATATGTTTGCTTTGAATGTCAAAAAGTAAGACTCCCAGAAAAAAGTAAGCACGCCTCTGAATTCTACTTAAAGAACTCTTAGAAACAGCTTTCAATTTTTTGTTAAGTTAAAGGGCAACCGAACCAATTGCGGAAACTCTCTATTTTTAATGTTAAACAAAAAAGACACAAAAGCGACAAAAGAGTATCGGGGTTCCGTGTCGCTCAGTAGTACGAAATTTAATCTGGAAAGAGTACCTACTCGCTCCCATATTTTTTTTTTGTCTCCCGCAAAAACCGCAATTCCCACCTAGAAAATCGCTACTTTTCGCCCCAGTGGCACCGTGTGTTATAGCGACTAAACGCACTTCCTCGTTGTTCTCCAATTGGACGTCAACTCCATTGATTTGCGGCCCCAAGGGTACCTTGAGAAGCACCGCCAACCTGGATTAATCGTCAAGAGTTGTCGATAAGTCGTTTTAGTGTCTCTCAATAAGCCAATGTGGCTAAATTCTGTAAAGAGTTTAATTTAACGAGATTGGAAAGCTTAAAAGCTAAGAAAGCTATGACAAGGCTACTTAGGGCATCTTTGGTTGACGAAAAAGTAGCGCAATAATGTAAAATCCGCAAGTTTCTATCTTTACTAGTTACCCTGCAATTACATCGAAAAATGTTCACTCAATATCTTATGAAATTTTAAAATTTGTTGTTCAAATTTATTTTCCTCATGTTTTCTTACCGATATGCAATTGTATGGTGATTGATGACGTGCAATGGATATTGTTTTGTATTAACTATAATATGCTAATATGAACTTTTTTGAAATTATTTTCGTAATGTAAAACCGTCCCTCCAAATATCTTAACACTTTTTCCGAACACCCTGTATAATAATAATATGTTACCAGGATGCCTAAAAACTGAAATGTCCCAGTTATCTCGTTCCGAAGAAAACTTAAATTGTTTTAGCACAGAATTGCTGTTAATTATGTTTGCAAATAATCATTGTGCACATTTTAAACTGTTGTTATATACAGGGTGACCAATTTTCGATGGTTTTACGGGGTACCTTCCTTATTAGTAAAGATAGAAGGATACGGTTTTCGTAGCACTGTGCTACTTTTTCGTGAAACAAAAGATGCCGCAATCAGAATTTTTCTACTTCTCCTTGTTTTTAATATACGGGATGTTTTTGAAAATTTTACATTTTGGGACGCCCCCCATATTTAGGTTACCCTGTAGCTTATCGAAGAGGAAACAAATGTTCCTTTTGTAGTTTTTTTACGTATAATCCAGTGACGTACTATGATTTTTACTGCGTTCAATAGTTTCCGAGAAAAGGAACAAACTTGCTTTTTTTAAATGGGCCACCCTATGTATTTTTTAATAATAAAATTTAGTTTATAACAAACTTCTCAAAAATATATAATACCTAATTTTTAGTTTTATTCATAAGCACGAAATTTACGTTTAATTAAAAAATATGGCCATGACGGGTATTTAAAAAGAGAAAAGAACACAGTCATTTCTGTCATATTAAAAACTTCTTTGGTTTCTGTCAGAGTATTCAGGTTCTCTAAGTTATTTTAAAATATCTAATTAATAGTAAAAAATCATTTTGTCCTAATTATGGCAGAAAATGTAAACTTTGAAAATAATGAAAAGTACGACATGCTCGCTTGTCATGTCCATTGTAATGAAAACGCAGATGAACCATTAGAAGTGTATTTCAATAGGTAAATATACGCCTTTTATAGTATCTATATGAAGATTTATTAAATTTCTTAAATTACTTGTAGATATCCCGAAAGACGACAACCCGATAAAAGAATTTTTCTAAGGATGAAATAAAATTTATTTGAACACTGCTCATTTTCTAAACCCCGGCCTAAAATCTACAACAAGGAAAACACCGAGACTGATAAAATAAATGTTTTAGCTTCTATTGAAACAAATCCAACTACTTCTTGCAGAACGGCTGAAGGTTCGGTTGGAGTAGTTAAATCAAGAGTTCAAACAATCCTAAGAAAACGCAATTTTAAGCCATATAAATTCCACCTAGTACAAAACTTACATCCTACAAAACGTCGTATAGAGTTCTGTAATTGGTATTTACAAAATATCAGCAGCGAAAATAATTTTAACAGAACCGTTATATGGTCCGATGAGGCTCATTTTACCAGTGCTGGTATATTTAATCGGCACAAGACGAGGTTTTGGTCGCAGGAAAATCAGTATGTAATATTTCCACTCGAACGGTAAGGCAGGCTTGGCTTTACCTAACGTTTCATGTTTTGTACTAGGAAGCAAAATAAAATATATTTGAAGGCAGCCTTAATGCAAATAAATATTTTGGAAATTCTGGAAAACGATGTGCCGGAAACAATAGAAGACGTGCCATCAGCGGGTCTCAATAACTTGTATCTGCAACAAGATGGAGCATCCGCTCACAATGCGCTAATTATCAGGGCCTACTTAAACAATAATTTCCCAGGCCACTGGATTAAAACTAATAGACCTGTAAAATGGCCACCAAGATCACCCCACTTGTCGGTTTTGGATTTCTTCTTGTGGGGATACCTTGACAATAAAATTTATTCTATTCAATACCAAACAATTGCAGATTTAAGAAATGCCACTGAAAGAGCATTTAGGGAGTTACTAACGCGGCCTTTTATTATTTTAAATTCATTAAGGCGAATAAGAACTATGTGTGAAACATGTTTAAAGCATAATAGAGAACAATTTAAGCAATATTTATGAGAAAGTTCTATCAATTTTCAGCATTTGTTTCTGATGTTTTACGTAGTAAAACACAACTCGATTTATGCATTATTATTATTTTTACTGAAATATAACTGCTAATTAGATTAAGGAATCCAAAATATATTTCTTCTACAGTAATTATCATACCAGTAATAGTTTTTTTAAATACCCGTCATGGCCTACTACCAAAAAATGTATATTTTTTTAATAAAACATAAATGTCGTGCTTAATATTAAAACTAAAAATAAGTTATTAGATATTTCTAAGATGCTTGTTATAAACTAAATTATATTATTAAAAAATATATAGGGTGACCCATTTAAAAAAAAAGCAACTTTGTTTTTTTTTCTCGGAAACCATTGAATGTAGAAAAAATCTGACTACGTCACTGGATTCTACGTAAAAAACTACAAAGAGATCATTTCTTTTCTCTTTGATAAGCTGCAGGGTAACCTAAGGGTGCTGTCCCAAAATGTAAAATTTTCAAAAGGAGGACTGGAAAAATTCTGATTGCGGTATCTTTGGTTTCACAAAAATGTAGCAGAGTGCTGCGAAAATCGTATCCCTATATCTTTCCTAATAACGGAGATACCCCGTAAAACCATCGAAAACTGGACACCCTGTACATTGCCCTAAAATGTATATTTTGTGCTGATGTTAGTTATGTACTTGAAAAACTAACCTGTGAAATAAATAAAGATTGAATATAATAATATATTTTGAGAGAGGACGGTCTCATCTATTTTCCGATGTAGCTAAGAAGAGAACACTGTAGGATACCTAAAAAAATGCTTCCCTGGCACGTTTTAAATACTCACATGCTTTACTTTAATACGTTAACTTAATGTGAAATTTATTTAAAAAATTATTTTAGCTAAAGATAACACAAATGAATGGTAAGGATGTGTTCAAGTGCATGGCAAAAAACGACTTTGGATCCATCGAGATAGTCTTTAGGCTATTAGTCGGTAAGTGAATATGTTGTTTTAACATCTTTGATTTTATTTATTTTATGGCATATAAATATGTATATATATATGAGAAGCTCTGTTCTCTAAGCATATATTGAGACCTTATACAATAAGGATTTGGCGTATTTTGACACTGTTAGTACCAAAATACAAACTCAGATTCCAGAAACTACCGGAAAGAAAGGAACGAATCTCTATTTTGAATGGTAGGACCCTACACTGCTTCTATATGTAGACCGGTTTCGAACTTGTTGGGTCTCGTTAAATCATGACACATTATAGCTACAATATTGATCTGCGTAGGCAGTACAATATAAGTAGCGTCATCTTCTAGCAGTTTCTAGCAATATGAAGTGAAAAATACCGTATGGTACTATAAACACAATAGCAAATGAATACTACTTAACAAGTTGAAATAATAATATGACTTGTCATTCCGGTAGTTCCTGCAATCTGAGTTTGTATTTAAGTAAAGTTCTTTTCACGAAAAATGGTTATTATTTAGGGACTGCAATAAAATGGGTGCCAAGTGTGGTCGTAAATACCCGCGAATTCACAGTACTTATTTATTTTCGGGGCCGAATTATAATAATTTATAGGTAAGGTTGAATTAAAATAAGATAATTTTAAATGATTAGAAATACCCCTATAGCAGGTATTTTGAGACATTGAATGTCAGTCTTTATTTCTCACGGGAGAGGTTCAGTTGTATTGCAATATCATTTTACGAAATATTAAATTATACGTATAAAACAGCATTATGTGGCCTCCGTGGAAGAACATGACAGAGCTTCTTCAAATGTTCCGGTGAAGAAAGAGCATTTCCCACGATGCTAAGAACATTGTAAAATCTGTTCATAGTTCTTTACTTAACAAGACACTTAAAGCTAATACTCCTCCAATTGAAACTAGTAATATGACTAGAAAATATGAAGTCTTCTTTTGAAGAAAAGGGAAATTTGCTAAAAAATTATTACATTTGACAAATGAGAATGTGCCCAACCACATCGCCGACATTTTCAAAACCGCGGTTATAACATGAGCCATTATGGGCCGTTTCTAGAATCCCGAAATAACTACGGAAATCGGGTAAATAACCAAAAAAGGGATGAAATGATAAATGAGGAAAATTAAGCTAAAACATTGATAAATTATTTTTTTCATAAATTAGTTCTTAACCTGTTTTAGGTAAACAGTAATCCCCCTTCTTCTATTAGACAAACACAAAGTATCATTAATCTTCTATCCGTAAACCACATGAAAGGATGGCGAGTTTTAAAAGCTAGTAATTACTGGCCAGCAAGATCTCCGGATCTGTCGCCACTTGATATATATTTCTGGGGGGGGGGGGGGGGTAAACGGAAATTAATTCTTCTCATCTAATCAATAATAAAATGTTTTTTTTTTGGACTGTTATAATTAAATCGAAATTACTCTTGTTTAAGATTGTATTTTTATTTTAATACTACATTTCTAATAATGTTTTAATTTTAGTAATATAAAATATGGCTTATTTAATCATTAGCAAAGATTTTGTTCATTTTTTTTATCATTAGTTTTTGTTATTGCGCAAAAGAGTAGGTGGTTATTAAATGGAAAATATCATTTTATGTGTAAAATGCAAAGCCGGATTAGAAAAATCGAAATTAAAAATAAATTACTGTCTTAATTCTTTTGCGAAATTAACGTTTAACCAAGGTTTTGAGTAAACGCGCCCTAGGTATTTTATTAAAAAATTTAAAAAATCCCTATTTAAAAAAGTGAAACAGATGATGGTTCTAGAAAAAAACAACGTTGTTGAGGTAAAGCCAATTAGGGATTCTAAAAGAGAATAGAAAGTTGCCTAAATAATGTGGCATTTGTTTTCTCCTATTTTTTACAGTTAAGGCGCAAATTCAAAAAGTCTATTTGATAATCGCTCAGTTTCTTTCTAATATTGCCGAAAGCCCTCGAAGTCTAAGTGTTTTCTTTCTGAATTATTACTAAGCATCAAACTACACAACTTTGCAATAGCTTAACCGTCTTCGTGTCTCTTACGGTTTACGATATATCTGTAGTGATAAACAAATTTGTTACACCCTGTATAGGACAACTATATCGCTTATAAAGAAGACTATAAAATTATAGTAAAAACAAGTTCATTTTGTTCATAGTTACCACAAAAATACGCAGTAGTAAAAAAATTTATTGCAGTAAAAATTATTAAACACATGTGCAAAAAATATAATAACACGTTGTTTTTCTAGCTTCTCTTGTTACGATTGTAATAATTATTTGTAAAAACTATCAACCAGCTTTGGACATTTTGCTAATAGATATTGTAAAAGTTATAATATTTTTTCGTAAATTCTATTACTCTTGCTGGATTTCTTACCACCAACTTTTGTTATACTAATTAAACATTTTGGTAAATATTTCAAACTTTTGTATTTTCATTTAAATATTTTTGTAACATTTATTATTTGCTTTATTATAGGGTTTAATGAAAAATACTTGGTATTTTTTTCTATTGCTATCAAAACTTAGTCTTCCAGCTTCCATTCTGTAAGTGAATCCGCCAAACTCCACATAACAGCACCGTAATACGAAATATAGTAATACAAAAAACACCAAATCAGAGACAAAATTAACAACTTTTTTTTCGTCTTATTTTGACCTTGAACATAGCTGACTTATCCACAGCAGGTTATATTATTATTATAATATTATAGTTAAAATATGATTTTTCAAATGCTTATTATATTGAAATAAAATAGTTATGACATAGAAACGCTCGCTTTATGTCACTGGGGCCTGCGACTTTTGGTTTACACGGGACAGTAAAGACCACTTAAAAAGATAGGCAAGGACTGTGTACGGGACTTTTTAGGTTTATTAAATTTTAACTTCAAGTCTGGACAGTTTGATCTGCTTAATAAATGTGTGGTCGGCACTTAAAAGGTCACAAGTGTGATTTTGACATTTCGAGTAAATCAAAGATTAACATTGTGGGAAATTGGATAATGTCGAATTTAATTTATTTTAAGTTATACAGGGTTGTCGTTATGTATGGAAACAGTAACACATCTGAGACCCACCTTTAAAAAATTTGACATAATTTACTATCGGGGAGTTCTCGGGGATGCCGAAGTTTACCGTTTTTGTGATACTATAAGTAACTTCAGTTTTTTAAATGGAAGTCCCCCTATACTTTTATTGTAACCAAATCAGCGTCCCATCATTGTCAAAAATCCCGAATGCCATATCTCCATTTTGCTTGGTTTCTAAAATATGGCAACCTGACTTTTTTTTTGTTAAAATATATGGAAACGGTCACATATCTCAGACATAGTTTAAAGATATGTATTCTTTAAACTATGTCTCAGACCCGTCTTTAAAAATAATTACAAATTTTACTACCTGTGGATTTCGGGATGCTAGACTATACGGAATAGCCATTTAAAACGCATTAATATGCATCGTGTCAACGATAATTTTTAAAATGAAAACTTTGATCAAAACATTGTTGTATTATTTTTGTTTTGTTTAGGATATTTTAGTGAAAGAAGAAGATAGTAGATTGAAATAAATAGTAGCCTTAATATTATTAGTACCACAAATGAAGATATTTTACTTAAAAAAAATACTTACCGGCTGAAATTTTGAGCGTGTTTGGGGGCATGTCCTGAGTCTAAAACCGAGTTTTCGTATTCGAGGGGGTGTTGGAAGATGGCAATATAGGGGTGAGTTTGTTTTTATTTTTATCTTTCTTGCTATCGCCCGTACAGTAAGGACAAGAGATAAAATTTGAAATGAAATTATCTGTCCAATGATGATTAAATCAAGGTCATAGGTCGATTAGGTAACAATAAAGTTAAAGTTGTACTTGTTTTTTTTCTTGGTTTTTCTCTATCCAAGGGAAAACGGGAAATCCATCATGGACAAACAAGAAGGTCTGTCCTTACCGAATAGTGTGAGACTCCTACTCACTAAAATCCTGTAAAACCCCAATTATTGCATGTATTCATATTGCTGTGTACTTTTTGACCATGTTCAGTGACTCGATTATCAATTTTAATGTGAAGTTCTGCTTGAAATTTGTTTATCTCAATTTGTTCTTTTTGGATGAACTTTATTTCGCCTCTTTCATATTCATCATCGCTTCCGAATGTTTCGCCGCGATCCTCCTCTATTTGATCATATTCGTCTTCTTCAGGAATGGATGGTAAGTTTCCGTCGTCGTCGAGAAAATCGGCATCTTCTTCCAGAGTAAAATATCGTGCGATATTGTTGCACGTGGTGCCGTTACAAGTCCCAGAAATTGGAGAGCATTTCAACCCAGCTTTTCGACATCCGCAGGCCTGTCCATAGCGTGTTTCGCAGGTGCAAGAAATTAGTTTAAGCAAACTTGGCGGCGCCGGATCCTTTTCGTAGGCGACGGGCATGTAAATGCTCTTCGTTTTTTCCATTGAGTCAGTAGTTTGTGACCTGTATTTTTGAAACATACTATTTTTTCTTTTAAGGCATACTGTATGATCATTATATCTTCACCATATTCTCTATTTTGTATTGTTTGAAGACTGGGGTGGCAATCGGTTTTAATTTGTGAAATCAATTTCGAAATTGTACACTGTTATTCTACGGAATTATTTTCCAAAAATTTAAAGATAGCTTGCATGGATTGTATCGCTGCAGCGTCATCCTTTTAGTTTCTTTTCATTTTCCGGCACACCGGCATAGCGCAAACCTAAATTTGTACCCCAAAGCTTATGGTACTTGGCTCCAATCGCCACTAAATCGGAAACTTTTTGAATGCGCTCGATGATTACTTTGTCCCTGGTTATGACCCGACACCTGTGATTGTTTTCTTATTATTTGTATTCTTTTTAAGCATATGAAACATAAAGTTTCGAAATTGAAGCCCGGAGAAGAAGTTGTGGGAGGAGTGGATGGTGATGAACTTACATTACGTTGGCTGGATAACGAATTCCTCCACTCGTCGGTATAGCGTTTGTAGCAGAATGTATGAAGTTGGATCTCCGTCGCATTTTCCAAGATTGGTAATTTTATTGTCACTTTTTTGTTTAGTGATTTTAATTAATGTTTATACACTTCTAAAACTAACAGTCGACACATCGCTTCCACTCAAACATTTTTCACATACAAAACACGTGTCCATTTTTCCGCGCTCATTTAGTCACTTCACAATAATTAAATAATCTACGGCGAGTTGGAAAAAACGCACGAAAAAAAAAATAATAATCTTACGAACTATATTATTGATTACAATTAAAAAATTTTAAATTGATGTCATGAAAAGATGACGCACGTCACATCTGTTTGTACTTTAAAATGGTTCTTCTAATTTGGTTTCATAAAAAAGCTGTTTCGATATCGTTTTTAGTGTCGTAATGAACTTTTAGGCAACAGTTTTCTTTGTATTTCTAAGGTTGGTAATGATGTTCACAAATGTTTTATTTTGTTGTCGTGTATGTTTGGTTGCATTAATTCTATGAAATGGAGATGAGGTAAAAAATATCAAATAATCTTACAAATTTACTATATTATAAAACATAGAACTATAAAATTTACCGCAATTTCCCTTAACTTTGGGGGAATTAAACTAAACCCATCTTGCTCCATATTTTAAAATTATGTAGGTGTTAGAAAAATTCGTGACAAGGTGGCTGACAAAGAAATAAAAATATTTGTTGATTTCAAGGCTACTATGATAAATAATTTGATTGTATTATCTAGGCCTAACAATTTTGAAAATTTGTATGTTTTATTTTCTTTTTAAATAAGGATTTATTTATTGAAAAAATACCAAAACAGAAAAAATAGTATAAAGCAAGCGGCTCGTTTTCTAACATGGGCGCGTGCGCTAAAATGAGCTTTATAAAACTTGTACTTTAATATACTAATATAGGCAGTGTGCGAAAAAACCTACCGGTTTCACATTATTTACGACATAACGAAAACCACCCCTGGCTTTTGACTATTCACCAGCCATTACGATTTACCTCTTGGATTTTATTGTACGGACGATAGCAACACAGATAAAAAATAAAAAAATAAACTCACCCCTATATTGACAGGGAATTGTGTCTTTCCCCACTTCCTCGAATACGAAAAATCGGTTCTAGACTCAGGACATGCCCCCAAACACTCCCTCAAAATTTCAGCCGGTAAGTATTTCTTTTAAGTAAATAGGATTTCGGTGTCTCTATTTACTGTATTATTTGGTCATAGATTAATTAAAATTTAACAACAATTAATATTAAGTAAAAATTAACAATAATTAAAAAATACAACCTTACTTTATGAGATGTTCAAAGTGTTCACCATTTACTTCTTGACAATAATGAACTCGCTGAACGAAATTTTGTAAGGTGTTCAGTAATGTTTCAGGAGAAATGCTAACAAATTCATTTCTTACTTTTTGCTTTAAATATTCTATATCCCGGGGTCTGTCAACATAAACTTTATTTTTAACAAGACCCCATTAAAAATAATCGAGGGGGGTCATGTCGAAGACCTAGCTGACCACTCGATTGTTCCTCTCTCTCCTCCTCGCCCAATCCATCTCCCAGGGAAAATTTAGTCCAAATTATCACGTACTGGACGTGCAAAATGAGAACCAAATACTTTCAGCTGCTATATTTGGATTTTCATGATTAGGAAATATTTGCCTGACCCTGGGAACAATATGCTCTTGCAGAAGACGTAGATAGGATTCACCATTGATAAAATCTGGGCCTATTATGCGGCCTACAAGGATCCCACACCAAACGTTCACTTTTTGTGGACGTTGCGTGCAGTGGCGTAGCCAGCATTTTGGGGTGAGGGGGGCGAACTATAGTAGGGGCGCAGATTGCGGAGATAAAGCGCCGCAGGCAAAAAATTTTTTGAGACCACGCCCAAATTTGCTAGGAATTCACCTTCTTCATGCTCCTTAGGGAACAGGGGTCTGGCCCCAAATGAAGTTAAAATCCGCTATATAAAAAAAAATAAATTTAATGTGATAGGACGCTCTCATACTATAATAATACCGATATTGTTTTTTAAGAATTACTTTTTAAGTAGTAAAGGGGCGCCAGGCCAAGGAGGGCGGGGGGGCGACCTCCCCCCTTCGCCCCCTGTGGCTACGCCACTGGTTGCGTGTGTATCTCCTCAATCCACTGTGGATTCGGGTCTGACCAAAATCTGCAATTATTATGTCGTGCAGATTGAATGTTGCTTTGTCTGAAAACAATAATATTTGGTTTATAGAGTTGCCATTTTTGTTCATCCTAATTCAACTCTTGCAGCAAGTGAATTCTGAACTATCGATAATGCGCTTCCTTTGTTATTTTCTTTATTGCCCATGTACTTTTGTTGTGCTTTAATGATAACTGCTGCATCGAGCGCTTCCTATTTTTGACAACATCCACCATAACGTTTAATGAATTTTCCTCACCCGTAACAGAAACTGGTCTTCCAGTTTTTGAACGATCCTTGACGCCACCAGTTTCAAAAAATCGTTTTTTGTACAACTGTCAAAAAAAGTTGACATTTTTTCATCGCTATCGATACGTAAACCTTTTGTTTTTTTAACAGTGAAAAAAAGACTTTTTTTCACGGTGAAAAAAAGACTTTTTTTAACTGGAAAAATGATTTACAAAAAAAACGATAAAACATTACTTTTTAAAAAATGTATTGAATTTTTTTGTACAAATTTACTAATTAATTACCAACTACCAAAAAATCTCATTTGTTACAATAATAATTGATGGTGAAGTTCGAACAATTGCTTCCAATATTAATTCCCGAAGCTAGTCCACCTTGCTGCTGATCAGAAACGCTAGATATTCCTTGAAAAGTTGAGTCCACAATTGTATCAGTTATATTGATTTGTTTGGAAGTAGAGGAACAATTTAATTTATTAGAAATATCAATTTTATTACTCAAACTATCTTCTATATATCCTTCTGCTATGGCGGCAGATTTCCAACCACCGTG
The DNA here is from genome assembly GCA_963920685.1 of Polydrusus tereticollis. NCBI lineage: Eukaryota > Metazoa > Arthropoda > Insecta > Coleoptera > Curculionidae > Polydrusus > Polydrusus tereticollis. The sequence continues at coordinate 64,945,644 of OY987331.1, forward strand.
GCGTTTTATAGATGTCATGTTACCCCCTGCATTGGCTAAGAGAGTTGCAGAACTCCTCCTAAAACAGTGACCTGTGTAGCTCTTATGCAATTCTTTTCCCAGCCATTTTGCAATCAAGCTAGGAATTTCCCCTATTTTATTTATTCCCACATGTTGGTCAACACATTTTCCTCTTGAATATTTTAAAAATAATCTCTTTTTGTGTGTATGGGACGGCCTTAGTACTCTATACTTGCGATATATCTCAATATAATCAGAATTTGAAACGGTAAACATTCTTGGGCAATAGGTCTTTGTATCCGGTATTTTAACAATCAATATAGACCCGGTATTTTCAATGTCATCAATAGTTACCTTCAATAATTCTTCACGGCGACAAGCACCGCTGATTCCCAAAATTAACGCAACCTACAATTAAAAAAATATTGAAATTACTGAAATAATACAAAATTTTGATCATCTGTACCTTATAAAGTAAATTTGTTTCATCATCAGCTTCTTGAATGAATTTATTAATATCGTCTCTCGATAAAACTTTAGATTTCTTCCCTCGGTATCCGACGTTTTTGTTCTTAATAAAAGGCACCAATTTTGAAAACTTCTTTATATCAATATTTTCTTTAACATTCAATGTACTCTTCAACATTGAGTAGACACTCCATAAAGTAGAAGGTTTTACAGTTTTTGATTTCTCCTCAAAATAGCATATAAGTTCCTTTTCAGACACTTTTTGTATATTTTTCTTGCCGCACCATTCACGGAATTGGTTATAATTTTTCTCGTATATAAATTTTGATTTCGCCGGTAACATGTTAGCTATAGCCGAATTTGCTATATCGGCTATATCTGAAGGAATCTCGCTATCACTATCGTAATCTACATCCATTTAAAGTACTTATGCTATTTATTTAAAAAATTGCAATAAATATGAACAGCTATCAACGTATGACAACAAAACAAGCAACGTGCCAACAAACCATTTCTATAGTAACGACAGGGCTGTTAACTTGATTATGTGAAATTATATGGTAAAATTTTTATTATAATATACAATTTTACCGATTAATTCAAACTTTCAGTTGTACAAAAAATGTTGTTTGTATTTCGTTTGTGAAATTCGTGTTTTAATGGCACATTCGAGAGAATTTTTCGCCTCGACCTGCGGTCTCGGCAAAAAATTGACACTCTCATATGCCATTAAAAAAACACTCACTTCACGCACTTAATACAAAAATAACTATTATTGCTTTGAAAGCAGTTGATTTAGAGAGTTCCCTGTTTGAATGTAGTTCATTAAAAATAGTTACAACTTCCGCAAAACTTATTTTTCTATCACCATACCCACTAATTATTGAAATTTGTATGCGTTAGGTTTCACTTAAATGAGCTGTTTTTAAAATAAAATGTTTTTGACGTAAGCGATGAGATATCTCGAAATAATCACAACAATACTTAAAAAGTTTCGTTGTTTTTCAAAGCCAACCAAGCTATTTTTATTATGTAAATTAACGAAACTTTGAATTATAGTTATCATTATTTCGAGACATGTCAAAAGTTGCTTAAGTGCAAAATATTCTGTAATATTTTTAAAGCAAGTTCATGAGGCCATTTCCATACATTTCAATAAAAGAGCCATGTAAACCAAGCAAAATGGAGATTTGGTAATTGGGGGTCTTGATAATGTTGGTACGCTGATTTGATTACAATAAAAGCAAAGGGGGACTTCCATTTAAAAAGCTGAAGTTACTTACAGTATTACAGAGATGGTAAACTTGGCAACATTGTAAATAGTACCCCCAAAAACCCCCCGGTAGTAAATTTTATAATTTTTTTTAGAGACAAGTCAACCCCGTATTTTAATATTTACATTATTATTGGTAGACCATAATTCAAAAATACGGTTTTTAAAATGTATAATGTAAATGTAACTTCAAAAATTTTAAAAATATTGAATATCAGATGAAGAATGAAAATTCAGAAAAAAGTGGATGTACGAGCTGGACTGGAACCGACATCTTGTACACCATCTTGTACATAAACGCCCTTACCAATTGAGCCGTCAAAGCTCTAACCCGAGAAGAGCCAACAAACGAGAAGCGATAAAATCTCGAGTTTAGAATTGATTAAATGGGGACCAAATTATATGTCCTTCACCTTGAAATTTTGACTGTTGTCCAGTTTATTACACTAAAAGAAGCACTAAAACGATAAAAAAAATGCTTTACACTAAAATAAAAATGTGAGTACCTAGTTAGAAGTAATTTTTTCATGAATATCTTCTGTGTTTCATGTAATTGGCTTTCCAGCAAATCTCGTAAAATCAAAAAAAATGAAATAAAATAAAAATATTTTTGAAATGTTTTAATGATTGTGCGTTACTTACTGATAGTACATTTTAGAAAGGAAATAAAATAGTATATGACATACCAAGAGTGGTAAAAAGCCTATTACATACGATTTCGAAAATTACGGTACGAGCGTTAGTGTAAATTGGCCCTTCTTAATGCAGACATTATAATATTACGTAACTGGTTTTACGCACAGCTTGGCTTCTTACAATATAGTGTGTGTAATTAGAGCTTTACGGACTAAGTAGACACTGCGTAAATAGGTTCTTACTAATATAGAAGTGGAAAAACAGTAATATGTATGTTTAATATTATTTGTAAAAATCTTAAATTGCTGAGGTCCTTAATTACTCTTGACGGTGAACCTACCTATAGTTGGGGTCAAGCAAATATTTGACGCGTGACACTTCCATATTGTCATGGGTGTCAAATACGGCAGGCCACTCAAATATAAAAGTTACTAATGGCTAATTTATAATATAATAATTACCACCCACTCGAAGTATTTGTATCTTTGTCCTTTTATATTACTAAAAAGAGATATACATAAACCGAGTTACCTTCTCGTCGATTTGGTCAAATCATATGGGCTGCAGATCCGCATTTTATTTATTAATTTAATCGTTATACACTACTAATCGTTATACACTACTAAGATTGCTCTTATTAAGACCTGTGATATTAATGGTCAATCCTGAATCCCACCATTACCATGCACAGAATTTATCAAAACAAATTTATTTATATTATAATTCATATTCTTAGACCAATTTCCCAGCAATCATTTTCTGCAAAGGTTTATAAATAACAATATTCGTCAGTCCGGCCCTGACTAAGTATCAGCTGTAATAAAGTTGGTGAAATCGAAATAACCTAGTATTGGAAAAATATGACAAGATGGAAGTGTCACGCGTCAAATATTTGCTTGACTCCAACTATAGAACTATACCTAGATTCTGAACCATTATGCGGCTTTAGTTTAATATGTATGCAGGTAGAAATTGTTTCTTAGTCCACTCCTATAATGCTACAAACCATTTTTTTTTGTAAAGTGTATGTTGGACATTTTTTACAGATAAATCTGCTATTTTTCAATTCTTCGATTGGTACATGAACAAATATTATAGGTAATTATAAGTTCACTTAAAATTTAAACGGTAGGTAGAATATATGATATTTTATTTTGTTTAAACAAAATAAGTTGTAAATTTCGGAAAACCCTATGATTTTTTTTATAATATATCTATTACTACTTACTTATTATCTTTCCTTATTTTACCTGATCTACGCGTAGAAATATGATATTATTCGATAAAAACTACTAAATGAGAATAAGTACTTGTGCTTTCAGAAATATTAAAAAAAAAAACACAAGATCTGTTAGGAAAATTAAAACATGTTCTTTTCGATTAGTTTCATATTTTTTCCTTCCCGTCATCTTTCCTTAGAAAGGTACTTGTTTTTATACATTTAATATAAACTTCACTTGAATAACATAATAAATAATGGTAGGTCTTTTCCATGTACCTTTCACGTAATATAATACAGCAGATAAATACAACAAAACAAATATAAACAAATGTATCATAGCGGTGCAAATGTACTTACCGTTCAGTATCCTTTAGAAATGAAAACGTGCTTATTCCTTGACCTTCTTTTGAGTGATACCCTCGAAGCGCACAGGTATTACAAGTCAGAGTTTTATAATAGCACAGCACTCACAAAAAGAAACAGTTAAACAATACACTTCTTTCAACAAAAAAGACAACTAAACTCGATAACGATAACTCATCGACTACCGGACTAACGGGCCGGCTTAAACTTATGACAGTTGTCCGAGATACCTCCCACTACATTGACTTCGCCAAATGTCATATTGTCGCTTCTCGTTTGTTGGCTCTTCTCGGACTTAACCGTCTATTCGCTAGTCGAGATCTGCTTTTGCGGAATTTTCTGGGTGGCGCTCGTAGACCTGTTGTTACGCGCAGTAGTAGTGAAGATAAGACTTGAAAGGGCTAAGGTATATAGCTTCTTTTTTTAGAAAAAATTTATTGACAGCGATTTAACCTTGTAACATGTCAAAAATTAGTACTTCAGGTTCCACTTTCTTCATTAATTCTCATTTATCATGGCGACTTTACGGTGGCCATCCTTAATGAAAGACCTTGTATAATAAAGAAAGTTTTAGTAAACTACTAAATATTGTAAAAGAAAATATGTGTAATATAGAGGGTATTGGGTTTAAAATAATAATGTTGCTACTACTTTCTAGTAGAAGCGGCCAACACCGCATTTTCGAAAATATTGCAGCTGTATATACAAAAAAAACACATCGTCCCGTTGGCTGACATTCTCAATAAACATCAAATATGCCATCCACCGTAAAACAACCTATGTAAAAGATTGAAAGAACTAAAATGTTGTATTTTGGAAAATTTACCATACCTTTAATATGTTTAAAATACCGAAACACATTTTTATATGGTAGAGGAAATTAAAGTCTTACTTGTTATAATTTCACAATTTAATTCAGTTTCCTGACACGTGTTTCAACCCTTACGGATCATTATCAAAGGAATATAAGACAATACTAAATTCTTCATGTCATTAAAATAAAATTAGGGAGATGAAGCGAATTGACAGATGATGGGTTATTTTGGTCCCTAATTTACAGGTATCGGCCAAAGGTACAACTAAATTACAGGTGTGATTATAGAGGTATTTACATCTAAGTAATAAAATTAAGAAAATGATATTGTGTTTATAATTATGGGTTTTCTCGTTCGTAATTATTGACAGTGTTTATAGCATATTTAGCCTAAGTTATTAGGCTATTAAGTATTAGACTGGCACCTGAAGGTATTTCAATTTGATTATTAACAACATTACATCGATTTTTAAGGCTTTTTTGATTGCTAATGTTTCTAATAGGTTAAGTTTTCTACCCTTGTGCTGAGTATATATCGGTTTTATTTTGTTGGATATTGAGTGGTTATTTATTATACAATGGTCCGCTATTCCTGTTTTATTTTGTTTTTTAAAATGGATGTTTTATGTTCTTTAAGCCTACTTTTAAAGTTTCTACCTTATTTTGTCAAAATAAGAAAATACAGGCTTACTTTACTACACTAGTTCTTTTATTTATGGAATATGTAAAAAAGTAGGTACTCCAATTTTAAACATCTATATTTTCATTAAAATTTGATTAATCCAATTCTTTTTCAGTTCATTAGGTAGGCTAGTCTCCTGGACTGCTTAGATCAATCTGTTTGACCTCACTTTACGTCAATTTTATACAGGTTAGATACCAAACCCTGGAAAATCTGCTGATTTTAAAATTAATGTTATACAGGATCATGTTATTTGGATTGGCATGGATTTAAATGCAGAATTTTCAAATTTGTAGCTCGTTGAGGTAGGGGGGTGGTAGACAGCAGCAGAGAAGTGTGTATTTTTAATAATTTGGCGATCGTTTTCGGTCAGTTTATTGTGGTGGAGGGGGAGGCTGGGCAGGACTCAGTAAGTCTCTCGGTAGTCTGTATGATTTGAGTGGGTTTAAGTGGATGTGTGATTGCATGATCAGAGGATTCAGGGAAACGTCCGTCCGTTTGTAGTAGTTGATAATAAGTTTTCCAATGTTCAACAATTGTCGGCATTTGTAGGTCATTATGTAGCGTATGTATCATCGTGAAGTATGTAGCGTTAGTCATAATAATTGTGAGTACTTTGTTCTGGAATGTCTGAATTTTTTTCTTGAATGTTGAGTTAGATACGGTGCACCAGGAGGTGACACCATAAATAGGTACAGGTCTAATAATAGTCTTTTACAGCAATGTCTTTGTTAGTAAATCCAGTCTACTTCTACTGTTGATGAGCGAGTAGATGGCGCCGAGTTGACCATTCGCTTTTTTTAAGCGTTGGTCTACGTTATCGGGCCAAGCCAGACTCTTATCGAAAGACAGACCCACATATTTAATGTTATTACACCAGTCTATTTTGGTGTTTTTGACTTGAAGTCTGATTTGAGGAAATTTACATGTTGACCTTGAGAAGTAGATGGCATGGATTTTAGCATCATTTGGGCGAATTTTCCATTTCTCTAACCACGCCTCGATAAGTTTAATGTGGTACTGCAGCTTTGAGACTACCAACCTTGGCTGTTTGGCGGTGGCGGTAATCGCGGTATCGTCAGCAAGCAGGTATAATTGCGTTTTGAGCGAGTTTGGGGATATCGCTGGTATAGATATTGTACAGGACCGATGCAAGGAGGGAACCCTGCGGTACTCCGACTCTGACGTGTCGCACAGTTGATATCGCATTCTCAGGCGAAACCGCGAAAATTCCGTCCGTCAAAAATGAGTAAATCACCTTTAATAGGTAGCTCTGCATACCAGACCTTATTAACTTTAGAATGAATCCGTCATGCCAGACCTTATCAAACCCTTTGCTAACGTCAAAAAAAAACGCTCCTGTGCTATAGCGACCGTTAAACCCCTTGAGTATGTTGAAAGCTGGTCTTGTTGTTTGGCGCACCGTGCAATGAGCAGATCGAAAACCGAACTGTTCTGGCGGTAAAATGTTGTTGTCTAATACGAAATCGTGGATACGATGAAGTATGAGTTTCTCAATAACCTTACCAAGACAAGACAGTAGGCTCATGGGTATGCAGCTGGTCACTAGTGATTGATCTTGCTTAGGTTCTGGAATGAGAACTACTTTTACTTCCAAACCTGAAGAAAACGGCCTTTTTTGATAATAGCCTATACAATGTTTGCCACATCCGCTATTACATTATCTGGCAAGTTCTTTAACGCTTTAACCTTTATACCGTTGAAACCCGAACCCTTTTGGGTTTAATAGCTTTGAAAACGTCTTTGACTTCGTCCATTTTTAATATTGAAGATATTCTGAATGGGGTGCTCGATCGACCTATAAATTCGTATTGTCTTGGAGATACGCGCGTCCCTTCCTGGATCCGTCGTCGGGTTATCACTAAACTGTTTGTGGAGGCTGTCAGCGAACAGTTCAACCTTTTCCCTGGGGTCGGAGACTAGAGTGTTGTTGATGGAGTTTCTGACAATGACATCGGCTTTTTGCCGCCCGTTGTCAGTGATTTTGTTATTTTGTATATACTGTTGTCTTCAGTACTGAGGCCAGCCACTCTATACTCCCACAAAGAGGACTTTTGAGCTTTGTGTTGCAATGTGTTATGGGGCGATTTACAACAAGTACAAAAGTACAAAGCAACAGGCGCGATTGTCAAACGTTCACAATGTTGGACTATAAAGCAAACAATACTTAGTCGTTTAAAAGAGGTCCAACTGAAACCGTACGAGGCAGCGATAGGTCCAAAGCTAGAACCACATCATCGATTGAAGTGAACGATTGCAGCTTCCTCAAGATCATTTGCCGTGGGGTGAAGATGAGGGCTAATGTTTTATTTAGCGACGAATCCTGTCTTTGTCTACACAGAAATGATAAACGTTTAAAAGTATTTCGAAGCCCTGGTGAACGCTATGCTTAGTGTAACTTCAAAGAGACGGTTGGTGATGGCGGTGGATCAATTATTGTTTAGAGAAGCATATCTCTAGAGGCGAAAATTAAATTGGTATTTGTAGAGCATTTAACAAGCCCAAACCATGTTGTGCCTTTTGCTCCCTTTATTGTAGAAAACTTCATTTTTATACAAGATAACGCACGTCCACATACGGCGAGAGTAGTAAGGGAATATCTAGCAGAAACTGGATTTACTGTAATAAATTATGGTAAAGCTTAAAGCCCAGATCTTAGCCCTATGGAGCATTTGTGGGACTAAATGGGTAGAGAGGTTCGTGCAGACGCTAATCCGCCAGAAACTTTGGCTCAGTGGAGATTGTCCCTACAAATTATATGGGAAAACATAAACCAGATGTTTATAAGAAATCTAATCCTCAGTATGCCAAATGGTTGTGAAGCTGTAATTTATGCACGTGGAGGAAATACCTGTTATTAATTTTATTCCTACAATTAAGTTGTTTCTCTAATTGCTATTACTAAAAATAAAACACATGACAACATCGCCAGTTTTGATTTGTCACACGACAGATTATTGCAAATTGATAATTTCGTTACATTATTACATTGGCAATATCACGATTCTTTTTAATTTCCATGTACAGTACTGCGCTGTACTTGGTACAGTAAGTAGGTGCCTTACATAAAGCTGCAACCAGCACACTAATAAAATTATATTTTCATTCGGTGGAATCCTTTAATAATTACTTTTATAATCAGTACATTCTACAGGGTTATCTTCGCCATCACCTTGTATAAAATAGACGAAACGTGAGGTCAAACAGATTGTTTTAAGGAGTCCAAAAGACAGCCTACCTAATAAACTAACAAGAGAATGGATTGATCAAATTATGTCTTTTATACTGTTGGATAATAAATTGTTATTTATAATTGACAGTATTGCTAAATTTAACATTTTAAAACCGAATGGCAATTATATGAACAAAGAAAATTAATGACAAGGAACCCGAAACGTTATAGCCAAACTGCAACTAAACAATCGTTTGTTAGGTCAAATCTCTTTACAGATTTCAAAAGAGAAAAATATGGCAGATTTTCAAAAATACAACTTTTAAGGTTTTCTAGATATCTCTAACCTCTTATCCTTAATAAAAGTTAAAAATACTGAAATTGGTTACTTATTCAATATCGTCTCACAAAAGCTATCGCGCGCTCGATCCACTTTTTCAGGCTGTCCTGCGCTCCTTACGCTAGAGCTATTTCTGTCGCGGCCGTCCTGATCAAGCATGTGCGGCGTTTCTGTTAAGTATGTGAAGCTACGGCGGAAGAAAGACCGCTAACATATATACAATAATATAAAAACTTGGGTTTTGTATAAGTGTAATAATTCTTGAATCGAATTCAAATAGAACTTGTATCAATACAAAAATATTAAATTGACATTACAATAGTTTGTCAGATGTTTATGGTTACAAATATTCGAGCCAATACTTATCGAGGGCTAAATATTAATTTGTACTTACATTGAAATAATTATTGTCTTGCCTTTCATCACACCCTGTATCACAAAAAGAACTCTCGTTACCCCGTCAACTGAACTCGTCCCTGTATCGACGTCGAATCCACTATTTTTCATTTTCTCCTTTTCGGAAAAACTGACTCGACTTCAAGCGTCGGTCAAGTACCTCGATTTCCGCTGACTTGATGAGTCGACATCATTCGCATGTTTTTAAAATTACTGATTTCGCTTAGGTGAGATATAATACTCCATAGATTCCATTTTCAAGTATTTTACTTACGGAATACTATTTTTTAATTATTTCTTTTGTGACAATAATACGGGTTGTACCCTTACAATCTTACATTGAAAGCCTCCATCCTAAAAAAATAAAGTTTAAAGTGTCGAAATTGCTCACCCCTTGTATGAACCAATGTGTTAACACTCCTAATACTCCTATTCGTCGTCGCAAGTATTTTAAAGAAATTTGCTGCGTTGCACAAATTTTATATTCAAATGTGCCCAAAAGAAGCTGCGACAAATCGGGAGATCTTGCAAGTCATTCAACTGAACCTCTTCCCCGTCCATCTGCCTGATTCACAGGCTATGCATATTGCATAATGCGAGAGTACTCCATCTTGTAGAATAACTATATTTACTAGCCGATGGCGACCATGTTCTTTAATAACATTCGTAAAACAGGGGCAATAGTGGTCTCCAACATTTCGAAATACCCGCCACTTCTGACATTTTTGTCGTGCCCTTAGGTGTCGGATCAACTGCAAATCTGTAACTTTTACAGCTTAATAATTGTTTACAGATTTTCAATTCATTTATTGCTTAGCACTGATCTTGATTCGCAAGATTCTGCCACTAATTCCCGCACGTAAGTATGAGACAGGTACCTATTTGGGTGAAATTGATTATAAGATACCGTGGCAGCTCTAGCACTAACGTTACTCCTAAAAAAATATAATATTGAATATGGCAACAACTAACTGGTGATCACAGTTTTTAACCACTGGAATTCTAAAAAGATATTCTTACAATGTTACAATATTGACTTTTGTTGCATGGATACTGTGGAATCGACTGTGTCTCCGCAGAGAAGAAATCTTAATTGCATCCAACTGATTTATGTTCTTTTTAAGGTACTCAGCCGGCCCCGCCATATTATCTTGAATTATTAGAAGCAACTTCAGATACGTTTACTCTAGAGATTGACGGGCCTATACCCACAGAAGAAGAACTTAATTCGAAAATGGCTCCTCTCGGTTACCAAGTGGAATATAGACCAACTGAAGGAAATTTCGTGTGGGAGATAAAAAGATTTCCAATAGACGAAGGTTAAAAGTTTTATTTAAATCGTTTGTTCTTTTTGTGTGATAACACTACATTTATACACAACCTATAGTAAAAGTTTAGTTCTATATTTTATTTTTAAGAGACTTAGAGTATATCACATTGAGTGCACTATTTTCTTGCTTTTTTTTCTTGGTCTTGGTCTCAAGACAAGAAAAGATAAGACGACAAGGCCCCAACAAGACAGCTAGTTTCCATTGCAAGTCAAGACATAAATATTTAAGTAAGACCCGACGACATTTGCAATAAAATGTACCGAATTTGTCATAGCATAGCTTTCTTTAAAATATACTAACGTAGAACAAAAATATTTTGCCAGTTTGACCGTATGCCAGAGAGTCTCGCAAGTTACGTCAGCACATAACCTTTCCCAAGAACAGGAAATGAATAAATTAGTCTATTTTTTTTTGCAAGAGCAGACGATCCGTTTCTAAATTTAGCGGATTCATTTACACCATATAACACTAACATAGCTTTTGAATCCGTGAATTCATTAGAATGGTCAGGTTGAGCGACTTTTTTAAAATCGGGAGTATTAAAGTTCAATCAATGTTCAGCTATGTACATAGATCAGTCCAGGCGTAAAGTTTCTACGCTATTTCAAGAACACATGAAACAGTTCTATAAACGTAAGTATTCCGATATCACGGTATCTAATTTGGTATTTGCGAACCATCTCCTCACAGCTAAACACGACTGTATATTAACTGGAAATGTAGGAATTAATAATGGATGTCCTAGGGCAAGAAAGGCTCTGAAACGCCCTGTTCCTACTGTGTGAAAGATGTGTTTACGTTTGAACCCCATTAAGTATTCAATAACCTTATTTAATTTTTTAAAACTATGTCACATGTCAGCTATTTGCATGGCACTTCGTCAATTTGTTTCTCTTATTCCTCTTTTTTGTTTATATAGAACCAGATTTCTGTTTGTTGGGCTGACGGACACCATCGCTGCAGTTTGCTTATTTTAATTTATTGTGTATATTATGTGCTTAATCAGGTAGGTTTTAATGTATAATTATTTTATATTATTAACGCAAAAATAGTTAAAAGTTATTTAATTTAAAAAGATGTATAACGTAGGTGAACTTAAATAGAAGATAAACAACATCTTTTTCAACCCTTCATAAATAAGTCACTTGATTTACCAAACCAGATTAAATCAGTAAAAGAATCAGTTTGCTAGCGCTATATAGCATAAAAGTTGCAACCCTTTTACAACTCGAAACAAATAAATCTAATAACTTGGGTCGAAAACCCAAGGGTCCAATCTAAGTTGACCAGAGAAGCACACTGATCCAATAGGTGCCTTCAAGGATTACGTGTGGAAAACCCAAAGATGGGAAAAAATTTCTCTATCGTTTTCACAAGGCTAGTAGTAGTAATAGTAGGTGAGGGGAGGTACGCGGACCTGGCAAGTAGACCAAATGCGATCCTTTTTACTTACCCCTGAGTCTTCCCCCATCCACTCAACCACCCAGGCTCTCACCGAACCTACCAGACCTTCTATTAAGGGAAGGCAATATTCTATCACTTTAAAATTTACACGGGAATTCGTATGTTTCGCCCGAGGATGCAATACTCTATATACATGAATATTAGAATTCAACTTAGCTGTCTAATAGCAGACTATTTTGCATTATTTAATATTTTATTTTTTGTTCTATTTCAGGAAAGAACTACACTCTAACAGAGTTGGCGCATACCACACAATACGAAGTAAGAGCAGCTACAGAAAATCGCGCCGGTTTAAGTGACTATACTAATTCGTCATTTTATGACACAGCGTCTGCCGCGGCAAATACATCTGAGATTAAAACTTCATTGGTAGTTAGTTGTACTTTTGGTATCTTATTAATATTATTTAATGTCTTGTTTGACAGCCACATTTGATGCTAAGCCCAAAGTGTTTCAGTTTTGATAGGGTAGATATTAAATTAACAACAGTCCACTAAGAGAGTTTGAAATATTATTGTGTACTTACTATTCTTAGTTACCTACTAACTTCGATGCATCTGACTTATGTTTGAAGTCAATAAGGAAAATCTAATGTCTGTATTAAATTCCCTGTATACCTTGGCCTCAACGGTTAATCATATACCAGGGTGTTCAGATTAAGCTGGGTCTCGGCCAACTTTCAAAAAGTGCTAAGATATTTTTAGGAAAAAACATTTGATAGATAAACCGGTTTAGAGAAAACGCCGGAAATTATTTTTAAATTTAGATGATTTCTGCTAGAGGACGTAACTGCTGAAAATAAATTATATTAAAAAGTTAAGGTACCAGTAAAAAATATAAAGATTATAAATTTTTGCGACAGTTTCAGTTCTTGTTCATATTTCTGATTATAAGGGCGCTGGTAAATAAAATATTTTTTAAAGTAGGTACCTTCCTTTCATATCTTTTACACGTTCTATCTAATTTGATTAAACTGATTTTCGATTATGATTTATTATCAAGTTTTCTTGTTAGGAAAGATTAGGGCCTTGCTAAATTTTGGTTTAGCAAATTCCAGGGGCGCCTTAGTCAAGACTTTACATACAAGCCAATGGTTCAATATCGACCATTTTTTTTGTTGAAAAATTAGGTTTTTGGGGAATATTTCGAAAACGAATTAAGATAATTAAAACGTTGATTTCCTAGAATGTAGCTATTCCCATGCTATATAAAACTATTATAAAAGAAGAAGAAATACGTGCAGATACACTTGTTTTCTATTACAATTACACTTGTTTTCTATTACAATTCGTGAGAGATTAATCAAAAACAATAAAACAGTTGAAATTTGAAATTTGAAATTGAAAACCTCAAATAATATGAAATTGGAATAGAACTTTTATACTTTAACGAGAAAACTTTACTTCAGCATTCTGTTTTGGATAATATGTAGGACAGATGCAACGAGTTTTTTATATTCGGCAATACAGAAAACGTCAATGTAAATTATTTTTTATTTAATGTAATGGCCAAACTAAGAACGACATTAATTTAAACTAGTAATATATTATCAGGGGCGGCGGAATACCTGTTGTGTGTGCTCAATACGCGTACAAATTCCCCATGTGGGATTGAACACGGGAAATTTTCACGCCATACCCGAAAAAAGCTTTACTTAGCTTACTTTAAGGACTTTATCGCAATAAAAACATGAATTTGGGAAAAAATGGAACCGAAAAAACTTTCTGTATAACCTTTGCATTGTCTGAAACATTGCAATTTTTTTCTATATTTCGATTTCCAAAGAGAGACTAAGATTTATTGGGGGGGGGGGGGGGGGATTGAATAGTACGAATTTTAGCTTGAACAAATCAACACCCGCTTTAAAAACGTTCCGCCGCCCCTGTATATTAGTTTTAAAATATTTGGTTGGTGGTGAGAGATAATGATGTTTCATGAATGATAAACGTGCCTTGCACCTCCATTGTCATTATTTATTTCATCACAACGTTTAAATTTGCTGCGTTCTGCAATAACCTCGGAGATGAAAGCGGAGAGGAGTAGATCTAGAGTAACGTGGTTTGAGATCTGTCAGCGATAACATCGAGCACGGAAAAATAAAAGAATGGTCAGTAGCAAAATTTTAAAATCTTCGCTCCATTCTGAACGTCAATGGACTTTTAGGGTTACTATACCGTTCTTGCTTTTCTCATCGTTCTTGTTATATAAATTATTATGGAAAATCAAATACTACAAACGGATGATGATAGATTACTTTGGTTAAATCCAGAAAGTAAAAAAATATACCTACAGAAAACTGTCAATATCGGCTGTTTGGAAAATCAATTTCTGGATGGCCGGAAGGTATACCAACAGCCTCTTTAGTGTGTGTATGTGCATGTGATCCCTATTAAAATATCTTAGTTAATACATGTTGAAAATTGACGGCAACATTTTAAAATATTCTCTAAATTGATGGTCCTCAAAGTGATAGACAGTCTTCTGCATAATTTTAATTTTTTTCCAATATGACCTCGTCGTCGTAATGGAATTCTGAATTTATGGACCATTATATTTCCTATGTTGTAAATTCATAATAAATTTATACTTATGTAAAGAGAAGAAAAACTGGTTTCGGCGCAAACAAATCAAAAAGTGAGGTTATTAAACCATCATCCCCACCAACAAATTTGAAGCAGATCTGCAAGCTTTCTTCGAGAAATCGGAATAAGGAGATTTAATTCGACGGCTTCGCTGAGGTGAAAAAAGAACGTGCTAAAATTTACTTCGAGGTCGCAAGAAGATATAAAAAAACGCCAGGGGAGCTGATCGAGGACTAAGATCGTATTGCAGAACGCAGTGATTGCTGAACACTTCCAGTCATCTTTGGGTGAAACCTGAACCAGTCATAAGAGACTATAAGAGTTTTTAACATATAGGTACTAAGAGATATTATCAATATTCAGGTTAGTTTCAGGTTAGGATTTTCTGAATTTTCATTCTTCTTCTAATATTCCACTTATTTATTAACTTATTTTAAATTAAAAATGACCTTTATTTAAGCTTACATCTCCTTACCAAGGGTTTTAAATATTTCTTCTCAATACCCGACACTTCAGAGTCAATTCAGTTTGTATCGTGACATGGACGATGATGTGGACCATGAGGAACGAATTGAGCCCAGCTCCAGACGAATCAAAAGATAAACTCCAGATTTGGCAGCACCGACATACTACAAACAGACGTTGATGAAGTCAACAACATTATTCACCTGGCGAACATCAAGAAAGCGTCAGGTTTGGACCGGATTCCGAATTTGGCGCTGACGAATCTCCGGGACAATATTATTCAAAATTTGACAGACATAATAAACGTCAGTGGCTCTGATTCCGAAATCGGGTCAGGATTACAAGTTTCGGCAAAACTGGCGCCCGATATTACTTTTATCCTCTTTAGCAAAGTCCTATACAATTTTTTCTTGGTGAGGTTATGGGATATAATTCAAGAGGAAAACTTATTGTCAGACATTCAGTTTGGTTTCAGAGAAAATCAGTCGACAGAATTACAACTTGCCAGGGTAATTCAAAAGACTATCACAGGACTGAGACGCAAAGATGCCACTGGTTTTGCAGTGCTTTACATTTCAAAAGCCTTTGACGAAGTCTGACACGAAGGTTTAGTGCATAAACTCCATGAAATGGACATACCAGATTCCTTGGAGTGATAGTCTAAAGTATCTGGGTGTCACCATTTAACACCAAAATTGGAAAATGCAATAGCGCATTGGGTCGATTATACCCCTCGTTTTCAAATAATAGCAAGCTCTAAGCAAAAAGAAAGTGCTGCTACACAATCAAGTTTTTATTCCGAGATTGTTGTATGACTCCAGTGTTTGGTGCCAGACTTCAAAATCAAAGATACCGCCTTCAGCGTACACAAAACAAAATTCTGAGGAGGATTGTCAGGGTACCTTGGTATGTCAGAAACGATGGCATACGGAGGTACCTTCATATGAGAACAATCCTTGAAATTATGCGTGCATTTCATAGATTTAATCAGACGACATCCGAATCAAGAAATAAGACAGACATTTAATGATGAACGGTTTATACGCGAACGTATATATAGTATTCGGTATAGACTTTTAAACGAAGAAATTACTTAACGATAGACAAACGTCAAATACAAACAATTTTCAAACAAAAACACAAAGGCTGTTTCACCACACAGTCGCAAAAGCATCAGCACTCGGCTTATTGCACAAAAGCCTTTTTTGTGAATTGTGAATTTTATATTTTTAAAGTTTGTATATAAGGAAGCGTAGAATATGCGTGTATTCCGTGGATAGTTTTTCCAACTGATTTGTCACCCCGGAATATCTAGTCATACAAGACCGAGTGAGAGTGCCGCAGGCACTAACTCAAAGAGGAGATACAAATTGCAACTTGTTCAGCACTTACCTGTAGACGATTGTATAGATGTTTACCAGTGGAAACGTTGTAATGAAATAGGTAATGAGAAAAGAAGTTCAAATCATGTCTACCTATCATTTATGATTAACAAATGTTTAATATGATACCTACTAAAATGTATCAACAATAAAATAAAAAGACTGCTTAATGCTAATTTGTATATTACAAAAATTTATCTAAACAAATAGAATTGTGTATAATTTGATTTAGCTTACGTAGAGTTGTTAGTATTAAAAACGTGGCATGATTAAACGTAGGCATAAATTTTCTGCTCATATGGACATTATTGCTTTGTTTAAATTTCAGGTGTTGTAAAAAACAAATGTAATAAATAAAGGTTTTAAATTATTATTTTAGTGAATAGTGTTCGTATCTACTCATAATCTAAATATGTTGTAAATATTATAAATTGCTAAAAAAATAAAATGTTCTATTTAATTGTTAAATGTATTAAAAATTTTACAGTCAATAAAATTTTATCAAAATCATAAAATAAAACACAGGATTTTTTGCCCTATGCCAAGTTTGTTCTGTTTGGTGGGTTATTATTTCCCTAATAGGTGTTGATCAAGATAATAATAATAATAGACGTTCTCAAAGATTTGAACAGAATTAAGTAGAGATAAGAACAAAGAGAAGTTATTTTTTAAGAGCCTTAGCTAACATTTTATTGACAATTCAATGATTTTACTAAAGTTTGGGTTATACAGAAACTACTAGTCGAATGTATGAGCATAGATTTATCCATAATTAGTTAACACAAAACATTTTTTAGAAATAAAAGCGTTTTTCATTTAACTTAAATAATATGTAAATATTTGATTGTCTTTTAAAAGTACAGTGTCAATATCTGGGTTTTAAACAAATGATGACAGCAAGTAGTCATACATCATTAGAGAGGTTATTTACGCGGGAATGGTAACATCTAACAATCCAAGATTACTACAAATTTAATGGTGATTTCAGGAAACCATAACGTTGTAGCCAAAATCTGACTACATAATCGTAATTTTTGTATAATGTGTATAGAGATTTCATGAATTTTCAAAAATAAGAAAGTCTTTCACAAATACATTTTAATTCTTTTAAAGCACCGGAAGCTCTCCCCATTTAATCGCCTCTCTCTGTTACAATAGGCGAAATCCCCATTTTATTCTAGAGGCTCAAATTCTGGGAAACACTGTTAGTATGGTGTATGATAAAGTACTTTACTCAATACATTAAAAACACAATATCCAGGTGTCCCACTAAGGTCGGCAAGGTACGATATTATGGAAGCCATAAACCTTACGGCTTCGGGGAAAAACTTTATTGACTAAATCGACTAAAAGATATTGCTGGAGAATATTTTGAAGTTTCCGTCGCTAGGGGGCACAGTTACTAGGATATATCTAAAAAGTCAAATTCTATCAGATAATCAGTGACAGCAATTAAAATAGTATCCTCCTTATGCTTTAACCAAACTTAACGAGGTTAAGCTCGTTTATTAAACACTTTTGTCCTTATTAAAAAACCGACTTTGGTCGTGGTCCCCAGTAGATACCGTGTCATCTAGGTGGCGCTCTTTAAATAGGATTTAGTTTTTTCAAATTTTCTTAATTATTAAGTCAAATGGCATGATACATTTTTTTGTAGCTCAGCTTAAAGACCATACAAATAACTACATTTTGGCGGAAACCGTGATTTGATATCTTTATTTGTTTTTGAGTTATTTACAAATGACTGTTTTAATTTAAAAAAATCAATGTTTACCGCTAAACTACAGATTCCCTTGTTATAATTTTTCATCAATTTAATATCTATAATAATTATTAAATTAAATTAGTAAAATCTTTATCTTTTTAGTGCATTTATTTTTGTGTCTAATCTCGCCTAAAATCCCAAAAAAAAATAAGTTAATCCAAAGGCATAAACAAAAATATAAAGATTAGTTAAGAACTAAACTGTATTAGCCTAAAGTTACTTTCATTCTTAAAATTCGAAAGGCCAATGGACTTGAACAATGAGAATAAAACAAAAACTATTTAATGAAACGAAGAAAACACTTAAATTTAAAAAGCATAACTAAACGAAAAAATAAAAAGAACAAAGTGTTCATAAATGTTTTAAACGCATTCCATTATTTTCAATACGACGATTTAATCTGCGTTGCTTGCTTAATACTGCTGCTTTAGATTCAGCTCTTGGAATGCTAGCAGCTTTTAGCTAAACCATTGGAGTGAGAAGAGTTCAGACTTCTTAATGTAAAGTTAAAATGTCAGTCGTTTGCAAAATTTTTAGAACAGTCACTATTATAAAGAACGTTATCGGCAACAAGATAATCAGGTGATCCAATTGGTGTAAATACCGACAGTGGATCCAGCCACAATAAGATCATCAAAACAAAGTCCGACGCCGTCAATGTCACCAAATATCTCGTAATTTTTCTTTGGGAACACTTCTGGGGCCGAGCAAATACCAAAAGCCAGTCTACAAAACTTATACCTTCCAAAAGGTGTCCCGAACGTGTACAAGTCAGCACTAGTGTCATCTAGTTTCACTGGCCAATACCCGCCCTTCGTGTCCAGAACAGTAAAATACTATTAATTACTTAGCTTACCAGAAATGTGCTTTTCTACAATTACGAGGGGATGAACCCTTTCTGTGGGTTTATCAACTTCTTTAATTATTTTCTGCGATTCAAGATATTTTAAACGCTTATGTAACACTTGTGATACACGTCTTATTGCTGTTATTTTAGAAAGAACATTATTTTTAAGTACTAGATGATGTTCACTTGGAAACTACCCTAAACCCGTAAAGACATCCGCGTATCTTGTCAAGACCTCTTCAAGTGTTATAAAGTTACATTGAACTTGATTGGTTCTCCTAACGAGATTTAATTTTAAATAGTCTTGCAACCCAAGAAGTGGAATTTGGTTATTGGCGTCAACAATCACAAATTTGACGTTAGCTTGTTCATTGTCTAGTAAACATTTCATATTAGCCTCACCTACAGTTCTATATAATCTTGAAGTGTGAGCTACCATAAGATGACAGTGATACCTATATTGGATTTGTTTACTTTTGCATGCGGTGTTACTAATTTCAAAATATCTTGTGGTAACACACTACCTTTAGCGCCTGAATCCAGCTTAAATATAACAGGTTTTCATTTACAACTACCCTCTTTGTCTACATAATAACATAACTATAATCCACAATGTAGTACTCTTTTTTACTTGAGTCATTACTATTCTCGTCATCTTCTCTGTCAGTCCAAGCTACCTCATGAACTGTTTTGTCCTCTTTTATGTTTCTGTCCTTCCTACACACACTGGCAAAGTGATTTCGTCTTTGGCATTTTGCACAGGTCTTTCCAAAATCCGGATACCTTCTCTTCGGGTGAATATAGCCACAATTGTCACAGTTTTTTTTTAATTTTTCATTTTCTCTGTGTTTTTTTCTATATCTTACTGAATTGACTGCTGCTTCATTCTGTAACACTTTTGATTGAGTTTTACTTATTTCTGTTGCTCGACAAAAATCTACTGCTTTTCTGAGGGTCTAATTTGACTCTCTTAACAAACTTTCTTGAGTTGTTATATCGTGAATGACCATTACTATACGGTCCCTTATCATATCATCTTTCTCTGGATACTCAGCTGACAATGCAGCCTTGCGTAACTCGTTGACAAAACTATCAAAAGTGTGGCCCTCTTCTTGATAGATACGATTAAACTTAAATCGTTCAAAAATTACGTTTTTCTTAGGTAGGTACGCAGTAAGCCTCAAATTTGGACGTAATTATCTCCAATGTCTTCTCTTCGGTGACTTAAAATGTAAACGTATTGTAGAGCTGTAGTGCTTCATCAGCGATCAAATTCAAGAATAGTGCAATCCTTTTCTGCTCTTCCTTCGAGCTTTGATCGGGTACCGTAAGAAATAAGTCAATCCTTTGGCTAATTTTTTTTCAGTTGTCTGCTACGTTACCATCAAGTACAAGCGGCTCTGGCGCCTTGCAAAAGCTTTCCATGTCAGCAAAAACTCTAGCTTTTTGTCTTTACAATGTTATATACAGAAGGTAATCTCGATTTCTGGGGATCTAGGCGGCCATGAAAACAAAATTCCTCGTCCGATCCAGCGGTTCGGGTATCTTTGGTTCAAAAAGTCAAGAACTATCAGAGAAAGTATGCAAGACATCCATCATGCTGAAACCACATGTCGCCCCTTCTCGTTACTAATGGAACCTATTCTAATATAGGCGGCAATTGGTCTCCTAAAAAATTCGAATAATTACTACCATTTAAATGTGCATTAATTTTTTTTATTTTTGTTTAAGGCGTACGAGTTAAAATATGATTCGTTTTCTAGAATGTCAAGAATAAAAGTAACTTTACGCTATTACAGTTTAGTTAAATAATCTTTACGTTCTTATTTATGCATTTGGATCAACTTATTTTTTTTTGAATTTTAGGTGAGAGTAGGCACAAAATAAATGCACTAAAAGAATAAATATTTTAATAATTTGATTTAATAATTATTGTTCATATTAAATTGATGAAAAGTTATACCAAGCGAATCTTTACATTCCTTTCGTTTAGCGATAAACATTAATTTTTTAATTAAAATAGTCATTTGTAAATACCTCAGAAACCAATAAAGATATCGAATTACGGTTTTCGCCAAAATGTAGCCATTTTTATGCTCTATAAGCTGAGTAATAAAGAAATGTATCATGGCAGTTAATTTTATTAAGAAAATTTAAAAAAAGCGAAATCTTGTTTAAACAGCGCCACCTAGAAGACGTGGTATGCACTAGTGACCACGACCAAAGCCGGTTTTTTAATAAGTGTAAAAGTGTCTATTAAATAAGCCTAAGATGATTAAATTTGGGTAAAGCACGTGGAAGATACAGCAATTTTAAAAAGTATTCCTTTATCAACATTTTCGAAGATACAAAAAAGTCTTAGAATCAAGAACGAACCTTTTTTTAGATGCATCCTAGTAACTGTGTCCCCTAGCGGTCATTTAGGAAACGTGAAAATATTTTTCAGTATTCTCTTTTGGTTGATTTAGTTAATACATTATTTTTTTCCGAAGCCGTAAGGTTTATGGCTTCCATAATATCGTACTTTGCCGACCTTAGTGGGACACCCTGTATAATGATCGTAAATATCTAAACGAAACAAGACATAAGTATGCAAAGATAAACATATTTTTATGATGTGTATTAAATTTGATGTTAATAATCGGGGTTATTTTGCTTTCACAAGTTCTAATTACCTGCTTGACTTAAAGTTTAATGGAAGACATAGAATATTATAGAATAACTAAAATTTCGGACATTATTTATTGTTATTTACAAAACTTGTGGGTCGGAACTTAACGCTTTTATACGATACCATTTCAATATCACTTGGGGTATAAGCGATAAATTTGAACCAGATTAGCGTTCGAGTCAATACAAAAAAAGTCACCTAAAGGACACACTGTATAATATACAGGACTATATTATAGTCAAAATGCGTATGTATATCGACATAGTTTTTCTCTCTCTCTGCTAGAAATCCCATCAAGAAACTTCACTTTGGCAGGTATCATTTCAGAGTAGTGTTTAAAAAATTCGACCATTCACCCGTAAAAATTGGAAAAATATGTTATTTTTGTCATTGCTTGATATATGGCCTTAAAATCTATTCTCATAGCTGTTTAATTATCCACTAAGTTTGGTAGCCCAGGTTTGAATAAAGTCATGGTTACCTTCTTGTAGCGAGGAATTGTATACATTTTTTCAGACTAAAACATTCGTCTCCCCAAACTAGACACACAACCATTAAATATTCTTTTAGTTTTTATAAATGAAATTTATGGAGCCTTTTGAAAATACTTTAAATCGTTCCGAGCCCCCTACAGTCTACAACTGTAAATCTGTCAAATTAACAGAGCCACAATGGCTTCGAAAACTGGTGGATACATTTATATTTTTAATTAACTAACCTGAACTAACCGAACCCCTCTTCTAAAAGTGACATTAGCTGGTTTCAATGATAATTGTCTATAGAAGTATATTGACACTTTCCCTTAAATTCTGGCTCGAAGTAGAAGGTTAGTTTTTTACAAATAAATAAAGTCCAAAATTCGAGTTTTCCTAATATCTCTCCTTATTTTGTAATAAATAATAAAATTAAATAGTAAAAATTGCGTTTAAAAGGAAAGCATCTGAACTGAGGCTGGCCTTTTTAACTGCGTTCTGGAATTACCTCGGAGATGAGATGGGAGAAGAATAGATCTATAGTCACGTGGTTCGAGATCCGTCAGCGACAACATCGAGCACGAAAAAAAAAAAGAACGGTTAAGAGCAAAATTTTTATAATTTTCGCTCCATTTTGAACGTCAACTAACTTCTAGGTTTATGTTGTTTTTAGTTTGTGTTTTCTTATCGTTCTTGTTACACAAATTATTCTGGAAGTCAAATGCTACAAGCAAATGATGGCAGATTACTTTGGTTAAATCCAGAAAGTAAAAAATATACCTACCGAAAACTGTCACTATGGGCTGTTTGGAAAATCAATTTCTGGATGGCAAGAAGGTATACCGACAGCCTCTTTTGTGTGTATGTATGTGCATGTGGTCCCTGTTAAAATATCTTAGTCAATACATGTTAAAAGGTTGACGGCAACATTTTAAAATATTTTCTAATATCCGCTTAATTTTAATTTTTATCCAATATGACCTCGTCGTCGTAATCGGATTCTGAATTCATGGACCACTATAGTCTCTATATTGCAAATTGATAAGCAGCAGTAATAGTAATCAATATTATTCATTTTAAAACAGTTCTTCATAATAAATTAATACTTATGTAAAGAGAAAAAAACTTGCTTCGGCGCAAACAAATGAAAAAGTGAGGTTATTAAACCATCATCCCCAAATTTCAAGTAGATCTGCGAGCTCTCATCGAGAAATCGGAGTAAAAAGATTTCACTCGACCGCTTCGCAGTGGTGGATAAAAAGCGAGCAATGATTTACTCCGCGGTCGCAAAAAGATATAAAAGAACGCCAGGGGAGCTAACCGACGAAAATGATCGCATTGCAGAAGGCAGTATTTAAAACGTTGTAAGTGCGAAATTTCTTGATGTCGTGAGTTCATTGAATTTCGGTTTAATTAATTCTGTTATTGGGTCTAATCAAATATTTGACACCTACAACGTTTTGTAAAGGCAAGCCTCAACTATTGAATAATAAAACCCGAACTTTTAAAATTCGGTAATTATGGCATTACTGATTATTCAGCAAAATCCAGAAAACAGAGTTAGAGGTGATGGTAATTTTTATCCAAAATGACCATCGTTTTGCCCAATTTGCTCCCAAGATATTGGAAAACAAACATATTTACATTACATTCATGCACACCAGCATACAAAAAAAAGTAATAAAGCTGGCATTACATTATGCAAGTTTCACACCATGCATGTAATGTTCAAGAACGAAGAGAACATAGCGCATTCGAGGTTGCAAGTTAGGTTCAATTCCCATGCAAGACAAAAAATTAGAACCTGCCCTATTTCAGTGCAATTCGTCATGCAAGCCTAGTCACCTTTGTAGTAATTTTGTTGCCAACCGCCACATTAAAAAAATGTTTGAATTTTTCCTTATTGTTATGTTTTGCTGTGCTCCACGGCTTGGTTTCCGCGTAGTGTTGAGTTTTTTCATCGGTGCTTAAAATATTGAAAAGAGCTAGCACGGGCACCGTTGTCAAAAACAGAATTGCATCAAAATTGATCAAATGTAATATGGCGTGCTATGCAAGATGTACAGGGTATTATAAATTCGAGGCGCACCATTAGGATCCTGGAAACGGTGAGAGATAAGAAAAAGTTTAAATAGGGCAAGGGTGCGCAATTTAATACCGATCAATATGCCTTTAAAAAGGTTCGTGTATTCCTACTACTTCTGAAGATATTTCAAAAACCCTAACTCGGCGTTTTTAATTTATATGTTTTCCTGCCTTTATTTGAATAGATAATTGAAAACAAATTTAACATTATCATTGCCACTTTTCTCTTCTATCAGACTGTGAGATCATATTTCGAATCCGACGTTTCGTGTTTGGGCACCATCATCGATTTTTATTTAAATACAGACCTGGATTCTTTATTTCATTTTTAAAGTCACCAAGGCTGACTGCATGATATTGTTGCTTTACTTTGATTAGGATTCAACTTTTTAAGCTAATAGAGACATCTAACAATAATGTTTCTGTTTGTTTTTCTTAAATTCATTTCTAAAATCATCCTAACAGTAACCTGAAAATCTTTTTTTAATAATTTTAATTCCTAGCGTAAAAATACTATGTACACATAAGCTATAACAAGACAAAAACAATAACATCCAGATTTTGATTTTTCTTCAAAGATAATACCCCTAATAATGTTTTGAATTATAAGTTCTAGAAATAATAGAAAAATAATGTTATACGTGCACATTCACTAAAAGAAATAAAAACAATTTAATCTAAGATGTTCAAAAGGATTTCCGTTTTCACGTATGAATTGATTAATTTTGTTCCTTACATTTTTAGTGGACCTTTGTATCGACCTTCTCCTTATTGACCTAAATCCCTCAATAATCCTAGCTCTAAATTCTTCTACTATAGTAACTTCATGTTTATAAATTTTATTTTTCAAAGCTCGCCCTAAAAATCAGTCTAAAGGTGTAGAATCTGGAGATCTCGTACGATATTCTACCACACCTCGATTTACTATTCATCTGCCTGGGAATTCATGATTTAAAAACTCCCTAATCTCCATTGTTTCGTGAATTGTGGCACCGTTTTGTTGAAACCAAACGGCGCGTGGTCTGGCGAGCGGGATCTCAGCTAAGAAATGTTGCAAATTGGTGTTTAGGAGAAAGAGATAGTCGGCCCTCCTAAGTATATAAACCTTTATCATATCACTCTTTTCCTTAGTAGAAAGTTCCATTTCAGATTTGGAAAAGATCAGCCTATAGCACCTCACAAAAATCTTAAAATACTGACTGTCACTTATAAAAATTCGCCATACTTTACTTGTCGATTAAGAAATCGACTTTATTAAATCGTCCTGGGATTAGACATCAAAGTAACAGTTTTGAAATTATTTTAAGAGAGAAAATGATTTTGTATCCAGTTTTAGCTTATTGTTGCTTTCTAATTGTTTAAAATAGAAATAATAATTAAATAAAAATTATGAGCATTGGCGGAAAAGTCGATGCATACCAACGTGCAAATGATAATGTTCTTTAAACGTCTTAAATAAAGTCTTCATAATATTTTATAGTGAATGTGTATAATTTTTACTCTAGAATTTAAAATTAATACAGATTCCTAAGATATGTTAAGATCATTGAGAAATAAATTAAGTAAAAAAATAAACAAAAACATTATTGTAAATTGTTCTATTAGCTTTAAATGTTAAATCCTAATCAAAGTAATGCAACAACATAATGCAGTCAGCCTTGTTGACTTCAAAAATAAAATGAAAAGTCCAGGTCCGTATTTAAAAAGAAAATTTATGATAGGGCCCAAGGACGAAACGTCGGATTCGAAATCTGATACCACAGTCTAATAGAAGAGAAAAAGTGTCAATAAAAATGTCACATTTGTTTTCAATTATCTATTCAAATAAAGATGAAAATACATAAACTAAAAACGCCAAATTAGGGTATTTTTGAATATCTTCGGAATAAGTCGCAACACACGAATCTTCTTGACGGTGTATTGATCGGCTTTAATTTGCCCAACTTTACTATAATTTAAACTTCCTCGTATCTCTTACAGTTTTCAGGATCCCAATGGCGTGCCTCGAATTTATAACACTCTGTATATGCTGTAGATATATTTTATTTAAATATAATGCTTTTATATTATAAAAACAAATGATGTGATACCTTGATTTGTGTGTGTGTTGTTTAGCTTTATTGTTGTACATGTTACGTATAAGAAATCTAATATAATACATTGTTGTGCCAATTTTGGGAATCAGTTTGTGAGCTTTGTAATTGTAAATAAAAGAGACGTATATTAAAAAATAAGCTTAGTTGGAACTCGCATTTATGTAAATAAACTTAAAAAAAAGTAAGTGATGTATTATTTTTATTGACAGGAAAGGTAAAGGATAAAATGAATATCCAATTTGGCAACAAAGCTATAAAACGCACTTATGAATTCCTTAAAATTGTAATGTGCTGAATTTTTCGTCTTAAAATCAAGACCTCTGTGTACAGAAATCTATAGATTTAATAATTGCTGAACCATAAGTCCTATTATACCGAGAAAACAAAAGGAGTTTGACACCTTACTGCATTACCGAGGGTGCCAGCCCTCCATAACCAAAGTCAGTTCAACTTTTTAAATCGCCCTTGTAACCCCGGACGTCATAGTGGATTACTCGTAACCCGCACTGTCATTAAATTAATTGTTTCTCTTTTCAAGTCGCCATTGTAACCAGAATCAGATCTGGCAGATCTACCCTGCCAAAAGAAAGATCTTAAAGAGCCCAGGCTTTAGGATAGGTGACCAAATATACACAACTAAATATTTAAACACTATATACCGGTAAATTTAAGGTTTCTTTCAACCCGACTGAAAACCGTACCAGTACAGTCCCCGATCGGTCGCACAACTTGTTTACCACTGCAACAGTCGATTGCTCAAGTTCAAAGTTTAATTGAAAGAAAATTTTAACGGCAACGGACGACGTAGAAAGACATCTTATAGATGTTACCTTTTGTAAGAAACATCTTGAAGGCGTACAAAAACGTATATAAGACGTCTTAGACATCTGTGTCACACGTCT
Source organism: Polydrusus tereticollis (assembly GCA_963920685.1). Classification (NCBI taxonomy): domain Eukaryota; kingdom Metazoa; phylum Arthropoda; class Insecta; order Coleoptera; family Curculionidae; genus Polydrusus; species Polydrusus tereticollis. The sequence continues at coordinate 64,973,094 of OY987331.1, forward strand.
TATAGGCGTCTTATGGATGTCGTTGTACTATCTAGGGCACAGCCCCCAGCTAGGATAGCATTGTAAGCTTTCTTCTAATAATATAATGGATTCCTTGGTAAAACGTTGACAAAAAAAAACAAATCAATTGTAAGTTTTTAATAATAAATATTATATTAAAGAGTCTATAGAGATGTTGGATGATTAGGTGTGGGAAGTACAACAGATCCCCAAAATAATATTGTCTTTGTTTCTTCATGCCTAATGAAGAAAAGGAAAGGTACGTCCACCCTGAAAGTCACTCTGTCACCACTTCTCGTTAAACTGACAGATGTAGCAGCTGCAGCTTCTGTTCCCTCTTCTGTTATATCTATGTATACCTAAAAAAACAAACCTCTCATAAGTTATACTGAGAAAAGTCATTTCATTTTCAATTTATTTCAACTATCCTATACCATTATGAAGTTTAAACTAAACTATGGCAAAACTTAGTACCCTAAAGAAAATTTATACTCTCCGATCAATATAACTAATAATAATGTTTTCTCTTTTTGAAGACTTTGATAAGTTAGATCAGAGATCTTTTACTTCTTTTTTCATAGTGACGTTTGAGTTTTTCAGTTTAGAAGGTTCTTGGTTTGGTTGTTGAGCTCTTTTTGTTTGATTTACTTAATGAGTGGATTATTTTTGTCAAAGAGTTGATTTTGTTGAATTTTTTGATTGAAGTTGATATTGGAATTTAGAAATTTTGACGGTGTTAGGGTGGAAGCCAGTCTTTCGGATATCGATACCTCTCATCCGCCCTCGAGCGTATGTGGGAGTCTCGTATCAAGTCGTTTGTTGAAACGTCTGTCCGTCGAAAGTACTTTTGTATGATTTTGTCATAGAATTGTTTTAAAGTCTCTATTTTTAAGTCCCTGTGAAGCAGTGCTGTCGGAAAGTGTCTTTGTGTGTCAGTTATCATTTTTAGTGCTGAGTTTTGAAGTCTTTGGAACTTCTGGTGCTGCGTTGCACACAGAGTTGACCAAGTTGGGGAACCAAATGTCAGTACGGGTCTCACCAATATTTTATATAGATTTGTTTTTGTTCTATAAGAAATTTTATTTCGCTTGTTGATAAGCGGGTAGATGGCAAATAGTTGTTTTCTAGCCTTCTGAAGCCTGTCTTCTGCAGTGAATCTCCAGGTCATTCTCTTATCAAAGAGCAAGCCGAGATACTTTACCTTGTTCGCCCAAGGGATGGGTGAGTTCATGACTTTCACTCTTGTTTTGGGCAATCTCAGCCTTGCTCTGGAGAAGAAAATGGCCTGAGTTTTCTCTGCATTGAGACGAAGCTTCCATTCAGAGAGCCATTTGGAGAATAGTGCAATGTGGCGCTGCAGTCTAGCTACTACATATGAGGGCGACCTTGCGGTGGCAGTAATCGCAGTATCATCCGCAAAGAGATAAAGAGAAGTGGATGGGTGCTTTGGCACATCGCTAGTGTATAGATTATACAGTAGTGCCGCCAGCGGGGATCCTTGGGGGACTCCTGCTCTGATTTTTATTTCCGATGATATTGTGTTTTCAGATGATACTGCGCAGTACCTGTCCTCAAGATAAGAATGAATAATGTGAATTAAAACGTTTGGCATACCCAACCTAATTAATTTTAGTACAAGACCATCATGCCAGACCTTGTCGAACGCTTTTGATACGTCGAAGAAGATAGCTCCCGTTGACTGTCGTTGGTTGAACCCTCTGAGAATGTTAGTCGCCAACCTCGTTGTCTGGCGCACCGTGCAATGAGCAGGTCTGAAACCAAACTGCTCTGGTGGTAGAATGTCGTTGTTCAATACAAAATCGGAGATCCGATTAAGTATCAGTTTTTCAACGACCTTGCCTAGACATGATAAGAGACTTATCGGCCGATAGTTGACTGCTAACTGGAGGTCTTTGCCCGTCTTTGGGATCACCACAACCTTGGCCCTTTTCCAAGTGTCTGGGAAGCGACCTTTTTCGATTATTGCCTTTGTTATGTTTACAACATCCAATACTGTGTTCTCTGGCAAGTTCTTCAGCGCTTTATTTCTTATGCCGTCGAAGCCAGGAGCTTTCTTTGCGTTCATTGTTTTCAGGATTGACCAGACCTCATCAACTGATACTTCCGCTACTGCGCCGGGAATAAATGGGGTTGACTTAAAAATTTGAATGGTCCTGGCGACCCGCAGATCGCGCTCGGGGTTGTCTGTTGGAAACAAGCTAAACTGTTCGCGAAGGCTATCCGCAAACAGCTCAGCTTTGTCTCCCGGATCAGAAACCATTGAATTTTGATTATTTGGATCCTTGAGAGCTGGAACAGGCTTTTTGCCCCCTCTTATCAAGGACCTCGTGAATTTATAGATCGAACTATCTTCAATCCGAAGGTCTTTTGTTTTGAGGTCCCAGAGATCCGCCTCCTTTTGGAGCAAAAGGCGCCGAATCTCCGCAGACTCTCTGTTCGCGCGAGCTTTGATCTGCGGGTCGCCAGTCCTATATGCTAATCGCATTGTCTGATTTTTTGACTTTATCAGCTGAGTGAGCTCTGGACCGAGATCTCCTCGCTTCGAAAATCTGGACACCTTTGTTTCTGACGCTTCGGCCATTGCTGAATTTATTTTGAAGGTCAGTTCTTTCACCGCCGTTTCTAGATCCTCATCAGTGACGATCGGGTGCAGTCTTTGTGAGTTTTCCAGCTGGCGCTTGAAGAGCCTCCAGTTGGTTTTCGTGACTGAGACGTAGCCCTGTCCCCTTTCAGCAGGATTTCCATATTCAGTAATGACCGGCCTGTGGTCGGATGTCAGTTCGTTGACTACCACTGGTTGAGAGAGTCGCCCAGTGTTTTTTATGGCAAAGATGTCCAAGATCTCCGGAAGAGCACCAGTTTGATGGTGAGTGTGCTCCTCCGGCGGCAATATAAAATAGTTTAAATCGAGAGAATTGTTAAAGAGAGTAGTTCCTCTTGTATTTTGAGATCTACAGCCCCACACTCTGTGAGTGGCGTTTAGATCACCTCCTATTATAATTGGGTCATGATCGCTGAAGACTTTTGCCAGACAGGCAAAGTTAAATTTAACTTGGGGACTGATGTAAACAGAACCAAGTTTTATCCACATATTTTTGGTTTTAACTTTTATGAATGTACCTTCTATATGGGTACAGTTCGCAGGACCTGGCATTGATTGAGCTATGATATGTCTTTTCACCAAGATCATAGTTCCGCCCTTAGGACGCCCTTCCCTATCATTACGAAACGTAACAAAATTGGGAATGGTGAACCTTTCACCTTTGAGCCATGTTTCTTGGATCATTACAATATCAATGTCGTATCTATGAAGAAAATCCATTATTTCGAGTTTTTTACCTTTGATACCGTTTATATTAATTGTTGCAAGCTGAAATATGCAGTTTCTGACTGCACTGCCATTAACGACACGATGAAACTAAGGTCGTCATCATCGCTTGCATCTCCTTTTGCATTCTATCCTGGAACTCGCCCAGGAGAGAATGCATGGATCTCTGAATGATGGTTTGCCATCCCTCTTGTGCTGATCCTTCTCCAGAGCTATCTCTGTTTGAGGTATTTTGATTTTGTTGTGACTTATTTTCGTTTAATTTGCTGTTATTTTGTGTGCCCCATTTAAAATTCGGTGGCGGTATTTTAGCTTTTGCCTTTTCGGCTTCCTTCCTTTGAGCTGCATCTCGTAAGAATTCAGGATGTTTACGACATGTTCTGTCGTTTGCAGCATGTGCTTCACCACAGTTGCAGCACCTGAGTACCCCGCTGTTCGGGCATTCGGCCACCCTGTGATTTTCGCCGCAACGCAAGCAATTAATTCTTGCGGTGCACTTATGCTGCGAATGCCCGAACAGCTGGCAGCGATGGCATTGTGTAACCGTAGGCCTTACGCGTTGTGCCTCTACTTTTATCCGTAGTCCGTCTAGATATTTGAGGTCGTAAATCCTTTTTTCAGTTTTCGGAAGGAGAACCAGCACAAGCGGCATGGCTGAGCCGTCTGCCCGCTTCCAACGAACGACCTTTGAGGGGGTGAGGCCGAGATTTTGAAGATCCTCCAGAACCTTCTCCTCAGACCATGTTTCTAGAACGCCTCTCAACACCACGTGCAATTCCTTCTCTTCAGCAAATCTGAAGGAGTGGTGTGAGATTTTTTCTTTTATGAAGAATTCCCGAATTTGTTTATAGTCGTGAGGAGTAGGCGGGAGGATCTTCACTCCGTGCTCCATTGTCACGCCGTTACCTGTATTTATGCCTCTATTATGTAGGTGGCCTGTTACCTTAGAGTAAATATTTTTGTTGTGAATGACTATTGGTGGGACCCGTATTCTTTGTACTAGCTCCTCGTCAGTAATTGAGTTTGTATTCGTCTCATTTTTGTTTGAAGTTTGTTGATGGTCAGTTGTTCTATTTTGTTTGTTTTGTTTGTCAGTAGAGTTTGTTTTGTTCTGTTGAACTTGCTTTGGTTGTAGTGCTGAAGAGCCTCCACCGCTGACAGTATCTTTTTTTGCTTGTTTGTTTGATTTTTGGAATATTTTTAAATTATCTGTGTTAACTGCCGCCAGAGTAATAATGTTTTCATTTTTCTTTAAATTAAAACGTTTTTCTCCTCCCACTCAATAAGAATTGTAAAAAATATAACCTAATTACCAAAATGTTGAATAAAGTCTATTAGACTTCCTAAGTTTGATCCTTTCACCTACGGATAGCGCTATTCGTCGAATAATATCTAGGTATGGAAACAATTGTCGATACAATTGAAACTATAGCAATTGTTCTAAAAATAAAGATATTCGGCTATAAAAGTACCGGGCCTTACTCGTCCAAATTTTATCTCACTCACATTTTCTTATTTCCCTATTCTGTCGAACAAATATACATCTTCTTATGATACTAATACCCACACTTAAAATAAAGATTTTCCTTTAATTAAATAAACATTTCGCTTTTCCCAAACTCTATTAAGGTTCCATGAAGTGATTTCCGATTTTGCGAACGTCAACAGCAACCTAATTTTTGTTATATGTCTACTGAAGGTTAATGCTTCTTCGTTTGAAACATGTAGAATGTAGACTTATTTCCATGATTTTAAATGATCAACATTTAACTTTCTTAAACTTGCGAAGAAATATTTTTAGATTTTTTTTCTTCTTATTATAAGTGAATTATAGTTTAGTTTATGGTTACAATGTTTTAAAAAAAATTTTTAATCCAAATTTATTTATTGTAAAATATTTGCAACCCGCTTCGTAGTTTCCTGTTTATCATCCGAGCAACACGTCATGCAGCGATTAGGTGAATAATTAAATTAATAAACTGATCATTTTAGATGTAAACAAATCTCCGTAATTAAACATTCATTTGTGTTTTTATCATATAATTATACAGTGTAACATTTATCTTGCAGGGAAATACCTACTACGTTTTTTAGTTCAAAGATTTATATAATTTTCTACGTAGTCCCCCTTTAACTCAAAGTATTACGGCTAAAAAGTTTTCCACTAACAAAATTCTTTAGATTTGCGGGTTGCTGCATGCCAAGAATATTTTTATTCAGTTAGTTCAGGAATCATGTGTAGAACTCGCCAGTTATTGTTTTTAATGGCATCGACGACAAAAACTCCTTCTGCATCCCAGTAAGTACTAACCTAAATTAACCTTCCCGGCAGCTGAAACAAAGCGGTGCACATAGTCGGTTGGATCCTTTTTAAAACGGTTCGAAAGCTTGTTGGGAAATTCCTTGAATTGAATTCCTTCAATGATTGATTGATCATTATTATTTTGGTCTGAGCGGGCGATATTTGCAGTTCTTAAATCGGATGTTATGATATTATACTTCTAATGCAACCTTTGTCTTTCCAGTGCAGTGATCCTTTTTCGTCTGGAATCTCTTTAAATACCGATTTCACTAAACGTTGATTTCCTTGTCTCTTTACATATCCAGCGCATTGCCAGGCTTTGTGATTTTACTATTTTAATTATGTTTATCGGGTTGGTTATATAGGTCCTCTAAATTCTCTGTCCGTTATTTGGCTAAACTGTCGTGTAGTAGTATCTTTTGTTAGTCCAAACATACCCCTCTAAATTTTGGCCGGTACTTATTCTCCTTTATCCAAGCCCATGTCTCAGGAGGATAATGTAATTTAAAAATTTGTCTGATAATTAATTGAATGATATAAGTAAATCCACGTTCGTTCTTGGTGGTGTATATCCCATAATCGATTAAGTTGTCCTGTTGTTATCCGAGGTATTAGGTATTTGAATTCATGAACACGTTAAAAATTGTACTGGTCTATTGTGATGTTTTACCCTACTCTACATCTGTATTCTTGTCTATGTCTTTATGCAGTAATATGTTTTGTTTTCAGATCAGATTGATTTTCAAATTCAAACTTTGAACTTGTTTTATTGTAATTCCAGCACTTGTAAAAATCTGATCTACAGTTGAAATATTTATTCTAAATCCGCATGATGAGTAAAAGGGCAACCTTTCCAATAGTATAAGTGACAGTGCGTTATATCCTGTGGTAATGAGGGATATTACTCGATAGTTTTTTCTACATATTTTACCGACTTCTTATGTATGGCCAATATCATACTTTCTTTCCAGCTGCATGGTATTCGCTCTTTTTCCCATATTTCATTGATAATTTTACAGAAAGCTTTTAGTAACGTTTCGCTGGCATGGTTTTCTTTCCGGGTCCTTGGTTGGTTTCAAGTTTATGGATATAAAGACCGTTCTCTGCGAGTAGCGATGGACGGATTTCTTTCAGACATATTTAACATCAATGCCGGAGTCTCTTAATGTTCAATAATATCGCCTACCCTCTTTTTACTATACATTAAGAATCTTTTGGAAAAAAATAAAAATCCTATATATAGCTTCGCTGCTGACAGCACACGTGTTTCATATTTTACTACACACATGATCGAATATCGACTGCCAATGCACATCACTATAGGCGACAAAAGGTCTCACATCCCAACATAGACCTGGAAGAAATTCTGTCTTGGGGTGAGAGTAACCAAGTAGAATTCAATGCTAAAAGAACGAGAGAGCAGTTTTTTCTAAAAAAGTGAATGTTTAGGAACCGGATATAATCATGGCGGGACACTCGATTCCCTTGGCTTCATCAATTCATTTATTGGGCGTCAATTTGGATAGTCATATGTCTTGGCATAGTCACTTTACGGCCATTGCTAAGGAGTCTCGCAGGAGCCTGGAATACTTTTCCGAATCAAGGACCTCTCTACACCCCAACGTTGATACTCTATAAAGCACAAATTCGACCATCGCTGGAATACTGGTCACATGTTACATATCCTGAGATTGGTGGATCCCATTCAAAGAAGAGCCATTCGCTTGATCGGTGACCATGATCTGACAAACAACCTGGAAAGCCTTGAACATCGAAGACAGGTTGGCGACTATTTTACAAATATTTTCATGGCAAGTGCTCAACTGAGATTGCCTGCTTGATTCTACCCAGAGCGGTGCATGGTAGAAATACACGACGAACTACGGTAGCCCACCCGTACGTACTTCAGCTTAGTGTCCTCGAGCGACACTGTTAAGCAATTCTGTCATCTGGAGAACGTCATCACTCTGGAACGACATTCTTAAGACCGTGCTCCCCAACGGGTACAATCTTCAAAGTCTCGAGACTAACGTGAATCATTTTCTGCTCACATTCGCCGCTCGCAGAGCGCCATAAATGATTAATTCTGCGGTGCCGTGCCTAATAATAGAAAAGCTTATAACCTTTCTAAACATTTTAATAATTACTGTGGTTTCTGACAGAAAGGGTTCTTCGAAAAATAGGTGATCTCATTTCCTCTGTTATTTGGTTGCACATTAATCAGATTGGAGCAATGCTGTGATAAATTGTGTATCAAAGTATTTTCTCCAAGTCTCTGTCCCTTCGTTTTCGGTTGTTACAAGATTATCCTCATAATTTTGAAAAATCGTACCAACACAGGTTAGTTCAGGTTTCTTGTTGCCAATATTTCTTGGAAAAAATTTCGTGACCCGCTGTTTGTTCTATTTAGCTCAAACTCCTCCAAGGGTCTTCCTTTCATGTTCTTTTTTGTTACTCCATGTCATCGCTTTTGCCTCTTTGTACTTTCGCGATCTTTTAGTTTCAACTCGTTCTTAAATTATTTTATTCTTTCGTTTCTTCATTTTCCTATGGTGGCGTTTGCCACATTACGTCAACATGTTTTTGATTTTCTGCTGAACTCAGTCTATTCTGTAGAGTTTCTTGGTATTCGTTCTTTTAATTTGCATCCTCGGTGGTCCAATTAGTGTTGTGATTTGATATTACTTTAGAAAGAAATATGTATCCGGTCTTTGGCTCTATAAAGGAAATATATTTGCATCGTCGTAGTCTTCAAATATCAGCAATATTACTGCCATTCATTCCGCCAATTAAAATGCAGTCAATCTGGTTTCGTGTTATTCCATAAATAGAAACTCACGTCTATTTATGGATATTTTTATGATCAAATAATTTGATATAAAAGGGTTATTTTATGGAAATATTTAATAAGATGATGATGCAACATTAGCTAAACTAAAGCCATTAAAGTTACATTATTCCTGTAAACGAAAGTTTCCTATGGTGGGTTTAAATGCTTCTATCTTTCCACTTGTGGCATTAAAATCTCGTAGCAAAAGTAGAATATATTTTGTACTTAGCAATCAAGCATCTTTTGAGCAGGTCAAAGTAGGCATCCATCACATTATCTTTTTCTTCAGGGAAATCTTAACTAATTGCAAAGATTTGTTGTAGAATTTTCATTCTAGCCTTATCCTCTAATTAATCAGTCTAAATCATATTCTGCTGTACCACAACATTAGTTCCAAATTCATTCTGTTGGTTAGGGTTTCCATTGTGAAATATAACAGAATTTGTTTCTGGTCACCATTAAACAAATGCGGTACCCATCTTGAACCAAACTTTCCGATATTGAATTCTTGAGCTACAAATATTTCCCCATTAGTCGGATATGTCTACAGGTTCAGCTATTTTATACACATCCAATAATATTTCATAAACATTTTATCGCCTAATGCTATATTGTGCAATGTTTTCATCTGTTGTTGCAGTTTTTGTTCGTCCTTCACATGGGCTATCGTCAAGAGATATACAAACACGTTCATATTCAGCTGCCCATTCCTTTACGGTTAACAATACTAGAAAAGTAAACTTAATAATAAAGGAGTAGACTTCTTATAAATCTTCACCATCTTTGGATGAATATTTCTTGCCAATTTACAGTCCAATACAAAGATTTTTATAATGACAGATATTCCAAAATATGCAGTTAAATGAAATACACAACGGATTCACTTAAAAAACAGTATATAGAAAACTATTTGTCCGATGCTATTTCTGTGGGAGACCGAGAGCTTTTCACATTAACCTCGTATTTATTTAGATATGTACAAACCATTATAAAAGTTATTGAATACGCCCGCCTGCTTTCAGAAAGTATAAGGTCTTCCTCGCAATGTTCGTTGATTTGCTGCCTTGTTGTCCCAATAATCGCGTTCGTTCACTTCACAAATCATTTAACAATCGCTCCTCGTACAGCATTTACATTTTTTAATATTAATATTTGTAGTATTTCATTTACCTTATGTATAACTTGATCGGCGTACAATCCGGGATTCTGATAATGATTATTGGTGGAGTGTTGATTCAAATTCTGTCGGATATTATCCAGAGTTTCAGATGCCCTGCTTCCGATAGTAGGTACAGCTTGTGGTGATGCACGGTTAGCGATGTTAATCGTTGGACCATTTACTGTGGCTGGTATGGTTGACAGGTTTCGTTGTTGTATTTTAATTGTATTGTCAACAAGTCCTGATGATACTGTAGCGGGAACTAAATTATTAGTTCTATATGAAAATTCTCCTGGGGTCAAGAGAGCTAAATTTGCATCATGTGGATTAAAAAGAGACCTAGAAGAAAATCCAATAAATATTATACCAATATTTATGACGATTGCCTCATAACTAACTAATAAATCGATTATTGTAATTCTTAATTCTACTTACTTTGACTATAACACATTAATCTTTGATTGACAAAGACCCCCACAGACTTTGCAATCGGTATCGATGCCTACATGTTGCATGATACGGAGTCGCGATACAGATATCAACGTGTGTGTGGTTGTAGCGCCGTCTGCCTCGCTGTCGTGCAACTTCGATACCGCGCCCACGAGTCTAATACAAGTTTCAAGGTGTATGAGCATGTATCTTAAATCGCGATGCCTAGCTGTAAACAATCGAACGAATAAAGGCTAGTTTAGGTTAGTGTGGCAGTTTTTATGATGGCGGTAGCTGACAAAGAATTTTTGTTTTGAAAGAATTCCTTAATATGTAAAGGTGGTTTCCATAATTGTGGAGCTGCACATCAGAAGATTATGCGAATAGGCAAAAAAGAGATTAAGCTATGAGAAAATCAGTAGTAAAATGCCAAGAAAAGTACTCCAAGGCTGGAAGGAGTTCTGTAACAAAAAAAAATTATAGTTTTCGGTGTGCACTTCGAGGGGTACTGAACATACTAATTGCTTCGATAAGAAGTGGTGCATCTTCAGACGATGTATATTATTATGTATTCTTATCTTAAAAGATTGTGACAGAACCACCGCAACTGCCACGAGCACAGGTTTGGGTAGCGACATCGTTGAAACATTCAGTAATGTCAATTACATTTTGCACCCTACTAATATCTTATAATTCCACCTCAGCGTATGTGGAGACGTTGATACCTTGATACTTGATGCTTGATACTTATCACATATACTGGCATTACGACTTGTATCGCGACATGTAGCGATACCAATCTCATCGTATGTGGGGTGTACGAAGGACAATGGACGAAGCGTAGGTTGAGTGAGAGACGCAAACCAACTATTTTAAATTCGCTTCGGGAAAAATGAGTGAACCCAACGACTTTAGAAACTATCTACTCATGGACGACACATTTTCTAAAATATTATTGGGAATGTACGATTGTTTCGGCAGTTTAGCATCGCAATATAAGAAACATGCACGCACACGTTAAGCATCACGACAGCGAGAGAACACGCCGATACAAAGTGATACTGATATAACCACACACAAGTTGATACCTGTATCGGGACCCCGTATCATGCGATATCTAACAATACCGATCTTAACGTCTCTGGGGGCCTTAACATAAAATTATTTTAAGGATGGGTCCTTAAGATAAAAATTCTATTAAGAACTGGTCCTTAACGACTTTGATTTCCAGATACAGGGTCTTAAAATTTGAAATAAATTAGCAATGTTTTATGTACTTTCTCAGTCAGTAAAACATGGCCCATAAAAGTAAATATTAAAAGACTACATATTTAAGTAATAAATTATTTTTAATGCGACAATGAGCGTAGATGCATATAACTTTCTTACGATTGAAGAAAAAACTGATTTTTTTTAAGTCTGAAAGCTTTGTCGGTTAGGGCGACAATAATATTATTTTAAAACTTCTGCGAGGCGAGCAATAAAATTCCTAATCTAGTAAAAAGAAAATAATTTACCTTTATATTGTGGCAAATGAGAAAATTAAGCGAGCGTGAAAGAATTGAAATCTTGTACATGATTGGTTTCGGTGGCATACTCAGACAGAAGTGGTTCACTTGTTTAATGCAACTCACCCTGATCGGCGGATATAAACCAAAGCATGGTAAGCAGAGTTAAGGCAAAGTTCCGGAAATTTGGGATTGTTCGAGATATTCAAAAATCTGGTCGATCCTCAATAACTGAAGTAGATGAGCTTATCGTTCTGTTAACAGTGCAAAATAATCCTCTAACCCCAATAGGAGAAACCGCATCTAATATTCGTTTGGCGTGATCAACTGTGCATAGAGTACTTACGAAACAAAGTTCCTTCCCTACGAGATATTCCTAGTTCACGAGCCGTTATGAGATGATTTTGCTTGGCGACGAACTGAATTCTGTGAGAAAATTCAACAATCTTGTAATGGTAAGGGTAACTTTGTAAAAAGAATAATTTCTTCTGACGAAGCGACATTTACATTAAACGATCATGTTAATAGACAAAATTGTCGTTGTTGGCAAGCAAAAATCCTCATTGGTTTTCAGAATGTCAAACACAACATCCTTAAAAAAGTGAACGTGTGGTGCGGTATAGTTGACGAAACAGTTTTAGGTTCTTACTTCTTTGAAAATTCTCTCACTGGTGAGGGATATTTGGAGTTTCTTTAAAATGACCGCTCTAATAACTTTTTATCCGGATTATGAGGAACCCGATGTACACCAGCTTGACCTCTTTTTCTAACAAGATGGAGCTCCGCCACATTAGCTTTTACCTATTAGCGTTTATTTAGATAAAGTTTTTCGCCAGATTTAACTCCTCTTGATTTTTTTCTTGTGGGGACACTTAAATTAGATTTAAAAGCACGAATACACCAATAAATTAGAAACATTAAGGCAGATGTCATCGACAGCGTTCAAAGAGAATTTGCTAATCGACTTAGCTATTGTCAGATTGACAAAGAAGATGCTCAATTCGAACATTTACTTTAGATACATATTTTTACCTTTTTAATTTTTAAGACAATATTTCTCTTTAACCTTGCCGTATGTAGAAAATGTGCTCTTTCTAATTCTGCAATAAAAAGTTGGGGTCTCTATTTAAAAAAAACAACGAAAACGTCATATCTCCATTTTTTTTTTCAAATTTTCATCATTTTTAGATATAGAAAATTGAGGCGGATAGATTTCTTCTCTCATTATATCATTTGTTATTATAGCTTAAACATTGATAATTTTATTCTATTTTTATAAAATGGAACTTTCTTTTTATATAATTATGATTAGGTTTGTTAATGCTTACCGAACTCCCAGCAATTCCAATGATTTCTTCAGATCCGTCGTACTTTCGATTTTCATTTTAGGAAACAACATTACGACTCCGGTTGTTTTGGTTCTGTTGACCAATTTCTCCAAATCACCTGCAGTCAGTTTCGATTCAAACTCATGAAGTCTTTCTTTGCTTGATTCAAAGGGCATTACAATGTACATTGAACTTTTATTGCCTTTATAAGGCAGTCCAAGAATTTCACAGCCTAGCTCTGGATCTTTGTAATAAGGAAACTCTCCCCCATTTGCCATCATGTCTGTTTCGTGAAGGCTTGGAGAGTTTCTTCCATTAACGTAAAACGGCCGTCTAAAATTGTTTAAGTTTATTTTCTATCATCATTTCAGTTGTTTTAGATTAAAGTATGTGCATAGGTCGTGGAAAGTTAGAAAGGCTATTACCCCCAAACCAGAACAAGAATCGACCATAATGACATGAAGATGTATTATACATAGGTAGCTCTAATATAACTTAGTGTGCCGAGTAGATTTCTTAGAATTATATCTCTAGGAATTGATCTAATAGTGAGTTATGTCATAGCATAAAACATACCAAGACATAAGTTAATAGCAACAGTTCATAACTTAATTTGTGGCACTACTTGATTGTACTCCTGTGAGCCGTCAGGAGCAGATTTCTGTTTGTTTAAGATACGTTACTTTAAAAAACAATAAATTTAGTGTCGAAGAACGTTTTTTAACATTTCGTTCTATAAGTGATACCACAGGTGAAGGTTTAACCAACTTTTTACTAAAAACTTTGGAGAATTATGGTTTAGACATTTATAATATTTGCGGCCAAGGTTATGATACTGGTTGAACCTTGTCATAAACGATGCTATGAAATCCAATATTTCTAGTAAAATTTTTTTTTCAACTGTTCAAGAATTATATAATTTTTTTTCTGCCTCAACCAATCGGTGGTCTATTTTGAAAAGTAACATTTCAAGTCTGACATTAAAGCCTTTGTCAGATATTAGATGGTCTAGCAGAATTAATGCAATAACCCCTCTAAGATTTCAGTTGGGCAAAATTTACGATGCTCTTTATGAAATTTTATCCGGAAATAATTTTGACAATACTACAAAACATCTAGCTACCTCCCTAGGTAAAAAAAATTAAAAATTGTGAGTTTGTGTGTATGGGAGTCTTGTGGTGCAAGATTCTAAGTATAGTGGATGCTGTTACTAAGATTCTTCAATCAAGAACATTTCCCACGCTTGTGAAAGTTTAAATAACCTCAATAAATTTGTAAAACATTATCGATTTGACAAAGGCTTCAGTGACTTATTAGTAGATGCCAAAGAACTAGCTTCTTGCTTAGAAGTTGATGCAAAATTTATATCCGCAGAAAATTTAAGGCCACAAAAGATTAAAAAACAATTTTCTTAGGAAGGTGAAGACCAGCCGATTGAAAACCAAAAAATTAAATTTAAAGTAAATTGTTTTTTCGGAATGCTAAACATCACTCTCTCATTCGTACATGAAAGATTTAAACTACTATCGTGTCATTCTGATGTTTTCAATTTTTTGTGGAATGTTGAGGATTTCGGCAAATGTTCTGACCAAGATCAATTTAATTTTTGTAAAAAACTGAACGAAATCTTAACTGACAAAGATCGAAACGAAAAAGATATAGACGGAACAAAACTTTTACAAGAATAACAATTTCTGCACGATGGCGACAAAAACGCGACGTCTGTAGTAGAAACACTTAATTACATTGCAATAAATAACCTAACCCACTCATTTCCAAACATTACGATTGCATTGCGTATACTATTAACCATTCCAGTTTCTGTAGCTACAGCGGAGAGATCATTCTCTAAATTAAAGTTGATTAAAAATTATTTACGATCTAGAATGGGACAAGAGCGGTTAGAAAATCTTGCTATCATTTCTATAGAGTCTGACTTTTTAAACAAATTTGAAATGGAAAATCTTGTTAATGAATTTACAAAAAGTAAAAGTCCAACTTTTGTAACACCTCTCCATCATGTATCATGATCATGTATTATCGGTTCCAAAACAATCGCTATTTTATTTCTTTATTTTTTTTTTTTTAATATTTTGAATTAATATTTTGTAACTTTGATACTGTTTTTGTTTTGTTACTGTTGTTTCGTTACTGTTGTTTCGTATTCTATTATTATTTTTTGTGTAGTTTCTGTTTGTCACAAATAAATATAGATATTTGTACTAAAAAGTATAGAGTTTTCTTCAAAAATTTCAACGATCAACTATGAGAGAAGGGTGTTAATTTTAGCTCAATATTATAATATTGTTTAAAGGCGCCTATCACTATTTCGCACGACGGCGCCGAAAATACTTGGCGCGTCCCTGAATTTGTCTGTCAATTTTTTTACAGAAAATTAGCCGATAACTGTTAGTTTTGTCCTCTAAAGGTTGCTTTTTTCCAGTTTATCACTAATTTAGTGACAACTCTAAAAAGTAGATTAGATTAGATATATTATATTTAACTGGTAATGTATGTGGCAGAAAGGTTACACAGTGGCAATAAAGCAATCCGAATATACCGGGAAAAATCTTAATTAAAATTTGCTTCTAAGCATTATATGTGCAGGGTGTCCGGTAAGTACCTTATAATTTCTGGGGAGCACACAGAGGAGATCAAAATAACCCTAATTTGTCATCATCTGAGATAACTAACCTGAACTAACCCCAAATTGGTATCCAGGGATTTACTTTTTTGGCTCTAACTTTTGAGCCACTTGTATAATTTAATGAAATTTTAATATTTCGTAGAGACCATAATAGTACATCAAGGTACAAGTTTTATAAAGCTCATTTTAGCGCACGGACAAGTGCGCTAATAGCTTTATAAAACGTATGCTTTATACTATTTTTTTCTATTTTGGCATTTTTTTCAATAAATAAATCCATATTTAAAAAGAAAGTAAAACATACAAATTTTCAAAATTTTTAGGCCTAAACTTTATGTTGGTAATACAATCAAATTATTTATCATATTAGCCTTGAAATCAACAAATTATTTTTATTTCATTGTCGGCCATTTTGTCGCGAAGTCGTATAATTTTTCTAACATACCTACATAATTTTAAAATATGGAGCAAGATGAGTTTAGTTTAACTCCGCCAAAGTTAAGGGAAATTGTGGTAAATTTTATAGTTCTATGTTTTATAATAAAGTAAGCTTGTAAGATTATTTGATATTTTTTTAACTCCATTTTATAGAATTAATGCAACCAAACATACACGACAGCAAGATGAAACATTTGTGAATATCATTGCCAACCCTAGAAAAATAAAGAAAACTGTTTCATAAAAAGTTCATTTCGATACTGAGAACGATATCGAAACAGCTTTTTTGTAAAACCAAATTAGAAAAAGACTAATTAAACCATAGTACAGTAGATGTTTTACATAGTCAGGGAAGACAGGAACGGACTTGCCACCACACTCGTTGATCCAAAATTTTGAGCGGTGTGACTTGACAGAGCTGAAAACCGATTTTTTAAATACCCTAGTCATTACTCTTCAAAAAAGGTACTCTTAATTTCTTTCGATATAACTGGCAGTTTTTTAGATAAATCGGTTTCTATGCGAAACACACACAAAAGTTACTAATGCTAAACACAAACAGGTACAAATCAGGTTGTTATTGGTAATACCTATATAATGAATTACTATTAACGGAAGTTAAATAAAAACAACAGAAGAAATAACAGAAACGAAAGAAATGGTGACCGACAATGAAGGCTCAGCTCATAGAAAACAGCGTGTAAATCCAAATACTCCTCCAAGCAGAAAAGAAACCTTAAAATATTGAAACCAATAAATATATCTGAGTTTCTTAACCCAAGGGAATACAATATTCCTCCAACCAGGAACATATTTGCTCTAAACAAACAACAAAAATCAAATTCAAAACCAAAACCAATCTAAAAAGATAACACCAATAGTTGTTGAAGAGCTTTCAAAAACTCCCGAAGGCCTCAGAAAACTGCAAGAGCAACTAAACAAAACAATTATAGAAAGGGGTACCATCTGAAGTTCTCAAAATGAACAACTTACGCCACAATTAAAGATATAAACGAATTCAACGCATATCTTCAGCAGTTGTAAAGTAATGTAAATAACAAATACCACACCTATGCAACTGTCGAAACTAAGATCCATGCCTTTAACTTGAGAGGCCTTGAGCACAAACCAGAGCCGGCGCATGTTGCACCAGAGCTTAGAACACAATACAAACTAAACGTAAAGCAAGTTTACCAATTAAAAACATTTTTCAGGCCCCTGTACATGTTGTTGACATTAACTTAAATCAGCGCCGGATTAAAGGTTTCGTAGGCCCTAGGCACCAGTGGTGAATTTTAGATTTTAATTCGGGGAGGTTCATTAACGGGTTGGGGGAAAAAATGCGCCGCAGGTGAACATTTTTTGGGTGTCACGCCCTAATTTTACCAAGGAATAACAAAATTTACAAATTAAGTGGTTTCCTAAACATTTCTACGCGTTTGAAGAGCCCAATGGATGCCCATGCCCTGATGAAGACGCTGTTTTTACAGATAAAGTTAAAAACATCATATTTAATATATGGCCAAAAGTTGTTAATTAAAAAAAAACTTACAAAATAGTTTAGAAATTTTAGCTTTTTATTGAACAAAACTAACTTTTGGCCATCGAAAATAATTGCGTAGGATAAATAATATATATAATATAATGTATATGTAATATGTTATAAGGTTTTTTGTATTTTGTATTGTAGTTTGTCTCTGTGTCTGTGAACTATTTTTCTTATTGTAGAATACAGTATTGATCCTTTTTGTGTGTCTATTTTTATTATATTTTTTGATAGTAGGCCCTTTGCGTTTCGTAGGCCCTAGGCAAGGGCCTAATGTGCCTTATGGATAATCCGGGCCTGACTTAAATAAATTAGAACAGCTATACTCTAAGTGTGTTCCGCGGAACCCTAGGGTTCCGCGATACCTCTGTAGGGGTTCCTCAAGAATTTAGAAAAAAAATCAAAGCACCTCTCTCTGGTCGAACGTTTTGACTCCGCGGCCGCGCGTAGGTATATTTATTTATTTATTTGTATTTGTATAAACATGTGTTACAATAGCTGGTACAATATCTCATAAGTTTGGTATCAACATGTATACTTGTATACTTGTGAGCGCGCAGTCCCTTTGATAAAAGCCGCCTCTGAATTGTTTACAACGCAATTTTTATATTTCTCTTTTTATTTTTGCTTTTTGTTTATCAAAGGCGCCGACTCGAGTATTTTCGAGAATATTCGAGATTGAGTCTAGGATTAAGTATAAAAGCGGCGATCGCGCGTCGCGCCTCGTCAGTCAGTTGACGATTAGCGTTCGGAGCGATAAGTTCCTACCTACCTACTTACAAGCTCGCTAGCGAGAAACTAGTGTTCATTGTTCTACTGCCTGCTGTATTCTGTTGTCTCAGTTTTATACATTTCTTCATTGTACTAAACTTAGTCTCTTATACGCAGTAACGATTGTGCATTATTTAGACCCCACCATCCTGACGTGTAACATTATAAATAAAGAAGAATGGAACGTTGGCTTAAAGGTGTTAAACGTGTTGCAACAACATCTTCTAATGACGCTGAATGTTCAAAAGCAGTACGCGCGGAGAATATAGCAATCACCGATCCAGACGATGATGCCACGACGTCAAGCTCGACGGTTTCAAAGACGAAAAAAAGGAAGTATGATGAATCATATATCAGTTTCGGATTTGTTGATTCCAACGGCTCACCTCTCTGCATGCTATGTAGTAAACTGCTTCCTAATAGTTCCATGGCACCTGCCAAATTGCGCCGACATTTACAAACTGTACACCCCGAGTCTAAAGACAAGAATAAAGAATTTTTTGTTCGTAAAAAAGATCAGTTATTGGAAAGTCAAAAAAATATGATGCTTGTAACAAAAACTATGAACGAAAAGGCCACGGAGGCATCATATTTAGTTAGCTATCGCATTGCACAAGCAGGTGAAGCGCACACTATCGCTGAGAATTTAATAAAGCCATGTGTATTAGACATAACAAAATGTATGCTCGATGAAAAATCTGAAAAGCATCTTTCTACTGTGCCGCTATCAAACGATACTGTTTCACGGCGAATCCATGATCTGGCAAGCTACGTCAAACAAGAACTAGTTACACGTCTACAAAAAACACGATTCGCCTTGCAAATGGACGAGTTAACTGATGTCGCTAGTTTGGCTATCTTGCTGGTTATCGTGAGATATCCATATGAAAGTTCTTTTGAAGAAGACATGCTTATGTGTTCACCGCTGCTCACAAACACTACCGGGGAAGAAATTTTTAATAAAATAAATATATTTTTGAAGAAAATAATCTCAGTTAGAACAATTGCATTGACATTTGTACAGATGGGGCCAAGGCGATGACAGGTAAAACAGCAGGAGCAGTGTCACAAATAAAAAATAAAGCGCCTAATTGTAGTTCCAGCCATTGTATTCTGCATAGACAAGCACTTGCGATGAAGCAAATGCCGTCAAATCTAAAATTAGTTATGGATGAAGCGGTAAAAATAATTAATTTTATCAAATCACGACCACTACAATCCCGATTGTTCTCATTATTGTGTGAAGATTATGGCAGCAAACATAAAACACTGCTGCTCCATACAGAAGTGCGATGGCTGTCTCGGGGTAAAACTTTAACAAGGCTATTTGAACTTAGAGCCGAGTTACAAATGTTTCTTTCAGCAGATACTTCTTTTAATTTGAAGGACCGTTTGTATGATAAAACTTGGTTGTTCCGATTGTCTTTTATGGCGGATATCTTTCAAAAACTGAACGAATTGAATTTATCATTGCAAGGTAAACAGACAACAGTGTTTCAGGCCAATAATAAAATAACTGCCTTCAAAAGAAAATTAGATTTTTGGATCATTTGCGTTGGTAAGAAAGAAATAGAAAGCTTTACGTCACTCAGTGAGTTTGTTGGCGATAACGACTCAGAAATGTTTCAAGATGATGTGTTTGAAGAATTGGTCCAATATCTCAGTTCGATGCGCGCATCTTTTGAAAATTATTTTCCCGAATAACAGAATACAAAAATGAAACTGAATTCATGGATTCATAATCCTTTTTTACCCAACTTGGAAAAGCCCGAAAGTATGTCAAACGAGATATATGAATCTCTTTTAGAAATGTCATCAGACACAAGTATGGAGTCACTGTTCAAAACGACGCCTCTCAACGATTTTTGGTGCAGAATCCGTGATGAATATCCAATGCTTGGCAAAATGGCTCTGAATATTCTTCTCCCGTTCCCAACAACATATTTGTGCGAAACAGGATTCTCAACCTATGCAGCCACGAAAACAAAATATCGCAATAGACTGGACGCCGAACCTGATATGAGACTTCAACTGTCTTCTATCAAACCTGATATCAACCAATTGATGAAAAATAAAAAACAGTTTCATACCTCCCATTAGTTAGATTTTTTCTTTTTTAATATCTTCTATTATTGTACTTGCCATGTGGTAAAGTAAGTAATAATTAGTAACTGTTACATTGTACTTTTATTATGCTTATTAATAAAGAATACACTTTTAAAAACTATTGTTTTATTGTAGGGTTCCATCAAGTATTTTGCTTCCCAAAAGGGTTCCGTCACCAAAAAAGTTTGAGAACCGCTGAATTAGAACATCAAATTCGCTACATGTAAACCTATGAGGTTGGTTTAAAATACGACCGAGCCCGGTAGTAGTAATTTAAGCACCGAAATAATTTCAAAGGCATCTAATCTAGAAAAGATTACTACTTCACCACACCAATATTAGTACAGCCTTTAAATAAAGTAACAGTTGAAGCTCTAGTTCATACTCCTGTCCAAAATTCTCAGAATAGTCGGAATCTAGAAAAACCAAAGCAAAGTGTTACCAAGTGTGAGGTGCAATCACAATTGTTTGGATCGTATTTAACCACCCCTAAAAATCCTACAAGAGAGGGAAAGCATAATATAGAAAGAGATCCTTTCGCAATAACATCAAATAAGTATCAGAAGATGTCTAAAAAGAAGCAAAAAAAAAAGAGAAAAAGGAAAAAGAAGAGAGAAACCCAAACGAGAGGAAAAATTAAGTCTAAAAAAGAAGACAGTTATAAATGTAAAAATACCCGTAATATAAGAAAAAAATTTATGACGACAACAAGTGTTTTGTATGTCACAGACAGATAGAGAGTAGAGATGAAATAATAGAGTGTGATGACTGCAAAAATTCATTACTTGAGCTTTAATTTAGATGAATTATTCTCAGATTCAGAAATTGATAAACTATTTAATATGTGTAATGGTTTTTGCTACATTTGAGCAATTAAAGTTACATAGTTTAACGTTTTTCTCTGTTTTGTATTTACAATATATTTACTTACAAGGTTCGTCCAATTACTATCTTGTACGTTTCCAATAATTATCAAAATTGTCCATACATTTTAGTACAATTTTTTGTTTGATAATATTCTCGAAGATAAAAATATAACAATAATGATTACTAATAAAGAAAAAATATTCTTAGCTATCCAATAACTAAAGATACGGTTTATCCTATAAATCTGATTGATGATCGTAGATGTGTGCAAATATCTTATTAGCTGCAAAGCAATAAAATCCGTTCAATACACTGTGAGGCTCCTGCCGGTAAGTTGTTTTTGATTAGTATTAAAACGTATACAGTTTTAACCTTTAGGACCATGCTACCGGTCACCAGAGCTTCGCCTCAGGTGCATAACTAACAAGGACCTGATTTTCAGGTTCGTCGTTAAGGCAATCCTGTATATTATAAAAAGTAATAATAAAGAAAGTTTAAAAGTAAAGTAATGATACATCCTAAGGGATATTGTTGGGTATCACCTTCAACTAAATTTAATAAATTACGCTAGAACTAAGATTACAGTGACTAGGCCAGTGCAATTATAAAATTTTATGTGGTATGCTTTGAACAAAATCACATAAAGCTCTTTTTCGGGGATGTTTAGTTCTTGCCATTCTACTTATCATGCTAAATGTCCCCACTTCTCTGTTATGGTTAATTTTGCCAGAAATAGTGGGAAAAAAATATAAAATTTTACACAAGCTGACTATATTAAGAAATAGTATTTTGAAAAAGTAACCACACAAGAAGAAAAGAAGTTAAAAAATGAAACTTTAGGATTTAGACATTATTAATTTTTTCTTCGATTCCTAATAATAAACTAACATTTCAAATCTTTCTGAATATGCATTTGGCTGTAAAAATATATCATCCTTTACTTGTAAGGCTTTACTTTTTTCTAATAATCTGAACGAAGATATTTATCCTTTTTTATAAAGGGATGAGGTTTTTTGTTCAAATAAAACCAACAAAAGATGTTTTATTTTACAACTAAGCCAATATTTGAAATCGGCGGGTATTCAGGTGGTTTAAGCAGAAGGCGACGCAGACAAAATCATGGTAGATAAGGCTCTTGAATTAAGAACATTAAAATCTCAAAGTAACCGACATAAAACATATTCAAGAAAAACTTGGTCCAATGAGATCTGCATTATTATTTTGCCACACAATATCTGGATGTGAAACCACCTCAGCCCTTTATAAAAAAGAAAAATTATCTTCGTTCATATTACTAGAAAAAACCAAAGGCCTAAAAGAACAAGTTGGCATATTTTTACAGCCAAATGCAAAAAGGATATTATTATAAATACCGATGAAGATTTTTTATGTCCCTTTACGGTGCAAATAAGTCAACAAAAGATTTAAATAAACCTGTTTTTTTTAAAGTTTACTATTAATACAACACGACAAAGTTTAAATAAGAATATTAAGTTAGCATGTCTGCCTTCAACATCAGTTGTAGCATGTCTTTAAAGTTTACGAGTTTACCATCAAATTCAGGAATGAATGGGTAACTAATATCTCCTCCTACTCGGGGTTGGAAAAAACAGGATGAAGCTATTCGGTCTATACACACCGATAAGCCATTAACTTCGGCATTTCTCCTGCCTCCTCTGCATTTTTTTATTTTAATTAATACGCTTCAAAGTCCATTTTGAACAATAATAGCACGCCAGTGAATTAAATATATAGGTATAGATTTAGAAATAATTAAAATGTTAGTATAATATTAAAAATTGGAAAAAAAATTAATTATGTTTAAAACATGAAGTTTAATTTTTTTAAAAGTAATATTTGATATTTTAAGCCTCTGTGGTACCCTACTATCTCAAAACACTATCTTCTAATATTGCCATCTAATGTATAATTTTATTAGGTTTCTTTTTTCCCTCTTCACTTTATCTCGTAAAGTTAACTATAACGGAGATAATTTAAAATAATAAGCAACAAATGCACACTGGGGACTTTAAGTATAAGTAACGGCAAAAACTAAACATCCCCGAGAAAAACAGCTTTATATGATTTTGTTCCCAGCCAAGTACTAAGTGCACCGGGGTAGACATAAAACTTAATAAGTGAAATAATTTAGTGGCGTATTGCGTGCATAATTTATTTAAAAAAGAATTTTTTACAATCGTAGCAGAGCGCTTTCGGCTTTCGCCATCTTCAGTGCTATTCGTCAGTACTTAATACACACTATCTTCAAAATTTGCATACTCTATCTTTACAACTTAAAGCTTGGGAACACTGCATTTAGTCTCTTACATGTAAGTTTTTTTGATCGTGGTTTTTAAAGTGCAAGTATGCAAATTTTGAAGATGGTGTGTATTAAGTACTGACGAATAGCACTGACGATGGCGAAAGCCGAAAGCGCTCTGCTACGATTGTAAGAAATTCTTTTTTGAATAAATTATGCACGCAATACACCACTAAATTATTTCACTTATATTTTTACGTGCGCACAGCCAACACCCTCCCTTTCATATAAAACTTAATGGTTTGAAGTTAAAAAATAAACATTCTTCTCGAAGTTACTTTTTTATTGGTTGTTCAAACCAAGAACGAATGTATGTGGGACAATGTGGGTGGTCAACTTATGCGAGTATGTAGTTACGTACCTTCGTGTATTTCCTTTAAAAAAATGATGTTCCCACTCAGAACTAAAATAAAGGGCACTGGAAAAAATGACCTTGGTTTCACTAGAGGGCAATTCATTTAAAATATTCTTTATCTTCCCATTCGTGTTCGTTTCAACCCAACTGTTTATTTCTGCTTTTGCCAATCCGGGATTTCCTTCAAAATCTACATTTAAAATATTGCTATGGTACAGTTCCTGAGCTGTAGATTTGTATAAGGATCGGATCTACAAACAAATATATAGGCATAATCGAATCTCCAAGAGGAAAGACGGATGGAGTAGTGTTGTATCGGTACCTATATTTTATTTTAACCACCAATTAAATCAGTTCTGATCATAAAATTATTACTAAATTATTAAACCCTTGTGGCTATGAAAATTCGCGCAACTGTGCACCAACAGTAGAACCTGTCTGTTACCAACACTGTTAAAGCGGCCCTCTGTGGTATTGGCCAGTTTGAAAATTCTGCAAATCTACTTTAATATTATGGGAATTCCAATATACAATTTGTCCGGCGATGTGATTGACAAGAGGGCAAACGCACCAAAAATTTAATTTTTCGAGGAAAAGTCATTATTTATAAAAATTTTTGCTTGCTGAAAAAATACGATTGCCATAAAAAAAATATATTGTATACAGGGTGTCCACTGTCCAAACAGTTTAAAAGTCAAATTTTTACAAGGGCATAGTACCCTTATTCTAAAGTTTTTAGCAAAATACTATTTAAGAGAATAGGGTCAAATCATCACATATTCAGCGTCTAAGATATTGGTTTTCATTAAGTTTGGATAGCAATAATATTTTTGCTTGAGAAGTTTGGTAGGTGTACATTTGATTTTGTATACCTTCAAGTATGACCTTTGATAAGGTACCTCAGAAATATATTATTACAGTGTCAAGCAAAACGGCATTATCAGTAAGTTCAGACTAGGATATCTTAAATGGTGAAGATCGTTCCCCGTTCGTTTAGTTTTTTTCAACCGGTCCCTGATCGCGCTTTTATAGGGATTTTGTTTTATAAGGTTGTTTATATCCCAATGTTGGTAGCGACTATGCTATATTTAATACTCATGTTTGTTTGTTGTTCCAGCTGGTTAAATTGTTATGTCATATTGGTCAAAACTTATTATTTAAAGTTATGCTGTGTTCTAATTAAATAAAGCATATTATCCAATTCATTCATTATGATTATTGATTATGATTATTGATTTAACTAAAATAGATAAACTTCTACGACCTGAAAGATTTGACACTGATCACAACTCCCCCAAAGCTGCTCAAGAATGGACCCATTGAAAAGTAACATATGACAACGCAAACTTAATTAATTTTATCATGAAGTCACACAAACCATGATTTTATTATTAATTGCACAACGTCTTAAGAAACTGCTAAAACTCTGGATTCTATTTTTATCAAGCCGAGGTATTTCTCAGATACTGTTTGAGTTAGAAAAAACAGCCTAGTGAGACAACAAGTAAATAGTTGCAAGAATTAAAACAACTTACTAAGGATTGAAATTTTAAGGCTGTATTTGCTGATGAAAGCTACAATGATTATACAGGGTCGTTGGTATGTATGTAAACGGTCGATTATTTCTTAAAGTAAAACAGCTAGCAAAAAATAATTAAGACAAAAAATTTTTGGGTTTTTTAGAGTCTATAAAAATTTTGAAAGAATAAGTATACAGGATGAGTCAGAAAGCCGTAGGAAAACAATGTTACCTTTTTTTAATGGAACACCCTCTGTCTTAGAATTTTTTTGGATTAAACATTAAATTACAATTATTTTTTAATAAACATATTATAAGTCTAAACCTAATAGTTTCCGAGATATCGACTATCGAAAAATTACATTTTTAAACTTTGACAGCCTCTAGCTTTCTAACGGTACGTCTTAGAGTAAAACGGCTTACATATCCCTATATTAGTTTTTTACCATCTTCCTACTAGTGTCAACTTCCAGTTTAACCGGATGTAACCTCGGATGTAACTCAAAGGCCGGAAATATAGTACTACCG
The DNA here is from genome assembly GCA_963920685.1 of Polydrusus tereticollis. Lineage (NCBI taxonomy): Eukaryota > Metazoa > Arthropoda > Insecta > Coleoptera > Curculionidae > Polydrusus > Polydrusus tereticollis. Next base: position 64,999,096 of record OY987331.1, read on the forward strand.
GTTTAACCTGAAGTTAACATTTTTGGGAAGATAATAAAAAAGTAAGATAGGGACATGGAAGCCATTTTGCTCTATGGCATGACATTAGAAAGCTAGAATCTGTCAAAGTTCAAAAATGTAATTTTTCAAAAGTCGATATCTCGGAAAACATTAGGTTTAGACTTATCATACACTTATTAAAAAATAATTATAATTTTATGTAGAATCCAAAAATATTCTGAGATATAGGGTGTTCCATTAAAAAAAAGTAACTTTGTTTCTCTACGGCTTTTCGACTCATCCTGTATACTTATTTTTTTAAAATTCTAATAGACTTCAAGAAACCCTAGAACTTTTATCTTAAATATTTTTCGCTAGCTGTTTTACTTTAAGAAATAATCGACCGTTTCCATACATACCAACCACCCTGTATAACAGATTCTTTTATCAATGGATTGGGTTCAAACCAAGTTCGACACCGTTTATTAGAAAATAGTATATTGCAAGTCCAAGACGCCGCGAACCAAGCCCAATCGATAGAAGCTGCACAGAAAAACTCAGAAGCTTATTATATGTTACAGTCAAGCTTATAAATTCTGTGACTTCCGGAAGTATAAAAACATCGGAGAAACTTGAAGAAAAATTTTCTTCTGCTTTTAAATGTTAATCTGTGGAAAGAATAAAAAGCAGTTACGTAGTTTATGCCCTGCAAGAGATTCCATTTACAATGGACGTGGTAAACGTAGACACTTTTCAAAGGTATGCCTGAGTAAGAAATAACATAAATCTTCTGTCTGTAGCCTCAATTTTACCCGCTACGAAACATGCAGCTTCTGCAGAGAGTTTAACTAAGCGTCTAATCAAAGTTAAAATAAATAATATTATTAACCAACTATAAGTTTTAGTTCTTAGGTCCTTTATTTGTTTACTTTATGAACTCATTTTTATATAATTCAGGTTTGGAAGAGGTAATCAGATGAAGATCAGATAGCATAACAATAGTTATTGAAACGCCACTCCACCATGAAGGGCGCATTTTTCCAGTTGGGTTATAACATAGTCATAACTCCATCGCACCTCTCCTAGGGATATCGATTTTATAGCTTGCATAATTCTTTAGTTTAAAATGTTCTTATTATTTGGCAATGGATTGTCATAAGTTAACTGTTTGAGACGTCATATTTGTGAAATTCCGAAAATGTCAGTTCGAAAACGTTCAAGGCAAGTCAACATTACAAGATCGAGTCTGCATAACATTTTAAAGAACGATCTTCATTGCAAGGCCTTTAAGATATAGTTGACTCAAGAATTAAAGCCAAACGATAATGTGGTATGTATGTATGTTTGCTAATGGACTCATTTAGCATTTTCTTTATTAGATTTTCTAAAAGATCTTGTATTTTACTGCAAAAAAATTTTAATTTTCTGATGCCTCTAAAGCTAAAGCAATTTACGAACATCGACTCACAGAAACCACTGTGTAGCGTCACTAAGTCTTATAGTCAGTCGATAACGCTCGCTACCGTTTATTGCGACTAAGAAGACAGGTGGCTATGCACATCGCCCTTTCTTATTTAATACATTAATCTCGTTGTACGTTAATACTCAAACAACCTACAAAGAGTTTCTCTTAAGACGCGTCCTCACCGACACTGTCGATAGACTCTGTCTATCGACGTTGTCGACTTGGTGTGTACGTGTCAATCGACGGTGTCGATCGACAAAATAAATCGTTCGACATGTCGATTTGTTTTCCATCGATGTCTTCTTTATAAATTTTTGGCGCGATTTTTTGTAATAAATATTCAAATTCACTTTCCGACATTCGAAAAAAATTTTTAAAAGCACCGTTGCACCTGTATTCAAGGCTCAATATGTTGACGTAATCTTTTGTTAAATCTTCTATCAAATTACTGGCACTATATCTAGTTCTACTTTGAAGACTTGGTCGAACCCAAAATCTTCTTTTGCGTGCAATTTTTCTTTTTTGAGTCGCAATAATAATATATGCGGCACAAGCAACTACGTCATCTTCGTCAGACATGTTGATTGTTGATCAACAATGTCGATAGACAGAGTCGACACTGTCGATAGACTCTGTCTATCGACGTTGTCGACTTGGTGTGTACTTGGCAATCGACGGTGTCGATCGATAAAATAAATCGATCGACATGTCCATTTGTTTTCCATCGGTGTCTTCTTTATAAATTTTTGGCCCGATTTTTTGTAATAAATATTCAAATTCACATTCCGACATTCGAAAAAAAATTTTAAAAGCTCCGTTACACCTGTATTCAATATGTTGACGTCATCTTTTCTTAAATCTTCTATCAAATTACTGGCACTATATCTAGTTCTACTTTGAAGACTTGGTCGAACCCAAAATCTTCTTTTGCGTGCAATTTTTCTTTTTTTAGTCGCGATAATACACACATCGCCAAAATTCTTGGACCCCCCTCGTAAATTTTAAAACGAAGGATTTATCATGGCTGCTTTTTTGTACATCTAACCTTTAGTTATTTCACCGTTGCTACGAATCTAAAAATGTTTACAAAAACAATTTCCCACAATTTTAGGTACCTACCAATGTATAAAAAGTGGTTCATATCGATTTCGCGTGTTGAAGGGATAGTTGAGTTTTTCTTTGCAATTATGCCTGGCAATAGAATTTCAGTGTTCAATAGAGCAAGAATAGTGGCTTTGCATGATGAGGGTCTGCCGAATCATCGAATCGCGGATAGACTAGGGATTCCCCGCGCTTCATTTATTCGAATAGTGCGTTTCTACCAGGAAACTAACAGCGTTGACTGGATGACTGGAGACGTGGAACTGGGCATCCTAGGGTAACTAATGCAAAAGAAGATCGGTATGTAGCAGGTTATGTACGTCGGAATCAAACCATAACAGTCTCAGCTGTCCGAACTCATTTGAGAAGGACGTTTGGTCGATACATTCCCAGTACCACAATACGGCGGAGACTTGCTGGAGCCAATTTGCGATCTGGGAGACCATTAAGAGTACGTAAGTTACTGCCCAGACATATAGCCGCTCGTCTACAGTGGGTACAGGAACACAGAGACTGGCTTTTAGCTCAGTGGCGAAATGTCCTTTTTTCGGACGGAACCAGATTTGGTTTACTTAGTGATAGTCGGCGACACAGAGTTTGGAGAGGGCCAGGGCGACCAGAAATACTATCTTTTGCCAGAGAAGTCGTTCCATACCAAGAAGGAACAGTAATGTTTTAGGGAGGCATAATGCATGGTCGTCGTACGCAGCTTATTCCTATTGCAGACACTATGACAGGGGATAGATATGTTCGAAACATTATTGAACCCATTATTTATAATCACCGAAATGAAATTGGAGCCAATTTCATTTTCATGGATGACAATGCTAGGCTCCATCGCACGAGAAGAGTACAAAATGCACTAGAAATTCAGAATATTTAAAGATTGCCGTGGCCAGCAAATTCGCCAGACATGAATCCCATTGAGCACATGTGGGATTTCGTTGGACGAGCAATCTCAAACAGAAACAATCCTCCTATCACCCTCCAGGAACTCACACTCGCGGCCCAAGAAGAATGAAAGATCATCCCAATGGATACCATTAACGCCCTTATTGTTTCCATGCACAGGCGAGTTAACACCTTACTACAGGACAGGGGAGGACACACCGAATATTAATCCATTTTTGATTTCGCTCTAAAGTGGTTTTCTTCTAAATTTCAAATTCTGGTAATCATTTTATTATGCACAATTTTTCGTTTGTATTTTTTTTCTTGTTCAGTTAAAATTTAATTCAGCCAATTTGCATTGGATACATAACCAAATTAAATATACTTTGTAATACACTTCTTGATTATAATAATAGCGTCTCATTTTGACAAACATAAGGGGGTCCAAGAATTTTGACGCTGTGTGTAATATATGCGGCACAAGCAACCACGTCATCTTCGTCAGACATGTTGATTTCGACTGATCGACAACCATTTCTGTCAACTCTGGTGTGGACAGATGCAGTTTTGTCGACTTGTTGATCAACAGTGTCGATAGACAGAGTCGATCGACAGTGTCGACTCGGTGAGGACGCGCCTTATAATACTAATTTAGACACAACACATTCTTAACTAAAAATCTCGTAGTCAAAAGCAACTAGATTTTCAATTCGAACCTCTAAACTGCCCGGGAAAACCATATTGTTTTGAAAATCAAGACAGCTTTGTATTAATTATTTTAGACTGCCAGGTTATATTTGACTTTGACAGCGCTTGTTTCAGTATTTTTCAAGTTTTATTACACACAATTTATTCTTTTTGGTTTTTCTAAAATAGTGTTAGAGAAAGTATACCTAGTCTAGAACTCGAATGAAATGGTATTTCGCACTTGTTATAGAATATACTAGTAAAAGTAATAATAATAAGCCTTTGCTTTAACTAAACAAACAAACAGTAAGTTCATCTCCCTTGTATATTCACAGAAAGACCGTTGCACAACTTCAAAGCGGACGAACTGTGGACTGCGGACGTCACCGCGATCTCGTATGTTTCGAAACCTACTAATCGGATTGACTTCAAATTTTCTAGGCCTGACTACACCTTATAAATATTTTAAAAAATTAGGTAAAGACTGTAGTTTGAGGTTTGACCAAATGAGCGAAAGGAAGCAGGAAACAACGATTTTATTTTAAATTATCTTTAGCGACGTAGCTCATTTTAAATTTAGTGGATACGTAAACAAGCAAAATTGCAGAAAAGGGGTGAGGAAAATCCAAGAGAAATACTAGAGGAATGACTGTATCCAGTAAAAGTGACCGTGTCGTGTGGTTTTTGCTTGCATAGTGTTATTGGTTGGTTGGTATTACTGTAAATGGCGCTCGATACAGAACAATGCTAAGAGATTGTTTGTGGAACGAATTAAAAGGTATTGATGTGCAGGACATGTGGCTCCAATAAGACAGTGTCACTTGGCATACAGCGGATGAAACACTGAATCTTTTAAGGGAGATATTTATTTGACAATCGAATAATTTCTGGCAGAGCGGAAGTTAGTTGTCCGCCTATGTCGTGCCATCTCACATCCTCAGATTATTTCTTGTGGGGCTTTTTGAACTAAAAAGCTTATACTAATAATCCTCAAGGAAGGTGCAAATTTGAAACTACATATAACAATAATTTTCCTGGTCAGGAGGATTAACAGTAGTACTGATATTTATGGCTGCCTTATGTCCAAGAAAACTCAATTAAGATTTTTTTTAATGCTAAGGCAGAGCACTGCAAGATAAATTTTTTATGACGCTCTGCGAGCGATGCGTGTGCGCGGGAAGCGATTCACGTTGGTTTTGCATTCCCAGAGAACAAGATGTTAGGAAACACGACCCGAACGTGTTATTCAAGTGAAAAGAGTAATTTTCCAAACTTGGTGCACAGTGTTATCATTTTAGTTTGTCCCACTTTTAAGAGCCTGCAACTTTCTTGTTTCTTGAGTTTTTGTTTGAGCGCGCTCATTCAAAAAAACAGAATGTAGAATTGTTAGATAAGTTTTTATAGGTTTTATTAAAAATGACAGTAGGCAAAAAGCAAACTTTTTTTTTAAGGTGTATATAAGAAGCGCATTAGATGGTCCCGTTTTTTTCGATTCCAAAAATATAACACACATATGCATTCTTCTCTTAATTCCATCTAACATTGACAAAAATATGTAAAAATATTGTTGTTAAAAAGCGTCAAGGTAGCTATGCAACAGTTTTGTTTCCTAATTTTGTTTGTCAGATTATCTTATCAAGAAAGCACGACACATTGAAAAAAAAAATCAGTTATATTAATATTAGCGTAACTAGAAAATAATAAAAGTTTATACCATTAATTTAATAAATAGAACTATATTATAATTATTACATAATCTATATTGCTTTACTGCACCTTCATTTTCGATACATTTACAAAACACTTACAATATGACTATTTATGGTTAATAAAATTTCTCTTTTATTTTGAATCTGAAGGATGGCGTTATCAATTCTAATATACAGTTCATTCAACGAATAACACGGATTATTATAAAAAAAATTTTAATATGACCCAAAAGAAAAATTCACACGGTGTTAAATTTGGGCTCTTGGGGGGACATTTTATAGTACCTGATTTCCCTATTCATTGGACGTATATATACAGGGTGTCTTTAAAAGGTCTGTACAAAATCTGAGCACATATTCCTGAGGCCAAAATAAGGCGATTTAAAGCTACACCTTAGTACGAAATTGCTCCGTTTCCGTGAAGTTAAAAAATAAAAATCGAATTTTTTAAAATTAGTGAACATATCTTAACGTCCTACTTTAAAACTTGGTACGGCATCGAACACTAAAAACCGAAATATCTCAAAAACAGCTTACTTTATTTTAATTTGTATTAAATTATTTATAAAATCTACTTTTAAAGATAATACAGAAAACGTCTTCTTCCATTTCTAATAAAAAGGGCTCAAAATATAATTAAGTTTTAAAATAAATGAGTGGCATATAATTACTAATTTCTAAAAAAATCTGAGGCAAAGGAGATGAATTGAAAACTGGCGCTTCTTATGTCTCTAATTACTGTATGACCACCTCTCTTCATAATCTAAATGAAGTATTAATTGAATAATGGTTGAAACGTAATATTTCTGATTTTGGCCGTGTGCAAGTCGAGACAGGAGAGACACGCACGCGAAACACAAGGGCCTTGATCACATGAAAAGGAATCTGAATAACGCCTTTTCCGGTTTCAAATCAAAAGCATTTCGGTTATTAAAGGGCACTTAGGGCCGCGGCAGATGTTCGATCCGCTACCATTTTTAATGGTGACGGCTTGCATCAAGACTAATGAAAATATAAACCATAAATATACACTTTCTAGTTCGTAACCTAACATAAGATGGTTTGCACCGCTAAAATTGGAAATTGTAGCTTAATTAATTTTACAAGAGTACCTTTTTGTTTCAAATTAGTTCCTTAATAAAACAAGGAAAAAACTACACTGATAAAAAGTTATGGCCATTCTAAACCATAATAAGTACATTGTGAAGAGCCCTCTAATGGCCACAGTGAAAAGGTGTCCGTATTCGGGTTTCGCATACCAAAAAACCCCCGGATACCAAGTTTTAAACTAATACGTTAAAAAATGTTCATTAATATTAAAAAAATTCTATTTTTATTTTTTAAGTTTACCACCCTGTATCTCGGAAACGCAGCAATTTCAGACTAAAGTAAGTTGCTTTAAATCGCCTTATTTTGGCCTCAGGAATATGTGCTCAGATTTTATACAGACCTTTTACAGACAACCTGTATATACACTTCCAGTCTCGAAAAATGTCTCCTTCAGCCGATAAAACATGTATTTGGAAGGAACCCGTCTATTGGGAACTTGGAGCCTATACCTCCTAAATACTAGGATTGCACTACCCGTTTGACGAAAAATATCAAACATAAACACTTTTCCTCCACTTGATAATAACATCTCATGTTAGCTGGTTTTTACAAAAAAAAATCTATTCTAAACGAGTAATAAAAATGATAATAACAGACTAAGATATAAGTGAAGACAAAATCCATCCAACAAAACTGTTGCAGAGCTATATGGATGCTTTTTAACAATATTATTTTTACACATTTTTGTCAATGTTTGATGGAATTAAGAGAAGAATGCATATGTGTGTTATATTTTTGAAATCAAAAGAAAAGGGACAATCTAATGCACTTCGAATATACAGAGTATCCCATAAAAAGAAAATAAAAATTTTGCTTTTTAATGTGACTGCCATTTTTGATAAAACCCATAAAAACTTTGCTAACAATTCTACATCGTGTTTTTTGAAACAAGAAAGTTACAGGGTCTTAAAAGTTGGACAAACTAAAACGATAACACTGTACAATATAGATTAGATAGGTACCTACTATTGCAAAAAATCTAGAAATTTGACAACCTTCCAATATCTTTGTTATATTATTGATGTCTCTAGCAATTTAATGCGCGTATAAATAGTTGTGATTATTTTAGAATCAACTAACAAATTTTCCAGACAGGACCAGAAAAAGTAATGTTGATGGGAGAATTCGAGTTTAATAAATCATAATTAATAAAATAAAAAGTGGGTTGCAAGAAAACTAAAAACTTGGCAACGTATTTTAAGTGACCCACTTCTGCCAAAATTAATTGATTAATCTTTGACGGTTTTGAAGTAAATTAGTCCACTAACCCTGTATTAATCATTTAGATACTGACGAAACCGTGATTATTTCTAGCTTTTGCGGCTAAATATACGTCTTTTAAGTACATCTTATGTTCCCAAAACCTTGCTTGTGTACTTTTACCTTAGACCCTTAACATATTATTAAAATTTCTGCTTTGCGCATGAATAGTGTGTACCGGGTGTCCCACTAAGAATGGCTGTCGGCCGTATCTCAGAAAGTGTTAGTCGTATGGCTTGCGGAAAAAAAATATATGAGGTAAAGCGGTCATGAGAAATTGCTGGAAATTATTTTGAAGTTTCTCAGACTGGCGCTAGAGGGCGCAACAGTAACGGTAAATATGAATCACGAAGTTTCCTCAAAAGTCACCTAGTTAAGGTGTATCCCGAAAATAACATTTTTGTATATTTCGAAGATTTATTAATATAATTCCCCTATAGAACGTGTCCGTCACTTTTCAAATAAAGTGGTGGGGGAAGGTTGAACATTATTTGTAATAAATGCTGATAACTCCGGTCTGGCTTAACATAATTTAGCAAACTTTTGTTAAAAAGGGCTTTTCTCACTCTATATATCATCTTATGAACTACGGCAATATGTGTTTTACACTAGGCGCTAGGGGGCACTGTCTTATAACTTCACAAACATTGCGAGTTTTTTCCATAATTGTAAATATAATAGTATGTTCAATTTGACCTGATTACAAGGATGATTAAAAGTTTAAGAAGTCAGCCAAAACCGCAAGTTAATATCTATTTTCAATCCGGAGATATCAACAACAATAATCATAATTATGGAACATTATGATTTTATTTTTAAGTTGCAATTGTAAAGGTTTTTTTAAGAGTCAAATGGGCATTGGAAAAACAAAATATGAAGGTACGTATATTTCAAGCAAATATATCGTTACGACAATAATTCTCAGTGGCGCCCTAAATGTTCAAATTGTCGCCCATCTTTCTGTATACACCACTCCAATCTCTCCCTGGTTGATAATACTGCAGTTTCCACCTCTGCCATGGGAATACGGCGGCTGCTTATCCTTTCTGTCATGTTTTCCCTTGTGGTGGGTCTAGTAGCGAAAACAAGATCCTTTAATCTTCCCCATAGATAAAAATTTAGGCATGTTAAGTCAGGGGATCTAAAATAAAAATTACCACTTTCATTAACAGTATCACAATATATCCTATAATATTACCTGGCAGGCCTCGAAAATATACTCCTTCTTCCTATGCACCTTGCAGGAAATGTGTCGTCAAGAAATTGACAAACGTTTGCCGCAAAATGTGCAGGACATCCATCGTGTTGGAAAACCATAGTTCTGCGAATATCCAAGGGCACATCTTCGAGAAGAATTGGGAGTTAGTAATTTAAAAAATGTAAATATCTTTGCCCAGTAAGTGACTCATTAAATACAAACGGTCCGATTATTCTGCCACCCAAAATGCCGCACCAGACATTGATACTACATCTTCCTTGATGCTGCACCTCCCGCATCCAATGGGGATTATCCCGCGACCAATAATGCATATTATGGCGGCTTACTCTTCCATTACTATGGAAAGTAGCTTCATCAGTCAACAAAATTCTGGAGAGGAGATTTCTATCTTCCAATATCATATTGAGCAACCAATAGCAATGATCCAATCTTCTATCATAATCTTGCGGGGTCAAAGCCTGGTGGAGCACAATATGGTAGGGATGTAGCCTAAAGAAAAACAAAATACTTATTACATTGACTTGAAAACTATTAAGAGAAATATTGGCATTATTCTAAACTATTTAGGAGTTATAACATATAGATATAATTACTTACCTTTCTTCTAATAAAATCCTATGCACAGTAGAGCGAGTAACTCCCAAGTCTCTAACAATTAATCTAATTTTTGAAGAAGTAGTCCATACTTGCAGTGGAGTGTAGGTAATAAATTAAAACAACACTTCTGTTTTCCTCCACAAATAATATATATTTTGAAAATTTTTAATGATTGTCCCTACATGTTTCTACTATATATACAGTCATCCTCTGGGGAACTACATCGAGTGTAAATTGGGTTCTAATAGTTGTTGTCTCAAATTAATGAGTACAACATTTAAGATAATCGTAGCAAGTGAAATTTGTTTAGATGAAGACTAACTTGAGGTAACTCAGAGTTGTAGATATGCAAATCAGCACATTTTAGTTTATTTTAAATTTGTTAATAAATGTGAGAAAATTTATTTATTTTTGATGAGTATGGTATAAAATAAATTTTAATAATTAGTATATGAGCATTTTTTGATATAACATGGTTTATGTGGAGAAACCAAAAAAAAGAAAGAAAGAAAAATTTTTTGAATTATTTTATAAAACTATGAAATTTCATGTTTTTGTTGAGTAATAAAACTAAATAAAGTAGGATAGGGGCTAAGCCACATAAACCACTATATATCAAAAAATGCTCATATATTAATTATTAAAATTTATTTTATACCATACTCATCGAAAATAACTAAATTTTCTCACTTTTATTAACAAATTGAAAATAAACTAAAATGTGCTGATTTAGTTTATTTCAAGTTAGTCTTCAACTAAACAAATTTCACTTGCTACGATTATCTTAAATTTTGTACTCATTAATTTGAGACAACTATTAGAACCCAATCTACACTCGATATAGTTCTCCTGAGGATGACTGTATATATAGTCGAAACATGTAGGGACAATCGGTAAAAATTTTCAAAATATATATTATTTGTGGAGGAAGACAGAAGTGTTGTTTTAATTAATTAATCTAATATTAATTTGTGGATTAAATTCCACATATGCCAAACCATTTACAATGTTTTCTTCGGTTCGACCTCGGCGGCGTCTGCGATATACAGGGCGACGAATACTTCCAGTAGTAGGAAAACGGCTAGCTAAACGATTAAACATTCTACTGTCGTATCGGCGCCTTTGAGGGTATCGTACTGCGTAAACCCGTTCAGCACTTGTTGCATTTCCCAAATATTCAAAATACACTGCAATGATATCAACCGCTTCCTCAAGTAACAGAGGCATTTTTAAAATCAAATAGGACACAACACTGTTGGCGCGATAAAAATTTTGACGTAATAATGAAAGGTGACACGCGTGCACAGTTTCAATTCATATTTTGTTTTTCCAAGGCCTATTTGACTCTTAAAAAAACCTTTACAATGGCAACTTGAAAATAAAATCATAATGTTCCGTAATTATGATTATTGTTGTTGATATCTCCGGATTGAAAATAGATATTAACTTGCGGTTTTCGCTGACTTCTTAGACTTTTAATCGTCCTTGTAATCAGGTAAAATTGAATATACTAATTTATTTACAATTATGGAAAAAACGCGCAATGTTTGTGAAGTTGTAAGAAAGCTCCCCCTAGCGCCTAGTGTAAAACACATATTGCCGTAGTTCATAAGATGATATAATATAGAGTGAGAAAAGCCCTTTTTAACAAAACTAAGTTTGCTAAATTATGTTAAGCCAGACCGGAGTTATCTGCATTAATTATAAATAATGTTCAACCTTCCCCCACCACTTTATTAGAAAAGTGACGAACACGTTCTATAGGCGATTTTATTAATAAATCCTCGAAATATACAAAAATGTTATTTTAGGGATACCTTAACTAGACGACTTTTGAGGAAACTTCGTGATTCGTATTTACCGTTACTGTTGCGCCCTCTAGCGCCAGTCTGAGAAGCTTGAAAATAATTTCCAGCAATTTCTCATGACCACTTTACCTAATAAATTTTTTTTTTCCGCAAGCCAGACGACTAACACTTTCTGAGATACGTCCGACAGCCATTCTTAGTGGGACACCCGGTATATTTGTATATTTATGTTTATACTTACTGGATAATTTGTCTGAATGAAAGCTGCAGTAGCAACATGGACGTTCTCACCTATTTTGAAACCGGATGTAGAAATTATTTTATTAATAAGCCTGGAAAATTGTTCATGGAAAATTTGTGATCTTTTGTCAAAATCTGGAATTTCTGCTGCAAGTCCCATAAATTCCGATAGTTCCTTGAAGGTTAGACCATTAGATCCTAATAATACTAGGGCTAGTGCACCTAAAAAGTAATAAACTTATGACCATCCATACCCCATACATATCCTGATCCAAAAAGCAACATAGTAACAAGCTACTTAATCTAGGACTTATCCACTACGCAATCGTATTTGACAATAATAATTTTTTAGCCTAGTAAGAGCATTGTAAAGCTGTGAAAATGACACCGGATATATTAAACCCATTTAAAGCTGTTAGAATAACAAAAATATTTAAACCAAATTTAGACAAGGAGATACGCTGCCCCACAAATTATATGTTTTCAGAAATCTGAATTGGGATAAAATAGGAATGAACAGAAATGGCGAATGATGAAAACATCTGTATTATGCAGGGAATATCTAAGATATGATTCTAACACTAAATAATGAGTCACTGAAAGTAAGCCTGAAAATCGCCGTAGAAATCATGAGAAATATTTGTATCAAATTGAGATACCGAAGTAATAAAGATGAAGTAATTGAAAAAGTGACATAAGTAAATAAATATATTACAGAATATAAATTATTTACCAGTGGAGATCGTGACCTAGTAAAGGAAATCAAGGAATAATAATATTTGACTAAATACAATGAGTACAAGGTAAGATTTATAGAATGCTTACATCCAATACTGAATAATCCAACTGTTAAGAGGAATAAAGAAAAACCTTAACAACGTAGCTAATGCTCTTAACAAATAAATGAGAATGGTAGGCTAAAAGGATCTCTATCCGAGATCCGAGCCGGTTCTTTAATAAAGTGACAATAAAGGTAAAATTTGAATTTCTACTATTTAACTTAAGGTTATATCAATAGACAAATTTTGTCTTGCTACTAAACTAACCTGATATGCTTAATGGAGAAAACACCACGTTGTTATTCCGTGTCTGATTGCTTAATAACCTGTTAAGTGTGACGGTTACTCTGGATATACCAGTGGATATTAGTTGATCGACATATTTTTCATATACAGTTGTTCCTCTAATGGCTGCCAAACCTGCAATCTGAAAAATACTCAACTATTTTAAACATCATTATACAGTGAGTCCCACAAGTAATGTCTAGGTTCATTTAAAATTCAGGGGTGTTTTTTGGAGGCACTCGAGCCCGTCGATTTTTTTATGGTAACTTCATGTATAACAGGGCAGCCCAAAAATAAGTTACGACCATCAACTTCATTTTTTCAAATGAGACATTTCTATTTCTTATATCATTTTTGAATTTTGCATCGAATTTCGAAGTATGTTTCATGTACCATGTCCTATACCTACCTAAACTCAACAGTTATCGAAAAACTTATGATTAAGCATACCAATGAGTAAGACTACCCTAACTATTTCCGGAGTAATGGCAAGCACTTCTCTTCGGATCCTCTCTTTCTACTCCTGGAGATTGTTTGGTCTATCTACAAATGCTTTTGATTTGAGGTGACCGCACAAAAAGAACTTCAGCGGAGTTAGGTCTGGCGACCTAGCAGGCCATTCAATAGGTCCTCTTCTTCTTATCCATCGATTGGGAAAGATTTCATCCAGCAATGTACGCACAGTGGCAACATAGTGCGGAGGAGGACTGAAAATGAAACCACTAATGCTGGAATTAATTTTAGTTGGAGAAATTCGAGATATACTTGTGCAGTTAACAAATTTTCAAAGAAAATGGACTAATTACTCTTACGCGCACTATTCTACACCACACATTTGTTTTATTAGGGTACTGGCTGTGAACTTCTATCATCCAATGCGGATTTTATCATTCAAACAGAACGTAGCTTCTTCGGAAAAAATAATATTTTTTACTAGATTATTATCTAGATTTCACATATTTTGCATGCGCTCACAAAATTCATCTCGCCTATCGAAATCATCTTTAAATAACTTATGCACTGGAATAACTTTGTATGGGTGATATTTGTGCTTTTGAACTATTCGGTGAACAACACATTTTCGCATGTGTAAATTGGCCCCAGTGTGCAACAGAGAAGTGCATGGATTTTCTTCCAAGCAAAGCAAAACGTCAAGTTGTTCATTTTAGAACAAGCAGATTTAGGCAAATCTCTAATATTGCCAAATTCTCTAAATTTAGCTTCTATTCTACTCACCACCCAGATAGCACACCGACATCCATACGACGTCTGATGCAGATATCCAAGACGTCTTATAGGCGGCGTGGGATAAAGTTAAGGTAACCGTTTTTTTGAGGTTAGCCGTTTGGCTTGTGACACAATGTTGCCAGACCAAAACACTTTTACAAAGTAATTGATTCTGGAACTTGTTCCACGGGTTTAGCCAAACGTAATCCAGTAAAATGATTCCAGTCAAGATGGCTGACGACCGGAAATCGAATATTGCATTTATATGTATCGCCTGACAATCCATCACACAATTTAGTAACACTGACAACTTTGCGGTGAACGTTTAGGTTAGTTAAACTGGAGGATACAGAGATCACTAAATTATGACTAACAAAATCTTTGTCAAAAAAATCAAAAAAAAATTGCAATCCATAATAAAATAAGATGTTTATTTAAATAAAATGCTAGCTGATATACTAGGTCTAACTTGTCACACACAGGCAGTGGAAAGATGTATAAAACCATCACAGATGCATCTTCAGGTGTATGTGGTTCATCAAACAGAGATGAATTTAGCAGGGCGAAAATTGAATCTCGAAAAATATTACAGACTTTGTTTAATACCAAAAACGAATATTACACAGACAATTAAACTTTTTGATTTTGTGGTTGTTTCGTTACTAACAATGTTTCTTTAAATTTTTTCGTAAAATTGTATGTTAGTGTTGTATACAGTGTGGTTGATTAAGTGTGCAACAAATTGGAAACTTCTTTATTATTGGTTTCTCAGAAAATTCAATTCTTGTACCTAGAATGTCTTGAAGTCAAATAGGATACAGGGTAGGGCAAAAAATATGAAAATCGGTTAAAAGTAAAGTACCCTTATGTCGAAAAATACAGAAAAACTTCATATAGAAACAATTTTTACAATTAAAAAATATGTCTAAATACAAAGTCAAAGCCTTCTATGAAAAAAAAAAGTTTTTTCTTAAACTTTTTACACGGGATCGATTTCTATGGTCTTTCGTTTTTTACTATATAGGTACAATAATATAATTAATTCTAACATATGGAAGGATGCTTTGCTCAGGATATGGATTTCATTGAATAATTGAGCTCTTTCTATTTGAGTATGTGTTCTATCACCAAACCCAACCATGCATAGAATTTCAATTTTTTCTCCTTCAGTTAACTTCAGCATTGTGAAAACCGCAACTTTGCTGCTACGCTTGACAATTACTTACTTGAAGTAAAATCGTTATACAGTTTCTATGGGACTAAACGGTGACAAGTCAACATTCAGAAATACCAGAATTGAAGAAATAACAAAATATACACACAATGGAATGTTTTGCTCGATTTACAAATAAATCCTCAGAAATACGGTTTTACTTATTGATATGTTCGATCGTAATTTCTTCGATACCTATTGAGTTTAGGTATAGAATATGGTACATGAAACATACTTAGAATTCGATACAAAATTCAAAAATAAAATAAACAATAGATGTTTTCATTTAAAAAAATGAAGTTGATGGTCGTAACTAATTTTTGGGTTATCCCGTTTAGGTGAATTTATAATAAAAAAAACTTCATTTAGAAATAAAAATCGACGGATCCGAGCGTTTTTCCAAAAAATACACAATACAATTTTAAATGAATTTAGACGTTACTTCTATAACTCACTGTATAGCATTTTGTATAACAAAGTAACAAGTAAAAAAAGTTCTAACCAGCAACCACACCAGTTAGAACTACTGCATAATAGTTATTTATACTACAAGGGATGTAAGTAATAGTATATTATTAACCAAGGTTTAGACAGCCATCATTATTGCCCGAGCGGCAAGTTTAAATCACGAGGAGCGAAGCAACGAGGGATTTAAGACGCGAGGGCTATAAGCTGTCTAAACCGTGGTTAATATAATATTTTTTCCCCTACTACCAACTTTTATAAGACATTTATCTTTATAGTATTATTAATTATAGAAAATTATAGGTAGATATAAGTATATTTTTTAATCAAGTTACCTGCGCTTTGGATTTGGTAAAATATTTTTTCCACTACTAACCTATAACATCGCCATTATTGACCGATTATTAACGCTAGAAATCGTTTTTCTCTACCTTATAAGTCATTATTGACCATGGTCAATAATAAGCCATTGAAATCCATTATTGACCGATCTTTGACCTTAACCGAATTTTGTTTGAACGCAGGTAACTCGATTTTTTAATTCTACAACATCAATTCATTGTGGTTAGGCAACCAGATAATTATCAATACATATTAGATTACTTGATATTGTAAAATATCGATACAATCAACATTTTTTCTGCTTCCATCCTTAATTCGGGAGGTGTACACATAATATTATCACTAACATTTTCTTCGCTCATTTTTTAAAAAAACGCAAAACTCGTGAAATCTGATGACACAAATGAAGACAAATTGACATTGACAAAGTCACCTGACAAAACAACAAAATATTTTGCCAATTCCAAAGCGCAGGTAACTTGATTAAAAAATATACTTATACCTACCTATAATTTTTTATAATTGTTATGTTTCAGTTAAGGCCAATTAAACACACTTTAATTGAGAATATTTATATATTGTTTAAATGTTTTACAAGGCACGCTTTTAGGTCCAAACTCTACTGATTCCATTTGTCCTTATCTCAAGTACCTTTCAGTAGGTACTCCTTAAATGTTTAAAGCCTATAGAGGTACGAATGACTTCGACAACTGCAGCCTTATAATACATTACAATTCCTCCACCCTTAATTTAAGAAAAATCTTGAAATCAAACCGAATTCACGAAAATTAAACCGACAGATTTTTAAACATATTTAAATAAAAACAACAAAATTTTTACTATAGGATTAGGTAGGAACAAAACGTTGTGGAGGCTGTCGCCTTCTAAGAGGCCTGGAAGTGCCTGAATCAACTGAAATTTCTCTGGTTTCCTCATCACTTATTTCTATGACCTCACTTACCGGAGAATATATACTATCATCTGATAAAAATTCATCGCTTGAATCTCCAGAATAAATTTCTGCTGATTCCGTCTCCTCGCTAGCTGACGCAACGTCCCTAAAGTCTATTTTACTTTTATTGGTATGCAGGGGCATAATATGGTTCACGTGACGTTTCCACACTAATGATGTATTAGGAATTCGCACATATACCACATTTTTACCTACAATCTTGGTAACAATACCCATAATCCACTCCGGTTTCACTTTTCTAAAGTCTTTAACTAGAGCTTTCTGTCCTACTTTAAACGGTTTACGACATTGCATACGATAATTTTGTTTTTGTTTCGCTTGAACCGATCTTAAATTAGCCTTAACCTCCTGAAGAGTTTTATTTTCTCTATAACCTATATAATCTAACCGTGTTTTCAAAGGTCTACCCAGCATCAAACGGGCGGGTGATTCCCCGGTGCTACAGTGTTCAGTATTACGATAAAGAATTAAAAAATTATCTAAATCTTTCTGTGTTAAATTTTTTGGTTTTGATAGATTACTTAAAAAATCATAAGAGCTTCTTAATTCTTTAATAAGATAACGTTTTATGGTTTTCACACTATTCTCAGCAGCTCCATTTGATGCTGGGTGGTATGGTGGTGACGTCACGTGATCGATTCCGTTATTTTTTAAGAAACTTTGAAATTCCGAAGCTACGAAAGTTTTACCATTATCCGAAACTATTAAATCTGGCATTCCATATCGAGCAAACAATCCCCTTAATTTTTCTATTGTACTGGACGCTGTAATATTGTTCATCATAAAAACCTCCAACCATTTGGATAAGGCATCCAATACAACAAAAAAAATTTTGCCATTAATGGGCCCAAAAAATCAATGTGAAGTCGAGACCATACCTTATCGGGTATTGGCCAGGGTTGCAGTTCATTCTTGGGAGGACTCTGCCTGCAACTTAAGCAAGCTGAACATGTTTTACACATTTCTTCAATGTCTGAATTAAGGGAAGGCCACCAAACGTAAGATCTAGCCAAAGACTTACATTTGACAATGCCGAAATGTGACTTATGTAATTCATTTAACACCACCCCCCGAAGGGACTCAGGAACAATAACTCGATAACCCCAAAGCAATATATCATTTTCCACCCCCAATTCGTCTTTTCTCTTAAAATATGGGACCATTTCTGAATTTACCTTTTTAGGCCAACCGTTCGCTATGTACGTTGCGACCAATTTTAGAACCTTATCCTGATCTGTTTTATTTTTCATTAGTTGAATGTCGATTGGAACATTATTTTTCTCTAATATATAATTTAAGGTGATATTAACCTCATCCTTATCATCATTGTTACTCCCCTGTACCATGGGTAATCTCGATAAAAAATCGGCGCAATTTTCTCTGCTATTTACATATACTATATCAAAGTCATAAGAACAGAGATATAGGGCGTACCTTTGTAGTCTATTTGTTGTCATGATAGGTAAACCTTTTTTTGGTCCAAAAATTGTAATTAATGGTTTGTGATCGCATTTAAGTAAAAACTTTTTACCCCACAGATAAGAACTAAATTTTTTAACACCGTAGACTATAATTAAAGCCTCTTTATCAATTTGAGAATATCGCTTTTCAGCATCTGATAAGGTTCTCGATATAAAAGCAATAGGGCGCTCTAAACCGTTCGGATATCGATGTGCTAAGGTCGCTCCCAATCCGTACGACGACGCATCTACTGTTAAAACTAAATCTAAATTAGGATTATAGTGAGCTAAAAGTTGGTCAGACATTATCAATCTTTTAATTCTTTCAAAAGCTTCGCGACATTCCTTTGACCAAATAAATTTACTTTCTTTTTTTAACAATTTATATAAAGGATGCAAAACAGACGAAATGTTAGGTATAAATTTACGATAGTATTGAATAGACCCTATAAAAGATTGAAGTTGTGAAACATTTGTTGGTTCGGGAATTTTTAAAATCGCATCAATTTTTTGTTTTGACTTATGCAATCCATTTTTATCTATGACATGACCTAAATACTCTACTGAATTTTGGAAGAAATAACACTTTTCTTTTTTAATGGTAAGACCACAATCTTGTAATCGCCTTAATACTTGCTCTAATCTTTCGGTATGAATTTTCTTATTTTCGCCTGTTATTAATATATCATCAAAAAAACAACAAACACCGGAAACTCCTGATAGAACTTGTTCCACGATTTGCTGGAAGATACCCGGGGCACACGATATCCCGAAAGGTAAGCGAGTGTATACAAAACAACCCTTATGAGTGGATATGGCAGTCAGTTCTTTGGATTTATCGTCAAGTGGTAATTGCTGATATGCAAAAGCCAAATCTAGTTTAGAGAATTGTTCTCCACCCGTCAATTTACAAAATAAATCCTCTATTCGTGGGATTGGATAACGATTTATTTCTACGTGTGGATTTAACGTAATTTTAAAATCGCCGCATACTCGTACCGTACCATCCTGTTTCAATATGGGAACAATTGGGGTACCCCAACTAGAATATTGCACCGGCTCCAAGATACCCATATTTACTAATTTTTCAATTTCCACGTCTACCTTTTCTTTTATAGAGTATGCTATTGGTCTAGGTTTTAAAAATCTAGGCACAGCTCCCTCTCTTAACCTTATCGATAACTTGCCTTTATTAAACGTACCCAATCGATTATCAAAAACATCGCCATATTTTTTGATTAAAGTTTCTACAACCTTTTTTTCTTCAATATCAACAAAATTTAATTGACTTAATCCCAGGTTAAACTTGCTTACAAAGTCTCTACCCAACAATAAACTCGCTCCCTCAGAGATAACATAAAAATCCAAGTTCTCGACTTTACCTTGAAATTCTACTTTTACTAAAAATTTACCCATAGGTATAATTTTGCTGCCTACATATGTCATAAAATTTATTTGGGTTTCCGCAAGTTGTAAATTTTGAAAATATTTTTTCCACAATAATTCGGATATAACTGATTTCGCTGCCCCTGTATCCAATTCAGCTTTAAAAAATAAATTGTTCAATTTAATATTAACAAGAATTGGATTTTCATTAATGGAATTTAAACAAAAAATAGGTAAATCATTATTGTCACACTCAAGATTATAATCAACATTGCTACGATTATCATATTCATTCAAATGAAGGTTATCAAAATCCATAAAATTAAACGGCCTATTCGACATTTGTTTACATACTTTGCGAAGATGTCCCTTTTCGCCGCAAACATCGCAAATGTATCCGCGATAGAAGCAATGAGAACTATCGTGATTATTTCCGCCACACACTTTGCAAACTGACGTACCTGCTTGGGAGGTACCCCCACTTACTGATGAACGTGTAGGCGCACGGGACTGGGTATCGTGAAGGTCCGAAACCATTGATGATGAAGGTCGCTGGAACGAGTTTTGCTGGCCATACTGTTGAGGCCGTTGCTGCCCCCTCCTGCTAGCCCCGCGGCCGCCACCAAACCTCGTTGCGTTCGCACTGCCATGTCTTGAAACTTTTTGTAACTGATTTAGCTCACTTTTCACTTGCGTTAATGGCAAACCGTAACTGTTTTCTGCAGTTTCTGTGGACAAGGCCAGTTGAATTGCCTCTTGAAAGGTTAACGTTTCCGATTTAGTAATAAACACATCCAGTATCTTTCCGCTTTCAAAACCACAAATAAATTTGTCACGTAAAACGGTCTGCAACGTTGCACCAAAACTGCAGTGAGCCGCCAAACCACGCAATCTGACTGCATACTCTTGAATTGTTTCGGAAGGTAATTTTTTTGAAGCGTAAAATGCATACCTTTCAGCAAAAATTGCTCGGTTTGGTCTATAAAAACCGTCCAATAAAGCTACTAAATCCTCATAAGCCATCGTTTCTAGCTGATTTGGTACTGCTAAAGTTTCCAAAAGGACAAAGGCATTTTCCGTCAATCCATTTAGGAAAATGGCACGCTTTTTCTCATCAGTAGTTATTTCATTGGCAACAAAATATGACTCCATTCGTCTCTTAAACACACCAAAATCATGTAAGTCGGGGTTAAATTCCATTTGAATACCCACGGACGCCATTTTCACTATCTTTTTTTCTCTTCGGCACACTCTTACTGCTACACTACAACACCACTCCCGATTTTTTCCCGATTCAACACTTTTAACCGATTTCCTCGTCGCCAAAAATGTTATGTTTCAGTTAAGGCCAATTAAACACACTTTAATTGAGAATATTTATATATTGTTTAAATGTTTTACAAGGCACGCTTTTAGGTCCAAACTCTACTGATTCCATTTGTCCTTATCTCAAGTACCTTTCAGTAGGTACTCCTTAAATGTTTAAAGCCTATAGAGGTACGAATGACTTCGACAACTGCAGCCTTATAATACATTACAATAATTATTAATACTATAAAGATAAATCTCATATAAAAGTTTGTAGTAGTGGAAAAAATAATATATTAACCACGGTTTAGACAGCTTATTATAGCCCTCGCGTCTTAAATCCCTCGTCGCTTCGCTCCTCGTGATTTAAACTCACCGCTCGGGCAATTATGATGGCTGTCTAAACCTTGGTTAATAATATACTATTGTTGTTTTGTCAGGTGGCTTTGTGAATGTCAATTTTTGTTCATTTATGTCATCAGATTTCACGAGTTTTCCGTTTTTTTAAAAAATGAGCGAAGAAAATGTTAGTGATATTATTATGTGTACACCTCCAGAATTAAGGATGGAAGCAGAAAAAATGTTGATTGTATCGATATTTTACATATCAAGCATCTCTAATATTCTAATATGTATTGATAATTATCTGGTTTCCTAACTGTTTAAAATGTTTATGAATTCAAATAGATTCTTGAAGATCGGTCAATAATGGATTTCAATGCCTTATTATTGACCATGGTCAATAATAACTTATAAGGTAGAGAAAAACGATTTCTAACGTTAATAATCAGTCAATAATGACGATGTTATAGGTTAGTAGTGGAAAAATATACTTACATCCCATGAAGTATATAACATTTTTTCTCCACGACCATTACTGAATGCAATAATTCCAAAATCATTTTTGATAATAGAATGTAAAAATTCTCGCTCTTGAGTTTGAATATTTATTCTGAAACACTTGCTTCTTATGCGTTTTGCGTGTATTTTCATTCCATAACAAGATACGGAATGAATATTCTGTAATTGATCTAAACGACATAGGTTGCCATGAATTTCGAAACTGTCAGTGTCAGATAAAAATGGCCGCGTTGTAATAATTATTTTCAGACAAATTTTAGTGCAAGTCAAAAAATGAGTGAAAAATCGGATGAATCAGATATGGAACTGGATAATACTCGAATATTGCGAATAAATAGCTTAATTGCTTTGTACAGATTTTATTTGTTTTTATTCGTACTTTTTGGTCGTGGAGAAAATATAGTCTGCTACTCGGTTAGAATGAAAATTCGATCCGAGTGGAAGATTCCGAACGCGAGCGTAGCGAGCGTGAGGAACCACGAGTATCTCGTACAGAATCTACTATTCTTCTCCCCGCAGAATTTATTCTTCGATTTTTATTAATTTAATTAGATACTTTTCGCATGAAATTATGGACAGCTTTGACCGGTTTCTATAGACCATTTCAGAACATATGATTTTGACAATAAGTATAACTTTAACTTGTCACTTTGCCCCCCAGCAAATATGGCCTTTGTCAAATATGTAATGGTAATTTCATGGCATTGACATAAACTTTAACCTAAATTTGTCAAATTTGCCCCCCAGCGACGTCATCCTTAAATGGTCTTAAGGCATGAAGTCATATTTGTTACTATTCCTGATTCCAAAAATTGAATAGCACGTAAATTTATAGTGACTAGAAGTGACGATGAGAAGGTTTGTTATTTCAAAATAGCTCGAAATTACATTGGCATAAGATCCCACATGACGAATTTTAATCCTTGTGTCTCCATGCGATATCAAAATCGAAAGTGCTTAAACCAGCCTGCCGGGAAAAACTCGATTTCTTCAATTCCAAGTAAAATTGCTAAATTTCTGAACTTTCAGAACTGTAAGGAGTATACTGGAAACTCCCTTAGAAGAACGTCGGCCACTTTATTAGCGAATACTGGAGTTGATGTCTTAGCCCTCAAGCGACATAACGGATGGAAATCTGCAACTATTGCGGAAAGTTATGTAGCGGAGAGCGTCAACAATAAAAAGGAAGTTTCAAATAAAATTGTATACAATATAACGAAGCCAGAAGTCTCCTGCAGTACTTCAAGAGTAACAGAAAACTTAGTTAGAGATGGAGAAATTATGGAGTCAGAACATTTCATACAAATTGAGAAAAAACAAGAAAACATTTATCAAGATTTTGTAAATAATGTTCATAATTGTAATTTGTACTATTAATATTCATATCACTTAATATTAATCAATTTTTATAAAGCATTGTTTTTAAATGGCATAATCTATTACCACCCAAGGGTGGTAAGTTGACTTAAAACCCGTCGTCAAGGGCAATCGATACCTTTTTGGTAATTGTTACTTACGTCCTTCAAAACAGTGTCAAAATGCGTTGTTTGCAATATAGGGAGGACAAAAACATGTTTTTCCCCCCAGATTTTCTGTAACTAACTGATTTATGCATAAAGTGACAGAATTGTTAATAATAACTATAAACTATTATACCGGGTGTTACAGAAGTCCGGTACGTAACTTAAAGGGGTGGTTCCGTATGACATTCTAAGAGAAAAAGTTGTTATGAACATGTGTCCGGAGTTGCCCTGTTTTTGATATAAAGAGTGTTGAAGTTTAAAAAAATAATATTTTCTTTTAATTTTTTTAAATATCCTTTTTCCGATTTAATTGCAATTTGGTACCGTTATTCATAATAATAAGGGGCTTAGTTAGCCCTAGCTATATTAAATCTATTAAGTCCAGTGGTGTCTTGGGGAGCACCTTAACGAATATTATTGACAAAAAAATGTACGCTATTCACTTTTTTCTTATTTTGGTATTTTTTTTCGGAATTATTAACTAATAGTACAACTTCTTGTTCCTTGCATTGTTTTCTTATCTTGCCTCGTTTTCGAGAGAAAGAATAAACAGATAATTAAAGCAACCTTCTGATAAAATGCACGATTGTAACCGTTTTCTTTTAAAAAAAGGTTAAAGCCCTGTATACTGCGTATCAAAAACGGGGAAGTTCCGGACACATGTTCATATAAACTTTTTCTCTTAGAATATCATAAGGAATCACCCCCTTAAGCTACTTACCGTACTTCTGAAACATCCTGTATATTATTGAAGCTTAAAAATAGTTAAATTAAATAAGATAGGAATATACAGTGTGTCCGATTTAAAAAATCATATGTTTGCTGTAAATATCGAAAAGTAAGACTCCCAGAAAAATAGTAAGCACGCCACTGAATTCACAGTTTTTAATCTTTTAATGAAATTAAAGAATAACCGAAATGCAGAGGGTGGTCAAAAAGCAAAAATTTACGAAAACACCCTGCAGCTCAAAAGCTAAGAAAGCTGTGACAATTCTGTTTACGGCATCTTTTGTTCCACGAAAAGTAGCGCAGTAAGGTAAAAACCGCAAGTCTCTCTATCTTTACTAGTTACCTAGATACCCTGCAATTACATCGAAAAATGGACACCCTGTACTCCTCTCTTAGGCGAATTACGAATTACAAATTTTTCCAACTGTGACTACCCGTATACTCGGCATGGTGGATCCTTGCCACTGCGTCATGGATCAACGACTGAGAGACAACGTGATTTACAACTCCCCATCTTTATTTATTATAGCCACAAAAGTGAATGAAAACATAACAGAGCGGCTCCTGGGTTGCGCAATACGTCTCGAATTTAAAATAACGTGCTAGATACAGACAAAAGATATTTAGAGAGTTGTCCATTGATTTTAAAGTCATTGTTTTGATCTGTCAACTTTAATTTATTGTTTTTGTGCCTTGAAATTCAAATTAGTCCTATAAACTGTTGTTTTCAGGGCCATTTTAATCGTACTTTCGTGTTGGCGGTAAGTAATTATGGATATTTGTTATTATTACCCATATAACACATACCCAGAAATCGCAAGAAGTCTTTTTGCCAAACAACTATCGTCCAGTCGCATTGCTATTAAAGTACCTGGTTCCAATATTATTAATGCGTCAGTATGGATTCCGTAAGTCTAGATCAAAAGGAGAAATTTTCTTGCTTTCTTTCTATGATAAGGCAGAGCACTGTAAAATTTATCCTTTATGGCACACTGCGAGCGGTGCGTCTGCGCAAGAAACGATTCACGTTGGTCTTGAATTTTTAGAGATTATACTCGTTGGAAACACAGCCTCAGGAAACTCGCTCCAGAGTGATGACGTTCTCCAGATGAAATACTTTTTGAACAGTGTCGTTCGAGGGACACTAAGCTGAAACACGTACGTGAGAGCTGCAGTGGCTCGTCGTGTATTTCTATCATGCACCGCTCTGGGTGTAGTCCAGCGAGCAACCTCGGTTGAGCACTTGCCATGAAAATATTTGTAAAATAGACTTAAGTCGCGAACCTGCCCTCGCTGCTCAAGTTTTTTCAGATTGTTCGTCAGATCATGGTCACCGATCAAGCGAAGGGCTCTTCTTTCAATGAGATCTAGCATTCTCAGGGTATGTTTAGGAGCAAAGCCCCAAATATACGAGCAGTACTCCAGCGACGCGCGACGGTCGAATTTGGGCTTTATAGACTATCAAAAGTTGTTGGGTGTATAAAGGTTCTTAGTTCGGAAAGTATTCCAAGCTTTCGCGAGGCTGCCTTAGCAATGGCCGCAACGTGACTATGACAAGACATATGACTATCCAAATTGACGCCCAATAAACAAATTGATGAAGCCAAGGGAATCGAGTGTCCTGCCATGACTATATCCGGCTCTTCAACATTAAGTCTTTTAGAGAAAATTGCAGCCTGGGTTTTTCAGCGTTAAATTCTACTTGGTTACTGTCACCCCAAGACAGAATTTCCTATAAGTCTTTGTTAAGACTTAAGATGTGAGACCTCTTGCTGCCTATAGAAAGAGATATTGGCAGCCGATGTCTGAGCATCCAAAGTAAAAGATGAAACAATTGTGATGTCATCAGCGAAGCTATATATGGAATTTTTAGTTTTTTCCCAAAGATCGTTAGTGTATACCAAAAAGAGAGTGGGCGACAATATAGAACCTTAAGGGGCTCCGGCGTTGATATTAAATGTGTCTGAAAGAAATCCGTTCATGGTCACGCGCAGAGAACGGTCTCTAAGAAAGATTGACAGTCATGAACAAAATCGAACCGTCATTCCGTATGCCCTCACTTTAGTCAGGAGCCCCTCATGCCATACTCGGTCAAGGGCCTTGGATGTTCTACTGCGTTGTTTCAAACGTGAGTAACATAAGCGAGAAGGTCTCCTGTTGACCTAGACTTACGAAATCCATACTGGCGGTCACTAATAATGTTGAACCCTTCCAAGTACTTTTTTTTACAATTTTTCGTTGCTAACCTTCTCCATACCTTTTGATATAACCGAAAGCAATACGACTGAATGATAGTTGTTTGGCAACGTCTTCTCGCCTTTTTTGGGTATGGGCTGGACTTGCGCAGTTTTCCAAAAAGAAGGAAATATTCATTATTCTAAGAAAAATTAAAGAGCCTACGAAATGCCGGTGTCAATTCGGCAGCGCATGTCTTAATTATGATGACTGGAATATCGTCAGGACCACAAGCTTCTTTGGTGTCAAGACTCTTCAAGATTCGTTTAACATAGCGGTGCCGGAAGATAATCTCGGGCATTTTTGATTCTACAGGAGGAATGTTCGGTGGAGTTTTCCCCGAAATTTAACCGTTGAATATGAAGAGAATAGTTCTGCCAGTAAGCTTGCTTTCGCCTACGCTTTGGTCGCAATGGTGCCATCAGAACGTGTTAAAGGTTAAATGGTTGACTCGGTAAAGTTCTGACTGACGGCCTTAGCCCCCGACCAAAATGATCTTGAGCCGTTAGGACATTCGAGAAGTTTCTCTTTGATCCTCTGGTTGTGTGCTTTTTTGCTATGGTTTATCGTTTCCTTGCATTGGTTTCGAGCATTAACAATGATGGTGCGATTTTCGGCCGTAGGGTCTTGACGCCGTTGTCCGTAGAAATAATTTTTTGATTTAACAGCTCGTTCGCAATTTCGTTTCGCTCGCTTATGTTACTCATGTTAGAAACAACGCATTAGAAGAGCATTAAGATGAGCCAAAAATAAAAAAAAAATTTTAAACGCTATAGTGCGGAAAACTTCCCTCTAGCGTAGCTTAGTAAAATGAAAATTAATTAAAAAAAGTAATTTACACGAATAAGATAAAAAATTGCTATTGTCAAAAAGCTTAAAAAAAAGCCAAAGAAATACGTTGAAATACGAACACAGCAAAAATTTACCGATTTAGGATAGCGCAAGGCATTTAAAAATCTTGAATTTAATGCATTTAAGACGTACCGAGCAGTGAACCCGCGCAACGCTCTTTATTGTGTGTTAGAGCCCGTCAATTCCTGTTGTGCCCCCCACACCGTCTTTTCTATTCTATGCCAATGGACTGTCCCCACAATGCAATGCGTGAAATACGTTGAAATACGAACACAGCAAAAATTTACCGATTTAGGATAGCGCAAGGCATTTAAAAATCTTTAATTTAATGCATTTAAGACGTACCCGAGCAGTGAACCCGCGCAACGCTCTTTATTGTGTGTTAGAGCCCGTCAATTCCTGTTGTGCCCCCCACACCGTCTTTTCTATTCTATGCCAATGAACTGTCCCACAATGCAATGCGTGGTCAACCAGACAATAACTCGGGTGGTTTGTTGTTTCTGTAAGTTCAATATAGTGTTTGTTTAAAACGGATTAGTAATTTGATTATATTTGCCACACATTGCCATGGCTGTTCTTAAGAAATTTATGGACGTAAAAAAAAAAGAAATTGCCCAAAGACATGAAAGAAAGTTGGTTGAACATAAAGAAGTCAGTCCACTAGTAATTTATTATCTCAGTCGTCTTGCTCAAAAAAAGGCAAGGGTGGTCTGTAATGAATGCGCCATGGAGTAACCACCGATTCTACACATGAAAATAATAGGTTTCAGCTAAACATGCCTTGGTAAAATGTTGGTCATTAAGAAGATATAGGGTGTTAAAGTTTAATTTCTAAATTAATTTTCTTTTCATATCTCGAGCCGTTTTTGAGATATAAACATGAAAATTTTTAATCGGGGGCTTTTCAGGGCAAGTAAGACGATACTATCCCTGTTTTTCACATTACTTGTAGAGGGCGCTAGTTACACCCTACACGCCTACTACATCACGCCCAAAATTTTTTGCGCGTAACTTTATTGGTGATCTGATTTAAATTTATAATGGAATGGTCATTTCTAAAGAAAAAAGGTATACTTCATTTATTTT
Organism: Polydrusus tereticollis; assembly: GCA_963920685.1. Lineage (NCBI taxonomy): Eukaryota > Metazoa > Arthropoda > Insecta > Coleoptera > Curculionidae > Polydrusus > Polydrusus tereticollis. Next base: position 65,027,886 of record OY987331.1, read on the forward strand.
GTTAAAACAATCCGTTTCCGAGATATTTGCAATTTTAAACAACATTGCTTGAAATTTTTTATTTTTAACAAGAACAATTATTTTGTTTTGACAAACAATAATTAGATAACATTGTAATAAAAATATGAATTAAAATCATTTCACCAAATGTGAAAAATGTCCACCGCCCACTTCTATGCATTTTCTTGACCTTTTACCAAATAGCGCCTTACATTAAATTAATAAAGTTCTTTCTTTATTTTGAATTAGTGACTGCCTCCTGAATCCTTTGCAAAAGTTGGTCACGTGTCTGGATCTCTACTTTATACACTAATGATTTTATAACCCCAAAAGAAAAAATCTAAAGGGTTAAGGTCAGGGCTACGGGGCGGCCACGGAAAATTGCTACCACGGCCAAACCATCTATTAGGAAACCGCTAGTCAAAATAATTATTGCGAACTGCAATTGGAAAATGGGGCGGTGCACCATCGTGCATAAACCACATATCTTGTCTTAAATTTAAAGGAATATCATGAAGTAAATTTACTAAATCATTGTTCAAAAACTGCAAATACTGCTCAACATTCAGCCAGGCAGGTAATTCAAATGGTCCAATCATAAAATCGGCCATTATACCACACCAAATGTTTACAAAAAAATCATGTTGAAAATTGCGTTCCCTTGTTAAGTGTGGATTTTTCAGTTCCCAAGTATGGTTGTTTCTCCAATTACACACTCCACGTCTGATAAAGGTCGCTTCATCCGTAAAAAGGATTGTATTAATGAACATTGGATCTCGACTTTGTTTATGAATTAGAAATTGACAGAACTGGAGTCTTGCTTGTAAATCATTTGGTAGTAAATTTTGGACAAGATTAAAATGATATGGATATAATTTTTCTGTGTGTAAAACATTGAAAACTGAGGTTTTTTTAACATCACTAAGATTTACTAAATGTCTGGTACTTATCTTCGAATTTTCACCAACTCGCACTAGAATATCCTCTTCTTGAACGACATTTACCTTAGGACGTCCAATGTGCCTCCGAGGACGAAATGACCCAGTTTCGCCTAAACGACCATACAGTCTTTGAAAAATATTTTTGTCTTGGTGCCTCCTATTTGGATATTTTTGCCGATATCGTCTTGCTGCTGTACGTCCATTGAAATTTTCTTGAGCGTAAATACAAATCATATCTCTCATTTCGCTATTTGAATATTCATTATGTCTTGGTATTATTTATGAAAAAATTGTTTTATTCGATATTGCGAAAAATTAATGCGAAAAAACAAATTTATATTCTTGCTGTTCAATTGTCCATAGCCTACTTCGTTGGCCGCAAACTGTTTTTCTGATTGCGTATTTCTCTATGCAACAGAATATTAAATTGCCAATATCCCGGAAACGGATTGTACTAACAAAATAAATGAAGTATACCTTTTTTCTTTAGAAATGACCATTCTTTTATAAATTTTAATCAGATTACCAATAAAGTTACGCATAAAAAATTCTGCGGGTGATGGTAGTAGGCATGTAGGGTGTAACTAGCGCCCTCTACAAGTTATGTGAAAAACAGGGATAAATTCGTGTTACTTGCCCTGAAAAGCCCCCAATTACAAATTTTCATGTTTATATCTCAGAAACAGCTTGAGATATGAAAAGAAAATTGATTTAGAAATTAAATTTTAACACCCTGTATCTCCTTAACGACCAACATTTTACCAAGGCATGTTTAGCTGAAACCTATTATTTTCATGTGTAGGATCGATGGTTACTCTATGGCGCATTCATTACAGACCACCCTGTATAGAAGCTCTCCTACCAAATGAGTTAAACTCTGATTCTTGTAAACAAATTGAAGTTGACAGCGATGAAGCTTTCGAAAAGAAAAACTGCCGCCTGAAGTTAAATCACAGTGGCAAATGCGCATTAAATTGAAAAATACTGCGATGACTAGTGACCGCTTTGGGTTATCAGATATAGTAGCTGCAGCTGTCGCTTTAGGTGTGTTGTAAGATCTTGGTGTTGTAGTAGGTGATGATGACCACACCCATGTTGTTGACAAAAATAAACTTAGAAGCAAAAAATGTGATAACTGCTAAGAACTTTAAAATCAGAACAAAAACAAACCTGACCCAATTCAAGGACTATATTTCTATGGGAGAAAGGATAACACTCTCGTGATTGAGGAAGTAAACTCGAAGTAGTTTCAATTAACCTTAATAGAGGAACATTACTCAATTTTACAAAAAGCAGGTGCTGTGTACGTTGGTGATGTTTCACCCTCTTCTGGGTCTGCTCGAAACATTGCGAATAGCATTATTTCTTATTTGACTGAATGGATTTTCTCTTCATGAACTGGACGTAATCGGATGTGATGGCACGGTTATTAATACGGGGTGCAAAACGGGTGTTACTGGCACAATTAAAGAACAAGCTGAAAGACAACTAAGTCGGAGGTATGTCTTTTACGTTTCAATGAATTGCCTTGCCGGCATTTGTTTAAAACTTTAGATGGTGAAATGACTGAGCCAAAATTATTTAGTGGTCCGATTGGCACTAAGCTCAGTACATGTGAGAAACTCCCAGTAATAAATTGAGTGTGAGATTCCAGAAATTGGCGAAAAAGTTTAAGGAAAGGTCAACAGTACCTGCTGGACATAAGTTACGCTATAAAATCAGGCAGCTGTCCTGAAAACTTATCTGCTCATGAACATGGCCCACTTTGCCACGCAAGATGGTTAACAATGGCGAATAGTTTCAATTAACCTTAATAGAGGAACATTACTCAATTTTACAAAAAGCAGGTGCTGTGTACGTTGGTGATGTTTCACCCTCTTCTGGGTCTGCTCGAAACATTGCGAATAGCATTATTTCTTATTTGACTGAATGGATTTTCTCTTCATGAACTGGACGTAATCGGATGTGATGGCACGGTTATTAATACGGGGTGCAAAACGGGTGTTACTGGCACAATTAAAGAACAAGCTGAAAGACAACTAAGTCGGAGGTATGTCTTTTACATTTCAATGAATTGCCTTGCCGGCATTTGTTTAAAACTTTAGATGGTGAAATGACTGAGCCAAAATTATTTAGTGGTCCGATTGGCACTAAGCTCAGTACATGTAAGAAACTCCCAGTAATAAATTGAGTGTGAGATTCCAGAAATTGGCGAAAAAGTTTAAGGAAAGGTCAACAGTACCTGCTGGACATAAGTTACGCTATAAAATCAGGCAGCTGTCCTGAAAACTTATCTGCTCATGAACATGGCCCACTTTGCCACGCAAGATGGTTAACAATGGCGAATAGAGTCCTCCGATTGTATTTAAGTATTGAAAACCCAACAGATAAACATAATATACTAGTTTCTTTTATCCTAAAGTCATATATGCTTCTATGGTCTCATATAAAAAAGTAAGTACTTCACAAATGGGCCCGAACATGTTTTGAAGTTATAAAATCGTCAAGCTTTCTGCCAGAAAAATTGCTAAAAGTAATTGATCCAGTAATTGGGAGAAATGCATTTTTGCCCATCCAGAAAACTTGCTTCCGACTACAAGGGATCATATAAGAGAGCCTTTCACTTGGTCGGTGACCATGTTCTGAGAAACAACCTGTCAAACAACCAAACAGTCTCGAACATCGAAGGCAGGTTGGCGACTTGAGTCTATTTTACAAATATTTTCATGGCAAGTGCTCAACTGAGGTTGTCCACTTGATTTCACCCATAGCGGTGCATAGTAGAAATACACGACGAGGCACTGCAGCCCACCCGTACGTGGTTCAGCTTAGTGTCCCACGAACGACACTGTTTAGAAATTATTCCATGTGGAGAACATCATCACTCTGGAACGACCGCCCTGGGGCGGTGTTCCTCAACGAGTATAATCTCCAAAGATTTAAGACCAACGTCAATCATATTCTGAGCGCACGCACCGTTCACAGAGCGCATAGAGGTTTAATCCTGCAGTGCTGTGCCTTATCCTAAAAAAAATTTATTAAGTCCGAACGCTAACCACGAAAATGTTGACGTTTATGAACTTAGATTTTGTTTTGACTTTTTGAATCTCGTAATTTTAAATAGATTCATACGGTTTTAGTTACATGGAACCACTGTTTATAATATGCAATGTCAATCAGAACTTTTTGTGTTTGTGCAGAAATGTGTATGATGAAGTTGGAATTAAAAAATTAAGAACGCAGTTAATACTAAAAAGATATAAATATAAACAATACAAATACCATCTTGTCCCATAAAGTGAGAAAATATTTAGAAACCACATTTCCCGATAAATGGGTTGGTACCAATGGACCTGTCAGGTGGCATCCAAGATCACCTGATCTTTCTGTGTTGGATTTTTTTATATGTATATTGAAAATCAGTTATATTAGAGACAATACCGCAATATTAATCAACTTCGAGAAGCTACCCATCAAGCCTTTAGGCTTTTGCAGGGAAGTCCAATTATTTTATTAAATGCATTGCGAAGAATCGAAACGGTGCCCGTGTGTCGAAAGTATTTAGAACACAAATGATCCCAATTCGAGTAACTTTTGTATAGATTGATAGATTCCATTCAATAATATATTTGTTTTATTGTTGGTTTAAAGTTATGTAAAAATGTAAAGTTGTATAATTAAAATAATATTGTTAATTTTGTTTTTTTATTTGAGAACACATGGCCCTCTATACGAAAAAAAGATTAATTTTACAAAAAACGATAAAATCATCTCTTTTAAAAAAAAATAAATAAAGACTATTAAATATTTTTGAAAAGTTCGTAAAAAGAGGGATAAGGCAAAGAAATAATATATAGGATGTCCCGTTTAAAAAACCCCAGGTTTGGGTCATTACTCAAAAACAAAACATTAAAAAAAAAACTAACTACACCACTAGATTTTACATAAGATACTCCAAAAGAACCCATTTTTACCTTACTGATAAATTATCAAATTATTTAGATACAGGGGATCGTCAAGAATGACAAATTTTCAAAATCGCCCTGTATGTCAGAAACTGAGAGGGCTATGAAAATCTTGTTTGTGACAATAAAAGTTTCATAAAATAATAGAACAGTAAGCCGCCAACCCCATCTTTCTATCTTTTATAATAAGGGAGCTGAAATCTTCACACAGACTTCCTGTAAAAGATATGTTTTCAGGATAGTTGGAAGTTTCTGCTTGAGTAATCGTTTCATAATTTGGAAAAAGTTTATTGTCAGGTCAGCTTCCAAAATAAGTGATAAAGCATTTTCAGGCAAAAAGTGACTACGATTTTCGGATGAAAATCTTCATATCTAGATCCAGTTTATTGGACATTCCTTGTAATAAGAAATAGGAGTATAATGCTTATGTATATTTTGCCCATGTCGACACCTCGGAAAAAAAATAAAGATTGGTGTACTCAAAAAACGATACTTTTCTAATCGCATAAAATAAATAGATATTATTAACGATAAAGCAAATTGCACGTTAAAAAATGAATGAGGGAAAGTAACAGCCTATTTGAGACATTCACATTTCTTTTACAAGTAAATTAATTAATCTCGGAGCAAAGGTACACTGACTTTAGTAGAAAATCGGACGAAGTCTGATCCAATTTACTTGTTTATCGATATACCACAGTAACACCTACCTAGTAAGATAGGTTGTTATTTTGAATACCATTAAATTTTAGAATTTATGACTTCAAAATATATAAATGCAAAAAAAATTAATTTAAATTATGCATCTTCTTCTTGAGAAAATACGATCCAGTTATTTCAAGTTTGTTCCTACCCTAGAAATTATTAGTAGTGCTTACATCCAGGGAGAATTTCCAGTGACATAGCTGAACTTTTTACTTAATACATCAAAAATGCAACACCTAAAACGCGTGTTTATTTACTGCGTGCCAGCAAACAAATACATTCCATGTTAAACGTATTAAGTTTAGGCCTGATTGCAGGATGCGCTTTAAGACAAATAAAACCAGTTTCTTCCTTTTTGCTCGATTTAGATATTTTTAATACTTTGGGTTACGACTACGTTTTTATTTTATTTCGCATGTGTGCGCGTCCCGTATAATCTTACTTTAGTTAGGGGCCCTTGATGTCAGACTCTATCGAAGGCCTTGGAGATATTAAGTGCTACCACTGGGCCATCCCCATGATATTCCATAGCATTTTTCCAAAGATGGATACAATAAGCAAGATATCTCTTGTTGATCTAGATTTAAGAGATCCATACTGCTCGTCGCTGATGATTGGTTAATAACCTTCCCCCATACCTTTTTATGTATGCGAAAGCAATGCGACTGGTTGATAGTAGTTGCTTGGTAGGGTCTTCTTACCGTTTTCGGGTATGATCGATCTCAAACAGTTTTTCCACAATTATTAAATAGCCCGGTACCACTCTGTTGAATTAAATAGCATTTAAAATACTGGTATCAATATTTCGACTAATATCTTAGTCTCCACGAATGGAATTACAGCCGTACCAAAACTTTTTTTGGGTGTCAATACCTACCGTCGTATGGGGATTACTTTGCATGCCAGGGCAATTTTGAATTTGACGGCGTTTCGCCATTGACGGCTCATCAGCAGGGCTCCGGGTCTGCCGAAAAGGAAAGGGACCTCAAAGTTCTATTACAACACAAAAATGTAAATAAACAGACGAGAGTTGCAGCATGTCGCTACATCTCGGGGCCTGAGCCTATAACTTGTAAGAATAAAATTGTGGGGAAGCCAGCCACAGCCATTGCGAATTTGGCGTTTTTAGCAAACGAGTTAGTAACCGTAGTCATCGTATTGCATCTCGCTCATTATTCTGCTAGTGTCACACTGCCTGCTTGGACTGAATTTTAAGTTTTAATGCTATTATCGCTGTCAAAGGGAGATGTACTATGTTGGACACAGGTGTCATAATAATTACGTACAACTACTCTTTCTTTCTTTCACTCAAGTGATAACGTACGAAAGAATGAATATTTATTTTGTATTAATTTAATCAAAACGGGAGGCGTAACCCCAGCAGAACAATCAATAAGATGCGATACGATGGAGTGGGGGAAAATTAATGTACCAATTTCTGTTCACTTTGCAACACTTCATATTCTTTTAACCTAGGATATGGGCGGCCAATGAATTTCCACACCGGTATGTATAAAACGTTATAGTATCTTCAAACAATATCATATTCTGGGCTGTTGGGCAAGTTGTCTCGTAATATTTAAACGATCTTTTTTTCTCGGAAAATGGTTCGGACGTACAAAAGAAGAAATAAGTTTAGTTTGTTTTTTCATTTTTTTTTATATCAATTTATTTTGAGTTTGTTTTGTTTATTTCCTAGTAATAAATAAATAGTTATATTTATTATTATTATTATTTGTATATTTAATATTTTATTTACTTGAAGATTCTTTAACAAGGAGAGAAAACCCAATTCGGATAATCTCGATTTTTCCCTACAAACTAACTTTTGCATTTTCCTTGGTTATGGCTGCAATGCTACCATCGGAACGTATTAAAGGTGGAAATGTGGACTTAATAAAGTTTTGTCGAATCGCCTTTTCTCGAACCGCCTTTTCTGGAAATAGTTTATATTTAATCCTCTAGCTTGTATCGCCGACCTCCTATTTTTATATCAATCATATTGTTTTGTTATCCGTAATATATGTAATTTGATTACAATGATTTAAAATTAGTGGCCCAGATTCTAAAGATTAATCCATTAATATTATATAACATAAATAAATAGCAGACTCGGCGTTATCCATTATTTATGAGATTTGTGGGTCGCCAGACTAGAGAATAATAACATTTATATCGTCGAAATAAAATAATTTAGGTAAAGTCCTATTTTTAGATTTGCGAATAATATTTAATTTGCGTTTGGCATGAATTGTGTTGTGGTTCAGGTGCATGCATAAAAATTATTAAGGTGCCTTTTGTTATGGTAATTATTAATTTAAATTTAATTTACGTAGTAAATGTTGTGATTAGTAATAATTGTAATGTACAATTCTTTATTCAATTTTTTTTGCCTACCGTGTATTTTCTTTGACTTGAATTCACTTTAAACTAAACTAATCTGATAATTATTGTTTATGCAGGATATACACCAACTCTTGGCGGCATCTGAGAAATCCGCTGTTGTAAGTAGAGCTGAATGAGATGGAATAATCCTAATCTTAGAAGTCCTTTACTATTACACTAATGAAGACAATTGTGGGTAATTTTTTGTGAATAAAATTAAATAAATTATTTTTAATTATTTGTTGAACTTGGTGCGGTATTTTAAGATTACTTCCAGCTGTAGGTATGCGTATATTTCTGTCGGCAGGATAAGGTTTAAAACTCAAAACTTAGCGATGTATTTATCTCGGTTGATTTGGTATAATCCGGTTGACTGATCAGTTTTAGATTATAGATCCCAAAATTATGGGCAAGATGATGTGGTTAAAAAATTCTGTAGCATTGTTATTTTTAGGATTTGTTTTCAGCGATATTAATTCTGTTCGGTAAAATTAATACAATCCAATCCTAGCTTGTTTGACTTCTTTTGAAATATTCTTGCTCAAAACGTAGGTGAAAATAAAAAAAAGATAGTTATAAGGATAATTATTATTGTCTCAATTTCACATTCATTTATGGCTGTTTATAATTACCAAGAATAAACTATATTTTTAGAGTGATTTTTGTTTCTTGTCTTTGGGTGACTTTTCGTAAAATGTACACCGTCCTTCACTGGTAATTATAATTAATTACGTATTATTATTTCCAATATAAAAATTATTATTTACCTGACCACTATATCCATTATTATTATAATAAAGTTGAGAAGGTCCCGATGAATCAGCTGGATAGTAAAGTGCACCGGCATCATTGGCTGCCTCTTGGGCGATGACCAACTTCAGTAAAACGACAAATGCCAATAAGTTAGGTAACAGATGCATATCTGAAAATAAAAGAAACATTATAAATTATTATATTATAGTACCTACTGGGTATATGAATAATTAACGCAGTCAGCTGTTCCCCGGTAAGCGTTAACTGGACAGCTTTCAGTAACAAAGATTTTATATACAAGTACTAGAAATAATAACTGGAAATAATTTATTAAGCTTGCTTGAGTGTGTAAAATAATTTAAAGTAAAAGTAAAAGTAAATACATTATAATAAAATATCAAAAATTAAGAGGTGAAAAAAATGGTTTTACCTTTGATTTCGCTTAACGGGATAATTTGAGCAACTTGTCGATATATATTAATGCGCTAGGCTTCGGTTTAAAAACACAAAATTAAATGACGAAATTTTCAATGAAAACTAAGTAACTTAAATATATATTTAAACATGTTAAAAACTGAAGCAAAACGAATAATGTATTCTAAAACCTCTTTAGATTATTAAGGAAACTTTGTGTTGTGTTATCGAAGAATAAAAATGAAAAAAATTTATAAATTAGGGTTGAACAAAGGGGAAAAATAATGAAAAGTACAATTTCTTAAAAACTAAAGAGAAACATTTAATAGATTTGATCTCTACTTTTTATATACCAATCGTATACGTAGACGCAATTTTGTTTTTGTACAATGGCTGTCATTTTGAAAGTAAATGTTGACTTATTGTATGTCGTTAAAAATATCATTTTGAGAATAACTCCATTGTGCAATATAGGTTGCCATTAAAGCAGAAGTGATGTCAGATTGGTTTTCAGGTAAATATTTGAAAATAAGTTCAGTTCTTTCATATTGCCGAAGTCAATTTAGAAGTCGAGAATTTTGTTTCTTTTAAGAACTCAAGTGTCACACCATTTCCATTGTGAGTGTTCCTTGAAGGACCCGCCTGACCGCCGAAAATGATGGATGTTGGAGTAACTTCGCTTAATGAGGCACCAAGTACAGCCCTATCAGGAAAAACGAGGAGAGCGAGTTTAAGTCCAAAGTATTTTGATCTTGGAACCATAGTTAGCGTTAGAATAGCGTTATCGATATTCCTTACTCTGGAAATCGAATATATCGGCACAGCAACAAACGTTACCTCAAAGAGTAACTTTACACCACCTAAAGGTGGGCCTACATATGTATCAGTATTCCGTATCGTATCGCCTGAACATATCAAACCGCGTATCGACTTATAGACGTCACTTATTTTTATCCGTATCGTATCCAGATTTGTAATGATCGCCGATCAAATCATCACCAATAGTGGCGTTTGTGGAAGCGTACGATAATTTAACGCTGTGGCATGCACTTGCTTTATACTAATTTACGTAATTATCAGGAAACGATAAATGGCCAGACGAAAGCGGTGGTGGCCAAGTGCCTGGGGAATTATGAATGATAATTATTGATATTTCCTAATATGTAAATTTAGAGTTTAATATTAGTATTTTTTCGTTCATTGATTGACGTTCTACTTTGATTTAGTCAGATTGTCTTCTAAATGAATATTTCTGTGAGATAATAAAAGTTTATTATTATATTTATATTATTAATACTTGAAAATGGCCCACCCTTAACAAGGGATTCAATAACAGCTAAATTAATATACTTTTAAATATTTTTAAACTGGAGGGTCTATATTTATTTGGAATTATGCAGGGTGTCCCAAATAGTTTTGGCTTATGGGAACCGAAAACGTGATTCTAAAGGTTTAAAGAAGTGTGTTCCTTTTCTTTCCATCAAATGCAATCGTTGGACGCGTTTCGCCATATTACGACTAATGGGCAAGGCTGTAGATAAACTGACTTTTAGCCCCATTTAACGTAGATACCTGCTTATGCGAGTTCCATTCCAGTGTTTAGTCTTCTCTAAGTTCTCGCTAGTCCCACACAGCACACTTTCTTTGAGAAGTATCTCTGATGTATTTCAAATATCTTAAAAACATAGCCTTTCATATTAATATTTCTGAAATATTTCAGATTTAATACACCTGACACCAAGCCAGCCAGCTCCCCTTATTTTATGTTCAATTAATAATAATTATTATTAGGCATTGTTATTTTGTGGGTGCAGGGACACAAGAAGAATGAAAAATTTTTAAATTACAGAAACATTAATAGAATAATAAAAGACGCAATAAGGGATTATCTCCCTCCGGGACAGAACTAGAGGTACAAGAAATTGTTGCACTGTGACTGTCAGTGCAAACTTCGTTTGTACCGTTAATTGTAAGAACTTTGAATACCTATATAAGCTGATAACAGATTTTGGCTAACCTAAACTTTCCTGTCTTTATAATGGAATAAGTAGTTTTAATAGTGTTTATGTATCAAACATTGATATACGCAGCGTCCTTTATATATTAGAGATTGGTATTTCTCTACCATATACCTATAATATATAAAGATCGATTTGTAACACTTTTCGCCACTGTTCTGCTCGTTGTCACCGTTCCCGCTCGTCGCCACCGTGCATGGAGTATTTATAAAACACTAAAAGTACCGTTGTAAACTCGCGCGAGCAGTAACGTACTTTGAGGTTAGAATATAAATGCTGATATCGTAGGAATATGGAAAATATTTTTATGTTTTTTTTTTATCAAATTTGTCAAATTGATTTTTTCTCATTGGCTAAAGCACGGACGTCGAACAGCACAAGGTCAGCGAGATAAAAATTGGTCATGTTGGAACTACGAACGGGAGCGGTGGCGCCTTTTATAAATGCATACATTATTCCCCTAGGTTAAGTTGCGACGGGAACGGTGGCGACGAGCGGGAGTGGTGACGAAAAGTTTTATTAATGCACCATAATATAATATGATTCATACTTAAAATAAATTATTAGTTTTTAAATTTCTACCTTCGGGCCCCATAGGGAAAGAATAATTTCAGAGATAAATAAGCATCCTATTTTGTATATTCATATTTATTACTTAATAACCGTTTCTATGTTTTTTTTTTAATGAATATCTTCTTGATATTAAATGATATATTATTCCATTTTATATCATTTCAGAAACATTACAAGAACTTATCTGAATTATTTCTGAAAAGTATTTGCCTCTAATTTGAAATATTTCACAATGAAATTATGTAATGTTTCAGAAACAATACGTAGGTAATTGAATAAAATATTATTTTTACGAAACATTTTTGGGTTTCTGAAAGATTTCGTCAAATCTTTCGAAGAAACTAATATGAAATATGGCATGCGGCTGTCGCATTGCGGCCGGAAGGCCGTGTTTTTCCTTAGAAACGGTCACCGGTCGGAGCCGCGTGGAAGGAAACGGGTAGATAAAGAAACACGGGAAGCAGTAGATTGCGGCCGCCGCAATGCAGAAATAGGAGGTATTTTTAATATGGTTAAAACATACAAACGATCCTGTCTTAAGGCAGACTTTCGATGGATACGGCTGCGACTAAATGCGGCTGCGGCTAGCTACCAATACGATATGTCGCATCTGTACCCCCTTTCCGAGATATGCGACTTTGTGCGGCCACGACCTGCACGATTTTGGTTTGTCATCGGTAGTTTCGTGAATCTCCGAGGTTGAAGGTTTGTTCAAAGTGCATTTTAATGCGAAAGTTAAGGTACTGCAAGTCATTACTGGAGGAATAACGAGATAATAAAGATTTAATTTTACATCACTTATTGGCGGATGAAAAACATTAAGGAACTATACAATTCACGTACACGTGAAGGTTTATATAACGTTCTAATTGAAAAGCATTTTAAATTTGACGAAGAATTATTTCAAAAATTCTATCGACTAAAGGTGGATTTTCATCCATACGAAACACGACGGTCCGATATCCGAAATAACGTATAATTTCGTTCGAAATTCTAGTCAATTTTCATGACTCTGTTTCTGTCATTCCTAATTTTGTCAATTGACATACATTTGCCGTTTCAGTTATAGGTTATAATTCGGTTTTGGTCCTTTTTTTATTCTCAATTATAGTGTTTAATTACCCATTTGATTTCATTACGTTTTTAAGCAATATACATGTGCGACAACGACGAGCATTATCAGCTTCATATCATCCAATTCACTCCTAACTTTACCTGAGTGCACAAAACAAAGAGTTATGTTTAGTGAACTAACCTGAGTCTAACTGCAAATCTTTCACTTTCTGATATTGGTCCATGTGCGTTTTATGTTTTTATTAACCTTGGACTTACAATTAAATACTTTTCGGAATCTATTAATTTCATTTCTTGAAACAAGTTGTGATAAGCGCCTTAATTTTCCCCCCATCCTTTTCTTTTCTTTCTTGTTTATTTTTTATTCTTAATATAAGCAGATAGGACAATATAATATTATATATATAATGACAGTGATTTATTTCGTTAATATTAATTTTATGTTAAAATATTAAAGTAGAAACAACAAAACCCACAAAAAAACGGCAAAGAGTGAGGACGGTCGGATATGAAAGTTAAAATTATTCGAATAAACATTGGCCCCAAAAAAATTCAACCAATAGTAACACTTTCGGATCATCGTATTTTGTCATGACCGGCCGCATAGCCGCATCAATCGCAAGGGTCGCATTGACCGCGACCCTCGAAAGTCTACCTTTATTAATCTTATATAGACAACAGTACCAGTCACATATCATTACCAACGTAGGAGTTTTGTACGGAAAATAGATTTTTATGCTCTTAATATCTCCTCACACATCCCACCGGATTCAACCTTTGGATCTGACGTTTCTTTCTTAATAAATGTTAAATTATTATTGGGCAAAATCTAAGTTGATACGATTTGATTCTCAGTCCGGTTCTGGCAATTCGCGTAACAATTTGGTGCTGCGAAGCGAGCAAATACTTCGAATACTGTGGGCTTACTGACGTACCGGTACCATACAAGTCGTACCCGGTCGGCTGCAAGCATCGTGGCGACGCGCGTAGTAATATCTGAGAAAGGTCTGTGTGGTGTGAAAGCCACTCCCACCAATAGAAAAACAAAGCTAATTGCCGACCGATCTAAAATAAAAATGTACCCGGCATGCGTGATTTTTCAAAACTGTGGCTCATGCGCAGTACGTCGGATTTCTACGATTTTTCGATATTTAACGTTTATATTGTTCAGAGCCGGTTGTTACTTATTTCTTTATTTACATAGTATTTGGCGTGTTTATTGTGAGATTTCTTAGCGTTAATTTGAGTGATTTTTAGTTATTTATTGTACTTTGTGGAACTTTCGTTAAAAACTTCCAGCTAAACATTGAACATTCTTAAAATATTTCATGTTCGCCGAAGTATCGCAAAAATGAAACATATCATTAATGTATGTCAGAAATGTTCCAGAATCGTTTTCTTTTTGATTTTGATCTGTCATTGCAATGAATTGCGTTCTTTCGTGTTTTTGTCACGGCAAAAATATTTTTCCGCAACATCAAGTACTTTACATTAGTACCAAAAATGTTGTAGGAAAAGCATTTGTTTATTTTGTGCGTATAGTGTATTGTAAATAGAACCGAAAATTTAATTGTATCTACTGCCACTCTACCGTGGTTGTTTTGACATTTTCCTCTGACGGAAGAACTTCATAACCAGTAAATTAAACCAATAATTTCGGGACCTAGTGGCCTTAATCATATTTTTAGGGGACATAAAATCAAAATAACTGACCAAATGCTATACAAATTAACCAGAATCCCGATAAAACTGCCAGGTAATGAAAATATAGTAGTAAACCACCACGGTCCACGGCAGTAGGTCAATAGACACACCCACCAATGTAGTGATGCTGAGTCGGAGTTAAATTTTTGAGTTCTGTGGTCAGAGTGCTTTTTATCCTAATTTTGATTCGATACAAAAAAAAGAAAATAGTATAATTACCACAATCAGTGAAGGTGTTTACTACTCCAAACAAAAATAATTGTGATAATGGTGATAATACATTGGTAAGTGGGTACCTAGATATTATATATTATTTTAGTGTCAACAATCTAACCTAAAAATCCAACGTTTTCCAATTTTCATCATCAGTCGATTACATTATTTGCGAATTTTCTAGCATTTAGAAGTTTTTTATTTCTGCAGCGTACTGACGGAATAAATAAGTAAATAATTAATTAATTGCAGGATTTGTTTTTAAGAAATATTTGATCATTTACTTTTAGGATGAAACCTCGGATGAAACTTTGGAAGAAACGGAAAATAACTAAAGATTCTAAAACAAAGAAGTTCAAGTAGACTGTTAAGTGTTAACAGTATTGATATAATTAAGTGGATAATAACTTAAAAATAAAAACTATTAGGTAGGTACATATACAGGGTATTTTGTTATGGTTTATATGAAGTGGATTTTTAACTACCTTTAGATCAAAGTTCACTTGAGTAAAGTTTTAATATTTTGTTATATTGTTAACCTTAAAGGTGTTTTATGTTATTCCTTTTTATTTATTTTTTAAATGTTTTTGCAGGAATCCTCATAAGATTTTAATATTAACAAGGTTCTAAAATCTAGTTATAGGTATTATTGTGTTAGATCAAGTTTTGATGCGGCTGTATTTTGTATTTAAACTTTATTGTAAATATTCCCATGTTTTGAAAATAAATTTTGTGATTTACATTTAATTTTGTGAATTATTTAGGGGTTCACTTGCAACGTTTGGTAACATTCTCGAAGTGTAAATTTGAAACATCGCATACAAATTAACTTGCAACATTTCGTAAACATTTCTTTTAATGTTTCAATGTGATATGTTTGAAACATTGCGAAATGTTTCCTTGGTACATTTCAATGAAACATTTCTGAGGTAGGACATTTTCAGTTACATAAGCATTTCTCAAACATTTATCTGCAGTTTAGTGATACGTTTCAAGGTTTAAATGTATGTTTATGAAACATCTCTGGAACTAAAAATTGTTTAGCGGGTTATTACTAGATTAAACTTTTATAAATAGTTTAGGTTTATTTAGATTATAGTGCAATACCTTTTAGTGTAGGTAAGTTTTTGATAAAAAAAAACAAGTGTATGGTGTTGCTTTCCAAGCCAACGACCCAAATTCAGTTCTTCAGATAAGTACCTAGGCTACTTAAAATAATTTTAAAATTGTATCCCCGCATAGCATTTACAATTCACAATTATATGATAACATATTTATTTTCTCTCCTACAAAGTGCCAAGGCAAGACAAATGCACATGTTTATCAAGTCTTCTATAAACATTTAAAACCTCCATTCTACTACTTACTTTAAATTAAAAAGAAAAGTAATTTACTTGCAACTTACGTCGTATGTTGCATAGAAAATGATAAAAGGAGACCAGGCGACAAAGGGCACCTGTTATAGTGTTAAGAGCATATTACTTACGGAACTATGCCAGAAACTAAATTGTAATTCGAAAGTCCATAAATTTTTATAATTTTTTGCAGTGCATTGCTTCTTCGAGAAAATGTATGCCTTACATCTTCTTATATTTCATATTATACCAACATTTACTATAATTGCTTTTTTTTATAAATCTATTTGAACACATTAAGTTAAATAATTTTAAAATTGGACCTGACGTACACTCGAACTGTGCAGGCCCAACAGTTTCGAACAACGCCGCACGCTTGGGACATTTCTGTAACACGGTGTTAGCAATATATTGGTTATATACATATATGAATCCTGATTTGTTAAAGGGGCATAAGTCAGGGAAAAGAAGTTTTGAGAAAATTGAAAAAAACTGTTTGGAATATCAAGAGATAACAAAATAACAATTCTAATAATCTTAAGATGTTGTATATCATCAAATAAACTTTACCTGAGGTAGCTTTTCTTCTAGATCTATATACTGTATTTTTTGCAAAATTTTGAATGTTAATGACTGATGCCCTTTTAACAAATTGAAAATTTTCCGACAATAAAAGTTCTTCTGTAATGTTTGGAATATTTAATTATCATCAAAAATAACAAAAAAAACACTAATGACAAAAATATAACTTGGCTTCTATTCATCTTCTTGAATGTTATTATTCACTGGCCAGTTTAAAATGTCTTTACTTCAACTCGTGTACAGCCGTGCAGTATGTGGTACTTAAAACTTCCTGTATTTAATCTAGAAGAGTCCGTTCTTGGGCGTCGCTGCTTGATAGAATGAACATCTATGAGTCCTTGGATAAACATGCTGGTTCTTACTGTCCATATCATAGAACTTTGTGAATATATCGATGCAATTATTTTCACCAAGAGTCTCCAAACATTTCTTCTTACACCTATTATGTAAACAAAGGTAAAACATTATTGAGAAACCTAAAAAATCGTTGTATTAACACTTACCCGCAAGACAATCCAGGTTTTTTCGATTGTACGTTATTCCCCTTTTTTATTTTATTTTATTTAATTATTTTACGGTTCGTCGGCGTATCTGAGGCCATCTTGAACCGGTCATCGACCGTACGGTTTTTAATCGTGCGGTCTACCGACTGGGGAGTGTGAAACGGCACCTTCATCCTACTTGATATCCGATCTCATCCGGCCTGTCCGGCGTGAATAGGATGGTTTTGATGTCGATTCATTTTACACTCTTCCCTAAGACAAGAGCACGCGGTGTTTCCCAAGCGGTCACCCATCCAAGTACTAACCGCGCTCGACACCGTTTAACTTCGGTGATCTGACGGGAGCCGGTGCTTTTAGGTGTCGCTAGGCCCTTGCCCCGTTATTCCCCTTATGGTTAACGTATAATTTGCCTTTAGTTCTAGCATTCTTGATATTGTTTCCCACGTATTTCCTTGAATCGCGTTTTCTCTTGCGTGAATTAGTTTGTTTACTAACACTATCTACATCACTCTCTCTCTCTCTCGCTTATTTTTATATATTTCTTGCAATAAATTATAGCAAAATAATATTAGTAATCACGTTATTTTTACTCTAACAGATTCATTACTAACATAAAAATCACAAGTTCCACACGACGTTGCCGTCGCAATTTTGTTAAAACGGCACGAGTCACTGACTGGTGCCCTTATAACAAACTCCGAATTTTTTGCGCGCTCATAACAACCTTGTAAATGCAAGGACAGAGGCCGTTTTAACAAAAAACGATAGTCTGATTAATGTAGAATTGGACAAAGGTAAAAACTCAAAATGGCTGGATGGGTGACTGATGCCCATTTAACAAATCACGATTCATATACACTGTGTTCAAAAAGTCCTGGACCGGTCAATTATTTAGAAAATGGCGCACATTATCTTAGAGCAATATAGTATTAAAAAATAATTGATATTTTATGTAGAATCCAAAAGTATTATAAGATATAGGGCATTCCATTTAAAAAAATGAAAGTTTTGTTTACCATGACTGTTTGAGGCACCCTGTATAATTACAGGTGTCCTAGTTTTATAGATTTTTTTAAGGCCTACAACTTTTATACTGGAAGTTTTTTTATATTGTGCGCAATTTTCTAAATTATTGACCGGTCCGGGACTTTTTGAACACAGTGTATAAATGTGGTGGAACCTGATAGTCAAGGAGATAGGCTCCGCGTGTACATTCGGAGGTAGCAGACAAGAGATAGCTATGCCTGACAATGTCTGTCTAAAGACTGTAATCGCACGACCTTATGAAGTATTATGAACAAACTCGACCATGAGTCGTGTGTTACGCTCCGCCTTCCTCAGTTGCCGCTAATGCCGGATGTGAATTACTTAAAATTATAGTTATTTTAAAAATTAATTATTCAATATAGGCTAGGATCCTTCTGAAAATATTATAGGAATCGTATGTTATTGGTAATGTAGTAACTATTTTAGTGCTCCCTTTCTCTCAATGGTAATAATCAAAGTATCAAAATTAAACAGGTTTCCCGCGCTAAGTCCAGTACCTTTCTGGGTAGTGCCGACAAGGACGGCCATCTTCCGATACTTGCTTCCTGGTGCTGATTGACGTGAGAAGTTGCTGACTATTTTTGGGGATTTCAATAGTGTTTTGGGGTACACTCCTTGTTGATGAGAGATTTCTTCTTCCAAAAATAGTAGTGTTGGTGTTGTAGTGTATAGTTTCATCACTAACCACAGCCTAGGGCTGAATACTAAAGCACTCCCGTCAGCAAACGCGTAGGATCAGTTAACATGATTATCGGTCAACCAAGTGCCTTTAACCTTGTAATCCATTATCTCATCCCTGAATTCTTTGTTTTCGCTCAAGACCTAGATCTACATTCACACGAGACGCTGTTCCCGGGGGATATCCATCTACCTACCCTTAACCTTTAATGTGGAGGATCAAGCCTCCTCCATTGGCTATTCTGGTGGCAGTTTAGAGCGGGTTGATGTATGCAGGACCGAATCAGATTATTATTTCTACTTAAACTACAGGGTTCTAAGCATTTAACCAGAAAAGTATTTAGTTATTCGATGATTTGATTTATGCGGGACTGTGTTAAACTACTATTTCTGTTTAATAAGTTAATATTTAAGGTACAGGGTTTTAAGTATTTAACCAAGAAGGTATTTAATTATTCAGTAGTTTAATCTATGCAGCTCTCTACTGGTCGGATATCTTCAAGTTAAATTTATTATGAAAGTTGGAATATAGGTGTTCAATTATTTACAGGGGGCAGTGGCGGATTAACCGTAGATGCCGCCCCTACCCGAATCTTTTTTAGTTTCACGCGCATATTAGTGTTATTTTATTAATACGGAAATTCGGCCTATGAAGGCCCATTTTAAAGATTAAAACTGGAAATTAAGGCAATTTTAACTATTTATAATTAACGTCAAATAAAATAATATGAAATAAATGAAATAAAACTATCGAATTAGCGAGGCTTACCTGTAAATATTCCAGATGAATATTTTGTAGGTAGGGTTATTTATGATATTTTCTCCAATAAATTTACATAGGCTTGAATAAAAAGGTTGCCATTGGTATTCCTCTGTTATTAATTTTTTTTCTATAAATTAAGTTATTAATTTTTGGCGAACTACCGAACATCGTTGCACCTCCTGGTAAATCGGGGGTATTTTGTAACCGAGTACTCGTCTACATTCCGGAACGGAGCATAGTTAGGTTACTGGCGCCCATAATTCCATTAATTTTTAAATTACCGCACGACCACTCCCGGCTAGTGGCTAACCCAGTTCTCCGTGTTGCTACACCTTACCGGTCTCTGACTACAGCAGGCTCTTACCATCCTGCAGTGCAGATAGGTGGCAAGTTGTTTAAAACCTGTAGCTGGTTGTTCAGTGTTGAAGTCGTAAGTGGTGAATACTTACATAATCAGTCATTTGGGAGTATTATTCCTTTCCCAATGAAAATTAATAACAGTTTAACACAACAGCAAACCCGACGCCAAAGACAGAGACCTGAGATACTAACATCCTATACATGCTATACATCGACACCCTTAAAAGTTGTGCTACATAAAAAACAAAGAAAAATACTTGCACAAGAACTTGAAAATTAAGGAACTAAAAAAAAGTAAAGAAAACAATAGATGGAAAGGTGTTTGATTCATCTAGTGAAGAAGAATCAGATGGGAAAAACTTGTATAATAATGACGTACTGGACGATGTAAATCCACAGGATACATATCTTGATAAAAATGAAGGCAAACCCTGTTTAGAATGTAAAGAATATGGAAAAAATGAAAGGTAGTATCGATGTGTTAGTTGTGGAGGTTGGGTTCATAGGCTGTGCAGTGGGGCCGAAACACCAGAAAATTATATTTGCGATTTTTGTGCATAATAACTATTATTGTTTCATACCTAATGTGTTGTAACTTTTTATTTTGTACGAGATTACTCGCCACCTGTACTTGATTATCCGCAACCTTCGGGTAATGCCGATTTTTTAATATTTTTTTCTAATCGGTTTTGTATTTCCTCTCTAATAAACTGGATTTATAGATATGTTTTTATTTAGGTCCTAAAACTTCCCTTTATATAATACGTTAAATCCCTTACCGTACATCTACTAATTTCAGAGTAAATAATATTTTCCCTTAGGTGTTCACAATCTCCCGCCGCTTACCACATTTTACGGAAATATTATGTTCTCTGATGAGACTACATTATATTGTCAATAGACATAATTATAGATTCTGGTCTAATCACAATCCACAGTGGATACGTGAGGGACATAATGCACAACATCCTCAAAAAGTCAATATGTGGACAGGAAGAATTAACAACAGAATTATAGGACCATATTTTTTTAACGAAAATCTTACAACTAAGCGTTACTTAGATTTCCTCTCATTTTATTTAATACCCGCATTAGCAGCTACCTATTTTTCCTAACGAGGATGATCTAGATATTACCCAAAGAATATGGTTTCGAGAAGATGACACAACGCCGCACTTTAGTGTAAATGTTGGAAGATGCTTGGGGGAAATTTTTCCATATCGTTGGATGGGTCGACGGGGTCCAACTGAATGGCCATCAAGGTATCAAGACCTTAAGTATTGGATTTCTTTCTATGGGTTTATTTGAAGGAGAGAGTATATCAAAATAGACCAGAAAACATTGAGGACCTAAAAGATAGAATAAAGATGGAGATAAATAATTTATTGACCGAAAGTTTTCATCGTGCAGCAGATCGTTTCTACCATAGACTTGGTTCATAAGTGAAAGGTGGAGGCCACTTTCAGCATTTGATAAAATATGCCCATTCAGGTGAGTGCTAAATTTCGAGTAGCTTATAAATAATTCAATTGTTCCCAAAAAATGTTACTTGGGCTTGTTCTATAGGTGCGAAAAAACTTTTTTAGTACCATTGGATTTAGTTTTCGAGGACCCTTTTATAGGGCCCCCATGTGACCTAGCTTGCCATTAAAAAACCGTTAAGGTTTAGGGGTTGAGGGAAGGTGGCTGAAAATAGCACTGAAAGACGAACAATAATTTAAGTCAATTTCCGTGTTTCAGGGTTTTTCTTAAAAATAACTTATAGAGAAAATATGAATTTTATGCAAAACTTCCGAACAACCTACTTACCTACATAATCATGGTATTAGCATAATTTAAATCAATTTTAACACCAAATTATATACCAATTGATCATTCAGCGATATGTTTAGATTACATATTAATATGTTAGTGACACATAGAGATATTTTGAGTAAAAATCATATACTCATACAACCATTATATAAAATTAATATTAAATTAGCTTATAATTTCAATTGTTCCTAAAAAATGTTACTTGGGCTTGTTCTATAGGCGCGAAAAAACTTTTTTAGTGCCATGGGATTTAGTTCTCGAGGACCTTTTTAAAGGGCCC
The DNA here is from genome assembly GCA_963920685.1 of Polydrusus tereticollis. Classification (NCBI taxonomy): domain Eukaryota; kingdom Metazoa; phylum Arthropoda; class Insecta; order Coleoptera; family Curculionidae; genus Polydrusus; species Polydrusus tereticollis. The sequence goes on from OY987331.1 coordinate 65,050,014, forward strand.
CCATGTGACCTAGCTTGCCATAAAAAAAACCGTTAAGGTTAAGGGGTTGAGGGAAGGTGGCTGAAAATAGCACTGAAAGACGAACAATAATTTAAGTCAATTTCCGTGTTTCAGGGATTTTCTTAAAAATAACTTATAGAGAAAATATGAATTTTATGCAAAACTTCCGAACAACCTACTTACCTACATAATAATGGTATTAGCATAATTTAAATCAACTTTAACACTAAATTATATACCAATTGATCATTCAGCGATATGTTTAGATTACACGTTAATATGTTAGTGATACATAGAGATATTTTGAGTAAATCCAATCATATAGGTACCCATACAACCATTATATAAAATTAATATTAAAAATTAAACATTTCACTTAAAATAAAGTATCGGTAATAATATGTAGTGGATAATATTAATATTTATACAAGGAACAATAAAAGTTAGGTATATAATAAAGTAGCAGTTTTGAATTACCAAAGTAATAACAAAAATGCCAAACTATAAAGTTGTAGGGATGACTAAGTATTATTATTGGAAAAGCAGTAGGTTATACAGTAAATATCACCTTGATTTTATATAATTTTTAATGTGATTCCTGAACACCTAGACGGTCGAACACATTTTTACTTTGTATGGCAAACTATTGAAGCATATGGAAGCATTATAAATAAAAGAGCGTCGGTGCAGCGCTGTCCTCTCTGTTTTGGACTCTTAATGGGTTTTTTAGAGCAGTACTCTAGTTGCCTTAAAGACTTAATGAACCCATAATATGCAAGAAATGTCTAAAATCGAATTTCAGCCAGCCCGATTCCAAATAACTAGAAATGTGATCAAATTCTCGAACGCAATAGCAAAATCTTATAAAACCATTTTATAGTTTTAGCAAGCTTTCAGTTTCTCTAGCCGTTGGTGCTGGCTAATACAGCACATCATAATAAGTTACCAGTGATAAAATTAGTGAATCATAAAGTAATAATTTAACATTCTCCGATAATATATCCCTGTACAAGTATAAAGTTTTTAGTTTGCCATGGCCTTTCGGCAAAATATAAGAAACGTGACTTTCAAATCTAAGTTTATTTTTAAAGAATACACCCAGATTTTTGGAAGATTCGACAGGAATTATCGTAATATTATTAATTTGAATACATTACCCCCATACCTCTATTGAAATTTTGACCAAAATTAATAACTGAGTTGAGCAAAGGCCATGGGCTAATGAAATTTTGTAAACAATGTCTAGGTCCCCGTTTATACGTTCCTGAGCTATCATAACCTCATTAAGTTTAAAATAATAATATAGTTGGGTATCGTCAGCATACTGGTATAGTAAAGTTTACATTATTCCGTTGATTTCTTCACTTCTGTAAAACCCTAACTATCTCTCTGGCCATGAAATGCCCCAAATTTACATCTTTTTGGGCAGAGACGGAGTACAAATGACCTGCATCCCTAATTGCTATACCATTTTAAGTACGTTAGTTCAGGTTAGTATTATTATTATAATATTGATCTTCACTCTCAATAATATGGTTTCAAACGTCTCTTTTATTCAAAATAAAAATAAATCAATATGATGTAACTAGCTATATTTTCAAGCCGACCCTGTGGGGACCTACACAATGGACAGCCTAAGTCTGACGTCACAAGGGGCGTGTTTTAAAAAATATTTCCAAACAAAAATAAATTGCATTGAAAATCACATAAGAGATTTTTGCAAGCATTGCTACACGTTTATAAGCGACAAATAAGCAATTTCTTCTAATTATTTGTATTTTTGGTGATATGATTGACCCATTTACAGCCACAGATAGAGGTTAGTGTTTCCTGACAATTTTTAATCGCCATCTGAAAAAGTTTGAGGTTATGTTATTGTTGTTTACATTATTGTTTATTAAGACATAATTGTTAGTTTTTTTGTAAAATAAAGCTTGTGGTAGTGTTTATTTATTAATATGAAGTAGACCCAGTCTATAGCCTAAATAATTTATATTATAGATTCAATATTGGCTAAAGTGATTACGTATTTTGTTACCCGAACAGAAAGTTTTCAAGTTTGTTGTATTCCCTGCAAAGATAGAAGAGAGGAAAGCTCGGACATCACTTATAAGGTACCTAATACAGCAAATATTATTATGTTAAAAAGGGGTAAATGCCTTGGGAGTCAAACCATGTCCTATGGATGCAATTTGATTCAGATCGGAGAAGTTCACACTATGATGAAAGACAAAAGTTATAATATTGTGGTAATTTAAATTACCTACTATCATAAATTTTTTTATATACTTCATGCAAAATAATATTTTAATTGTAGATTATACTAAACAAAAAATGCAACACAATATCTGCCAACTGTTTATGTTCTAGCGGGAATAAAATATCATCAACTGCATTATTTGGATACTACTACCTATCAGTCACTGATAAGAAGTGCCTTTGAAATGCCCAAAAAACTAAATCCAGTGAAGTTAAAACAGCTGAGGAGCTATATCCCAGTAAGCCTTATTCATGCAGCTATGGATCACCAGATTGATCAGCAATTTTAGAAATACTGTAGACCTTAACAACATTTGATGTACTGAAATTATAAAAATTTAAACAAATATTTATTGTTGTTTTTATTACATTGTTTTATAATATACATAATATATATTTCAAATTAATTGTATTAGGTATAGCATTGATATCCCTGTGCATACATAAGGATATGAGAATAATTGCAACTAAAGGGTACTAAAAGTTTTTAAAGGTTTTTTTGAAATTTCTTCCAAATCTTGTATCAAAAAATACTTTTCTGCTTCTAACGATGCTCCTAAAGCATGAGTCAATATCTTCGGTAACATCTGTCTGCTCACTTCTTTTCTAAAAATAATTTAATATAATGTTGGCCTTGCTTTTCTATTAAAAGTTAAATCAAACTATTAAATGTTCACATTTTTTACTTTAGTTTTTAGGAACGTGAATACATTTTGTATAATAAAAGCTATAACATACCTTTTTTCTGGAGATGTAATGCTGAATTGCCTTTTAGCGCTGAACTCAAATATTGTAGCCCTATTCTTTCTGTCATTGTGCCCAAAATGGCAGGTACAAACCAAAGAATGTTGAAAAGGTTCTCTGCTCTATCTTGACTTTTACCATTGTAAAGCAAATAATGGTTCAACTTCAAGGCGTTTATCCCTTTTTAACATAATAATTGTTTTATTATGTACCTTATAAGATGCTTATAGGTAATGACCAGGCATTCCTATCTTCTATCTTTGCAGGAAATACAACAAACTTGAAAATTTTCTGTTCGGGTAACAAAATACGTAACCACTTTAGCCAATATTGAATCTATAATATAAATTATTTAGGCTATAGACTGGGTCTACTTCATATTAATAAATAAACACTACCACAAGCTTTATTTTACAAAAAACTAACAATTATGTCTTAATAAACAATAATGTAAACAACAATAACATAACCTCAAACTTTTTCAGATGGCGATAAAATATTTTCAGGAAACACTTACCTCAATCTGTGACTGTAAATGGGTCAATCATATCACCAAAAATACAAATAATTAGAAGAAATTGCTTATTTGTCGCTTATAACGTGTAGCAATGCTTGCAAAAATCTCTTATGGGATTTTCAATGCAATTTATTTTTGTTTGGAAAGATTTTTTAAAACACGCCCCTTGTGACGTCATCACTTAGGCTGTCTATTACCGTAAAGATCAACGATATAATGTAAACTTTACTATACGAGTTAAGACATTTCAAAATATGTAACTACTTAAATCGGCCGTCTAAAGAGAAAACAACAGGGGTCTCAAAAGATTGCCTTGGGGAATGCCATGACTCAGTTTCGAAAACGGCGAAGTAGCTCCACACGGTTAGACCCACTGGCAAAATACTAATTGGCCTAAATTCAGAAGTATCTATTGGATTATTTATTTTAGCAATGGGTGTTATATAAGCTATTTTACATTTAAAGGGAAACATTTTGGCAAATATACAGAAGTTAATGATGCATGTTATGTATTTTTGTAAATGAGGCATAAAAGAGGAACAATTTTTAGGTAGAGGTCATCTACGCCCATAGCATTAGACTTAATTTCGTTTATAACTTGATCAAGATTGATCTTGATCTACTTGGGAAAAGTTAAAAGTTCTCTGCCAAACTTCGAAAAAATAGTCAGTATCCTTACCCAAAAATATATTCAGCAGTTGGAGGTCAGCGTCCACGAAGGGTACACTTTCTATAAAGAATTTGTTAAATTCGTCGATAACCTATAGCTTCAGGCTGACTTTCAGCGCTAGAATTAATATTCAGAAACTTCAATACTCGCCAGAAACCCTTGAGATCAGTTCTAAACTTATGATGAGCTTTTTTTTCATTTCTAAGAGAAGAAAGACTTTTATATTTTCAAAATTATTACATTTTTTAGAAAGCTATTTTAGAGGCTTATTTTCATATATATACATTAGTTGTTATTAAACAATCATATTCCACTACCCAAATATCATTTGTTTCTGTCGGTCTGTACTACTGACGGTGCACGTTTTTTTAACTCCTGCATAATATCAAATTCTTCAAAAAATTGTTAATAAATGAAGACTTTAATTTAGACACCAATATGTCATACACAGTTTTCTCAGAATTGATTCAAAATGTCATACTATATAGGGCGTTCTATTGACTTAACTTCTCTTATAAATTGTTTTGTGTAGGTACTCTAATTATGCATATTCACTTATCACATCTTAAGAAAATATGAAATGTACGAAGTATGTTTTGTTGCTGCATATTGTTGTACTTTAACAAGACTTAATAAATATTTGTTGCTTTGTTGCTTATCACATTAGACTGTGCGGGATATTTTATCATAGTATTTAGGGTGTCCCAACGGGAACCGCTTCGCCCTATAAAATATATAAATATAAAACTATAAATAGAAAATTTTTCAAAATTTGACAGTATGCTAATTTTGCTGGGGGCAACTTGGCTAAAATATTTTCAATAGGGTGATACTTCCGGTTATACCGGAAGTAGGTGTCAACTTATTTATTTTAAATAAAACACCTTGTGTATTATTACATATCTGATATCTACGTATTATTCTAGGCAGATTTCGTATATCATGTCACTCAAGTCTAAGCGTTTTTGATATATTTAAGGTTTTAAGGTCTGTAAGACACGCTGCGTTAGGGTCAGGATTATCCAAATCAACACTTCAAAGAATATTAGGCAAACATAAATTTCATCCATACGCATTTTCCATAGTCCAACATCTAAAAGAAACTGATTTTTCAAAACGAGTGACATTCTGTGAATTTATCATAACGTGGGTACAAGGAAACAATTTTTTTTCTTGGACAATATAATTTGGTCAGACGAAGCTAAATTTACAAAAAATGGTGCCTTTAATCGACATATTTCAAATTATTAGAGTAATAATTCAAATTAACATGCGTTTAGAGATCAATATTTTCAAGAGTCCTGGCAGTTTATTGTAGGAAATGATGGCATCGTGGCACTATATTTTTATCAAAAAAATTTAAATGATAAGTTAGATGTTTTTGAATCATTCATCATATAAAGTGTGCTTATTAACTTATAGGTGAAGACTATTTGAAAATCTTACAAAATTTTGAAACCTAAATTGAATTGAATTGAAATAATTCTTTAGACAATTTGCCACTCGCTGTTCATAGAAACCTGCTTAACCAGCATGATGGCGCACCTTCACATGGTAGCTACCTCATCGATAATTTTTTACGAAATGCTTTTGATGATCGATGGATCGCCATCAATAATCCTTCCCTTTGGCCACTCCGCTCCCCAGATCTCACAGTGCTCGACTTTTTTATTTGGGGTACGATTAAGGATAGAGTGTATATTTACTCTCATACCAACTATGAACTAACGTGAATTTGCAAAATTTAAGTCCCATGTCAATAAGCAAAGTGACCCACAACACTTGTTCATGTGTTGCCTAGATGCGAAAAATGTCTGGAAGTTGAAGGACGTCAGTTTGAACATGTACTGAAAAAAATAATAAATAGGGGCTTCCATTTGAAAATGTAGATTTTTTGCAGTTTTCTTAATTCCATTTTTAATCGTATTGTCTAAACACGCCCCACGAAGTTCTTGAAATTTTCTATAATATTGTTTAACAGCACATTGTGATGGCTTTTGTTTTTGGGATATCGAATGGCAAATGTGTCACATGTTCTTGATATAAGTTTATCACATTCTCCGTAAATAATAAATAAGTTTAAATAATCTTCGTTTGTATAATTTAACCGCCCCGGCATGATTATTAATAATTTTCAAATTGTAAGTGGCAGCTTCATACATTTCTTTAACATTTGACTATTTTCAACGCCGTTATAGCCTACTAGGAGTAATCAAGCTCATACCCAACTGGGAATAATTAAACCTAATATCCGCAGCAAAATTGCCATATATAAATATTACTTACTTACTTAACGAAATTTATTAAACTATATGTATTATTACACACATACAATTCAAATGGCCATCGACCGAGGTCCTTCAGCCTAAATATTAAATTGGCAATATTTCGAAAACTACAAATTTTCCGAACGGAACACCCTGTATTAATAGTTATCAAAATATTATAAAAAAATATATTAAAGCAGGTTCCTTTTAAAATGGAGTCGAAGCCAAATTAAATAATATAGACTTCCTTATACGAAAAACTGACAATTATTTTATGGCCTGCAAACGTCATTTCTTGACATAAAACCTTAAATATGTCAAGAACGCTTAGACTTGGGTATAGGACATGATATACAAAATCTGCCTAGAATCTTACGCAGAATTAAAAAATATGTCACCTTATTGAAAATATTTTTGAGGGGTTGCCCCCAGCAACATTAGCATACTGTCGGATTTTCAAAAATGTTGTATGTATATAGTTTTCCATTTATAGATCGAAGCGGTTCCCGGTGGGACTCCCTGTATAGGCAGGGAATTTGGAACACTCATAAATTTTTGTTTTTATTGTAAACTTTCCGGCATAGACATTTTAAATTTGTTGCTGTATTTTAAAAGTCGATGTTGCTTTACATTTTTATCTTGTCACTTTGCGGTATAATATGAAATATACCTCTTTTGTTGCTAGGCGAACAATATTATACAATTATTGTTTTATGCATACTTGGTGTCATATGATATTTATGTTGGTTTTTCTTATGTATTATAAATTGCATTTAGGTGTATAATCATGTTATCTTTATTTTTATTTTACGAATGTCACAAATTTTATGTGTACTTGATGTTAATAAATAATTTCTGTCTTAGTTTTGTTTCATTTCTTTACCCATCCTGTTGTTTTACAGTGTTGGAACAAAAATAATTATAGGGTGGGCTATTTTTTGTTTCTCAAACGGGGGTATACAGGGTATCCTAGAAGGTATGGTTAATAATTAGAGATCGAGTACATTGGGTCAGAATAGGGTCTGATGGTCACGTAACATTTTCTTTTCTTAATATTTTCAAAACCAATAAAGATTCAAATTTGTAATTTTAATATTCTAGTAAGCTTCATACGCAGACTCGAACTGTTGTCGTTAAAATGTCGATAATTTACAAGCAGCGTCAGAAATAGGGTAGGGCGGAGTTAAATATACACAACTTTTTTTCGATTTTTTTACTTTTTTATGTAAAATTAGAAAACTTCAACTTATATTGCAAAAGAAAGGTACTTTTTGTTAGAGATGACTTAGATCGCCGTTTTCGACATAAATCAATCAAAAAATTATTTTGCATGACAAAATTATTATATTCAGCTAGTGTAAAATTAAAAAGTGATCAAATAAGTAAGTTTCAGTTTTTTTAAGAGGAACATATTGTAGTAGGAATATAGTTATGATATTTTTAATAATCTATAACATCCATTATATCATGCAAAATATTAAGATTTGGGTAAACACTAATAATGATGTTTTGTTTTTCGCATGCAAGTTAGTTTTTAAATCGGTTTATCTCAAAAACGATTTTTTAAATCGTGTTCAACTGGGAATAACGTTTCGCAAAAGACGTTGAAGTTTTCTAATTTTATCTCAAAAGATTTAAAAGTCAATATAAAAAAGTTAGGTATATTTCGACTCTGTCCTCCCCTATTTATGGCGTAACTTTTAGATTGTTGCCATTTTAACCACAATACTTCGATTTGGCGTGTGAAGCTTACAAGAATACCAGACGTTCAGGTTCGTATCTTTATTAGTTTCGAATACATTAAAAAAAAACATGTTTAGAGTTTCCTCTTTAAGCGCCTGTTGCTCGGTTATTGGGAGATATAGAACAAAACCATTCGGACCCTATTTTAAGCCGATTTAACCAATCTCCAATTGAAGACTAGACCTGAATAAGGGGCTAAGTGCCAAAAATAGAAAATTTTGTTTTTTTCCTTAAAACGGTGTTAAATGCCATGCTTCATGTTCCCTAGAAGGGGCTAAGTTCCAAACGAATATTTCTCTCATAAAATTGGCGATACAGATGACGTACGTGCGTAAGTCGCAAGCGTATTTTCCTATAGAAAGGGCAAAGTGCCATTTTGTTTGTTTCGCTAATGGCTCACGTGTTTTTTCCTGCATCATTCGTCTAGCGACAGTCGCCCGACACTGTGTTCTTTTTACCTGCAGCGTGGTTTAAACAACAAAATGAATTTAGAGAACAATAATAACAATAAGAAAAATAAAAAGTATGGAACTGGAATTAAATTTAAAGATCAACAAAAATTAAAAATATCTGGCAAAGAATATGTGTCTTGCAAAGGAAAAACTGTTTCAGGTAAAAAGCAACCAGTAGCCGAGGTAAGATGTTTTTTAGGTTTTGGCCAAGTAAGTTTTTTACTGATTTAAGTTCTTTAATTTTTAGGTGATATGTAAGTGTTATAATGATGGTTGCAAACAGATAACAAGTGAACAAAAAAAGAAATTGTTTGAAAATTTCTACTCTTTAAATTTGCAAGCGCAAGGATCATTTTGTATGTCTCATATACATTTAGTTGAAGTTAAAAGAAGACGCCATGGTCAATATACTGAGCCAAGGGAGAGCAGAAGGCAGGCTTCCATATATTATACTTTGCCTGATGGATCAGGAACTATTGTGAAGGTTTGTAAGAAATCTTTTATGAATGTTTTGTCATTGGGGAGAAAGAAGATGGAAGTTCTAATAACAAAAAAAAAATTGGTGACTTAACTTATATAGATAAACGCGGAGCTCACGGCCATCATCGAAAAGTATATACTAAACAAGATCGGGAGCGAATTATAAATCATATTAATTCAATTCCGAGAGACGAGAGTCATTACTCTCGTGCAAAAAGCTCCAAGTTTTACTTAAGCCCAGATCTTAACATACATCGTCTTTCAAAAGCCTTTAATAAACAGTACCCTCAAAACCAAGTGCTTTACAAATACTGCAGTAGAGTTTTTAAACAAGAATTTCCAAATTTGAGTTTTCGTAGACCAAGAACAGATACTTGTAAAACATGCGATAGATACGCATGTGTGATAAGAATAGACAAACCCGCTTCGCATTCTGTAAGCAACGACTTAGAGTTGCACCACCGTAAGGCAGAAAAAGCTCAAACTACCCTTTAAGAAGAATGCAGTTCCTCTCAACAACCTGGAAGTGGGATTTGCACGATAACAATAGACTTGGAAAAAGTATTATTTATCCCAACATTAACGCACTCCGATATGTATTATATGAGACAACTGTCTGTCTACAACTTTAGCGTACATATCGCTGATACGAATGAAGCCTACATGTGTATTTGGAATGAAACCGAAGCCTCTAGAGGTTCCAATGAAATTATGTCTTGCTTGCTAAAAGTTTTAAATTCCGGCGTTACAGAGAAGAAAAAACTAATAATATGGTGCGACAACTGCACAGGCCAAAATAAGAATCGGGTAGCAATATTTTTTATGCTGTTTTTAACATCTATTGGTCTTTTTACAGAAATTACTATGAAATTTCTTGTTAGCGGTCATAGCTACCTACCGAACGATCGTCATTTTGCAAAGATTGAGAAACGAAGCAGACTTAAAAAATGCTTCGTGCCTGAGGACGTCGAAGAACTCATAAGGGATACCAGATTAATACAGCCATATAAAGTGGTAAAAATGGAACCCGGCAACTTTCTTAATTTGCAGCAAGCCGCGGATTCCCTAATATCTACTAATAAGCTTTCAATATCGAAGCTGTCACAGATACGAGTTGCGACAGATAACCCGGGATTCGTATTTATTAAAAAGTCGCATAGTGAAATCGAACCTTGGGAAAAGATAAAAGTTTTAAAGAAAAATATATCCGAAGACCGAATAAAATCCGCCCAGTTAGTAGTACAAGGATCCATACCACAACTTCATGCAGCCAAAAAGCAAAATTTACGTGCTATGATCCCCTATCTGTCTTTACCAGAACACCAACACTTCTACGAAAAAATTACAGCATAGTAACCGGCACTTACCGTCTACAAAAATGCTATTGGCACTTAGCCCTTTTCCATTTATTCCATTTTCTTTTGTATATATTAAAAACATTTTTGATTTCTGTGTTTTTTTCTCACAATGTATGTATTTTAAGGTTCTAAATAAACATTATTTTGAAACTACAGAGATTTTTATTTATTAATGGTTAAATTAATCAGTTTTTTTACTCTGCTGAAAAATTTTCTATTTGGCACTTAGCCCCTTATTCAAGTCTAGTCTTCAATTATTGACGATACCTTTTAGGACACCCTGTATATCCTGTAACGGAGATGTATTTAAAGTTGAAACGGGTTGTGTAAATGAGGGTTAATATTTAACAGAGTCTGTTTCCTGGAACAAGAATGCTTCCTAAAGTATAGGTATGTTCCTGTAATGGGGCTGCCTCCTAAACGGGGCCTGTTCATAAAGCGGGCTTGTTTCCTAACCGTGGTCTGTTTCCTAAATGGGTCTGTTCTTAAAACGCATCGGCTCCTGACACGAAGGCCATGTCTAAAACGGGTATATTTCTGAAACGGGTAGGTATGTATATGTAGTTTACATGCTATCGAATCCTGCGATGAGAGTGGGCCACCTTGTATACAGTATATTCAGTATAACAAGTATGCAGATGAAGCTTAGGAAGTGTATTTTAACAGATATACATAAGGATTTATATTATGTTTATATTTTCTATAAAAGTATATCACTCTATCCAGAGAGAAAGGCAGCTTGATAAAAAGTTTTGCTAAGAATGAAATCGAATTTAATTTAACACGATTAATTTTTTAAACCTCGGCCTAAAATCTATAACAAGGAAAACACGAGATTAAAGAAATTAATGTTCTTGCAAAAAAAGTAGAAGGTTCTGTCTGAGTTATTAATTAAATCAAGGCTACAAATAGTCCTAGAAATACATAAATTTAAGCCATATGAATTCCAACTGGTACAAAACTTACATCCAGGTAACGCATAGCATTTTGTAACTGGTGTTCACAAAATCTGAACAGGAAAAAGAATTTGGAAAAATCTGTTATACTGTCTGCTCATTTTATCAGTGCCGGCCTACCAAATACTGTAGGTTTTAGTTTCAGAAACATCAACATGTAATACTTCCCCAGAAAGTACAGGTAAAAGAAATCTTTTATCATGAACTTATTTTAGCAAGGTTAGTTTATTTAACAGATTTTCCCGGAAAGTACAGGTAAAAGAAATTTTGTATCAAGAACTTATTTTAGGGAGGTTAGTTAACGTTAACAGGTTTCTAATTTTTTGTTTTAGAATTTCAGAATCGGCCTAATGAGCTATGTAATAACTTGGAATATGTTTGCCATAAATAGAAAGAGAAACGAACTACATATTTCATTTGCAATGGATCAGGTAGATTATTTAAATATGAAAAAGTATACATTTTTAATAATAATTACTTAAATATTTCAGGGAAATCTAAATCTAATAAATCGAAAAAGAGCCATTAAAAGTCAAGGCTCCTGTAAAATTGGATAGATATAAGTATACAAGCCACATTATTTTAACGGAAACTAGTAATAGTCAGTACTGTGCTACATATTATAAGACTCACTATGGACATAATATATACAGTGAGCTCAAAAAGGTTGGAATAAATTCGTCTAAAATTCAGGTGATTATTTACTGGAAAAACGCTTGGACATGTCGATTATTATTTTTAATTGCGAATTTTTTGACATATAAAATGTGTATACAGGTTGTCTCAAGAAGAACATATATGTACCGTCAACATTAATTTTTTTTAAATAGAACACCCTGTATATTATATTATTTTTAAATTCTACGATACATTCTAAACACTTTCTGTATAACATACCATATCTCCAAAATCAACGGTTTTCGATATATTGGCATTTTTTCTGGTACGAAAACTACAATTAAAAATGAACTCTTTACATCTATTTAGTCTATAATATTTACATAGGCTATATTAAATTTTATTTTAATAAATGTTGAAATTGACCGCCACCAACTTCCTGGCAATATGCAAGTCGGATCTTTGAATTCTTCCAAAACCTTATGGATTACCAGGGGCTCTATTAATCTAACCTCATGCCTTATTCGAGCTTTAAGTTCATCAATATTGTTAGGTCTGTTAAAGTATACTTTAGATTTTAAATAGCCCCACAGAAAAAAATCTAGCGGGGTCAAATCTGGTGACCTTGCCGGCCATACTATTGGACCCCGTCGACTAATCCACTTGCCGGGAAAGACTGTATCCAAGTACTCACGCACCGGGCGTGTGTAATGGGCTGGTGCTCCGTCTTGCTGGTACCATGTCTTGCTCATCTGGATTTGGATAGAGTACAGCAAGTGCCGGTATTAACTCAAATTCTAAAAATTCTAGATACAGTTCGCCATTTAACGTACCATCAAAAAAGAAGGGACCTAAAATCCGGTTATCAACAATTCCAGCCCAAACATTCACTTTTTGCGGGCATTGTGTGTGGGACTCCATGACATGATGAGTGCGGATTTTCCTTAGCCCAAAATCGGCAGTTTTGGCGATTCACATGCCCATTTAGAATAAATGTTGCTTCATCAGAGAGCACAATTCTTTTTAAAATTTGAGGATCTTCAATGTATCTGTTCATCATTATTTCGCAAAATTCTGTTCTTCTATCCGGGTCATCTTCATTAAGTTCATGAACCAACTGTACTCTATAGGGATGCCATTTATTTTTGTGAAAATTATTCAATACGGTTGCTTGACAAATATTATTTTCCGTGGCAATACCGCGAGTAACACTATGGTGGTTTTCTTGGACAGCTAAGAGGACATTTAACTGCATATCTTCTGAAATCCTAGGTCGACCTTGAATATAATTGTCTCTAACATGCCCCAAATCCCTATATTTTTTTACAATTTTACTAACAACAGATTGAGATATTGGTGCTCGGTTTGGGTACTTAATGTTAAACAACTCACACACACTTCTGTTTGGGTTCGCTTCAACTTCACTTAACCGCGCCATTTTTACAGAATTACTTGAAGTTAGATAGATCTACACAATTTAAAGAATTTTTGACAAGAAGTAAATGACTGTGTCAAAATAAATTAACTCAGGTAAAGGTTACAATAATAATAAAGAAATGCGCAATTAAAACTAAAAATTCACGGATCTCAGCATTTTTTCAGAAAAATATTAAAATGTCAATATATCAAAAACCGTTGATTTTGGAGATATGGTATGTTATACAAAAAGTGTTTAGAATGTATCGTGGAATTTAAGAATAACATAATATACAGGGTGTTCTATTTAAAGAAATTAATGTTGACGGTATGTGTCTTTCTTGAGACAACCTGTATACATATTTCTTTTCTTCTTTTCAAATTCGCAATTAAAAATAATAATCGACATGTCCAAGCGTTTTTCCAGAAAATAATCACCTGAATTTTAAACGAATTTATTCCAACCTTTTTGAGCTCACTGTATAATAGAACTTCAACATATTCGTATTCCTAAACAGAATTGTGTGGATGTTGCAGCCAAACTTACAAGTATCTATTACTAGGTGGGTATACTAAATTTAAATAATTATGAATTTGGTTTAATTAAATTATTAGTTATTTAGGGTGTTAGATATATTTATATATAGAAATAAATTTGAAGAAAATAAATTGTCACGATCAGACTTAACATCAAAAGTCTATATCACATTAATATACAGGATGGTGTATGTCATGAAAATGATGAAATTAATGTTGACTTCTTGGTGACACTATGTAAAAAAGTTGGCGAGGAAATTTTCTTATATAAAAAACAAGAGCAGCAAAACTAAAATTTGGTTGGTAATAATATTATAGCCATCGATAGCGCTCATGGTTTAAGCATGTATGATTTTGAGTTAATTGCGGTGATGGCTATTGGTTAGTTTGGGGAAGGGTTTCTAATTTCAGGTATGTTTACAAATCGCAAGGACACAGTTTTGCATGAGATTTTATTTAACTGCGTTAAAAGAAAATTCCAGAAAAATATGGTTACAATAAAATTAAAATTTAGGATTCTCGTATAAAATTTTCTATTGCCGATATTTTGGGTTAGGAACAAGATATCGAAATGCGATTTTCGCAAGCTAGTTTAGGCAGGCATCATTTAGCTACTTTTTCATAAAAAAAATCATACCAATGCATTTTATTTTGTTGAGAAAATTAACCATTTCTGTTGGAATGTCGAAAAAAGTCCTCTAGCAGCGATATGTGAAACTAATAAAACTTCAAATATGATGATGTTTGTAGCCCAAGAATAGCTCCTTTTAACGAGCCCAAGTTTGTTCAAATCGGCTCAGCCGTTTCGAAGATACAGGATGTTATTTACGGAAACGTTTGAATACTCCCCACCACTTTATTTTTAGAGATACTGCAAAAAGTGTCAAACAAAAAAGGTTCAGATTATCCTCGACTGTAAAGATCAGGATCTTTTTTTATTAGGTTAATATAACGGAATTTACAGAAACATCACTTTTTAGATTCAAGATTGCAGTTACGCCCCCTAGCGGCCATTTCAAAAACTTGAAAATATTTTCCAGGTTTTTCTCTTGGCCGTTTTAGTAATAACTTTTTTTGCCGCAAGCCTCTACATACCTCGCATTCTTAGTTAGCCACCCTGTACTTATTAGGCCTCAAAGTATTATTACTATAATAATAATTGATCTTTACTTTCATCTGGTTTAGAATGTCTCTTTATTTAAAAATAAAAATAAATCAGTATGAAATAGCTATATTTTCAAGCCGACCCTGCACCCATTTATTGCGATTCGAAGATGTTGGGACCTACATATAGGGCTTAATCAGGTAGCTGATTTATTGCAGTTAAGGTCAACATTATAATATAAACTTTACTATACCATTAATTAGCGTACACCATGATACACGTGATAATGCAAATAATATAACATGTCAAATTTTAGACAAGAATAATTTAATATTATAACTTTCAGTACCTTAATCACCTCTTCTAGTTTAGGGTATAATGTATATTTATATACGACTTACCGTATTTAAATAATATAGAAATGTAGGTATTTTAGTCCTATCAAATAACAATCCCTGTTCAATAGATGCACTTAATTACATTATTTAATGCACACATATATTATAGAAAAATATTGTTGTAAAAACGTAGCAATAGTATTAATATAAAGTCGCGCACATGTTGCTGTTTACTACTATTTAAGTAAAACTTGCTTATATTGAATCGGAATATTCAACACTATTGTAATCTCTCCTATCTTTTCTTTACGGTTCAGACCCGATGACCTTAACCAACAGAATTCCCCACCAGGCAAACGACTATTTTTACATAAATAATGTAAATTGTTATTCTTGCAAGAGCACCAATTTATTTATAATAATGTTTAAATAACATTAGCAAATTAATGGGCGAATAAAAGGAGTCCCAAAGTTTCCGAAATCGCTTTGAATTGAACTTTATTTATACTAGATTTCCCATGTTTTTTTATACACCTCTTATTCATGACTTGCAGGAATAATATAAGGAAATTACTGGACAATGGTGCTAGATCATATCTGACTTAATATTTAGTCGAATTAGTTTCAATTGGAGAAATTCCAAATACCTATTCTAAGAGTAAAGCTTTCTTCCTAATGGTTTAATTGAGGGTATACATTTATTAATTATTAAAAACCCAATTTAAATTCGATTGTTTATTATTTCTATTATTATGGCAAAAATTTGCAATATTTATTAAGTTACTAAATTACTGTAAATGGTACTAGTATTATCTATGTCGATTCGCAAGTTGAAGTGATTTTTTATATTTGTTTTGTTATGAATAATTTCTTTTTTTATTTCATATTGCCAAATTTCTGTATAAAATAAAATTATATAAATTGTCAATTGCAGGCTTTGATAAAGCAGTGTCTGTTTGGTTCGTATTTCTTATATGCTGTATTTATGTTCATACAGGGTTGTTCAAAAGTTCTGCATAAAATTCATATTTTCTCTATAAATTAATTTTAAGAAAAACGCTGGACTCACGGAAATTAATCTAAACTGTTAATCTTTTAGTAATATTTTCAGCCAGTTCCCTTCAACCCCTTAACCTCTAGCTGCCACAACTTTTATTTTTAAATAACAACCTAGATCACCTGGCGCTCAATGAAAAGGTCTTTAAGAACTGAATACTATGGTTCCAAAAAAGGAGGGGTTTGCTCATGTCAAGGACACCTTATTTAAATTTTGTAAATAATGTGTACCTTTAGTACATTAAAAAAAAGTTTTTTGCACGGTTTTGTTTCTTGTCACCTTCACCTAGTTTAGTTCCCTATCCTTCTGGGTTTATGAGTTTGAGAAATTTTAATAGTTTTGGATTGTTGAGACAAGACTCAGAATGAGAAGTTTGTATGTTATTTAATGAAACCATCCTTGAGAGTCCATTTACGCAGTCAACTGTGAGTACATAGGGTATTTCACAAATTTGAAGACCTTGGGACACTACGTGATTTACCTAAAGTAGCCGTTGATCTGCTTTAACTAAGGATAAAGAACATTGATATGCTCCTATTATTAAATAAAAATCCGCATTCTTCAATTAATACTTTATTAACGCTTAATAACAATGTTACTAGAACTTTCGTACAGAGACTTGTAAAAAGCCAGGAGTGTACTCGATATAAAGTGCATGTTGTACAGGAACTTTTCGAGGACGATTTAGATAGGAAATTACAAGTCTATGAGTAAATGATGGCAGAATGCGAAAAAAACAACTTTTTTTTTAATTCTATATTTTTTGACGAAGCTTCCTTCTAATTAAATGGAATGATCAATAGACATAATTATCGATTCTGGTCTAATCAAAATCCACAGTGGATACGTAAAGGACATACGCAACATCCTCAAAAAGTCAATGTGTGGACTTAAATCATTAAGAACAGAAATTTAGGACCATATTTCTTTGACGAAAATTTTACTGCTCAGCGTTATTTAGATTACCTCGCATTTGATTAATTGCCTGCATTAGCAGTCATTTTTCCTAACGATGATGATCCAGATATTGCCCATGAAAGAATATGGTTTCAAAATCATGGGGCGCAACAATACCTTGGTGTAAATTAAAGGTTAGTTCAGGTTAGTCGTCCAAATCGCTGGATAGGTCGACGGGGTTCAATTTAATGGCTACCAAAGTCACCGGATCTTACGCCATTGGATTTATTTCTATAAGGGTATTTGGAGGAGAATAAGAAAGAGAAAGAAAAGACATTCGCTTGATCGGTGACCATGATCGGACAAACAACCTAGAAAGCCTTGAACATCGAAGGCAGGTTGGCGACTTGAGTCTATTTTACAAATTTTTTCATGGCAAGTACTTAACAGAGGTTGCCCGCTTGATTCCCGCGACATAAAGGATTAATCCTGCAGTGCTGTGCCTTATCATACCCCAGACCTGGTGCATGTCAAGTGGAAGGTGGAAGTCACTTTCAGAATTTGGTAGAAAAAGTCGAATCAGGTGAGTTCTAAATTTCGAATATCTCATAAACTTTTGAACAACCCAGTATATTCTATTTTTTAGGTACTTGGGATCTCTGTTTTTTTTCGTAAACTGTTTAGGTTTTATCACTTGTAGAAATTTTGAAACTGACTTTTTCCTTGATTATTCGTATTTTTGCTTGTTTGATTTAAAAAGTTTTTATACTGCAACATTTTGGCGCCTGTTCCATTGATTTTGATATTGATTGAGTTACTGGTGGTTGATTGATAGTGCCTCACTACTATTAGTGCCTCTCCATTGTGGAATTGGACCAACAGGGAGCCAGTCTTTTGGTAGTTTGTACGTACTGTTTGGTCTAGATCTCGTGTGTGAGTCCGTGATTAATGGGTTTGTCGATACGTGCGTGGGTCCGCAATAGTCTGTAATAGTTTTTGTGACAAATTGATTTATTGTTTGCATACGAAAGTCTTGATGAAGTATGCGATTCATCGTGTACCTGGGTACATCTGCAATAATTTTTAGCGCCCTGTTTTGTATTACTTGAAACTAATTAAGCTCCGTTCTGCTTACGTTGCACCACGAAGTTGCACCATAAGTGAGAACCGGCCTGACTAGCACCTTGTAGAGGTTGACCTTAGTCTTGTTAATAAGTCTATTCCACCTGTGAAGCAGGGGGTAGATAGAGCGTGATTGATGCAATGCTAGCTTTACTCTATTAATTGAATTGCGTCTCCAGTCCCAGATATTTTACCTCCTGGCACGAGTTCACCTGGACTCCGCTGACACAAAGCCTTGTCACAGGCCTACCAACATTGTTTTTCGAAAAATAAATAGCTTTTATCTTGGAGGGATTCAAGCGAATCTTCCAAGCTGATAGCTATTTCTCTAGCTTGATTATGATTATGTGGCGCTGCATCCGGCTGACGACAAGTCGCGGCTGTTTGGCAGTTGAAGTGATTGCGGTATCGTCAGCGAAAAGATAGAGCTGCGTAAATCTATTACGCGGAATGTCATAAGTATAAATGTTATACGACATTGGAGAGGTGAACCTTGCGGTACTCCCGCCCTGATGTGTTTATTCAAAGAAAGTACGTTCTCTGACGAGACAGCAAAACTTCAATTCTTCAAAAAAGAAGCTAACACCTTGATTAAGTAGTTGGGAGCTCCGAGTCTTATCAATCTCAACAAGAGACCATCATGCCAGACCTTGTCAAATGATTTGCTTACGTAAAAAAAAAAACCGCTCCCGTGTGCCTCCCCTGTTAAAGCCTTTTATTATGTTTGAGGCTAGTCGCGTCGTCTGCCTGACTATGCAATGTTGAGGCCGAGACCCAAACTGTTCGACAGGCAGAACGTTACGCACAAACACAAAGTTATTTAGTCTATTCAAAATTGGTTTTTCTGTAATTTTCCCAAGACTCGACAGCAGGCTGATCGGCCTGTAGCTAGCCGGCGCCGTAGGATCCTCGCCTTTTTTATACATTAGGATGACTTTTGCATGCCCCCAGGAGAACGGAAAGTGGCCCTTTTTGATTATTGCCTGGGATATGCTTATGCGTATCGTCCTTAAGATCCTCTTATCTCTAAACGCGTCATTGGTCGGGTTTTCGCTGAATTGATCGCAGAGTTTGTCCGCGAGCAATTCAGCTTTATCTTTGGCATCGATTAAAACAATATCTGTTTCCTGATTTATCAGATGGGACATTGGTGCTTGTGCGCCCCTGGTCAAACTCCTCGTCATTCCATAGATGGAATTATCATCTATTGATAGACTTTGGACCTTGTTGTCCCAGAGGTTCGACTGCCGTTCAATCAACAATTCCCTGACTACCCCAGCCGCCTTATTTGCCTCCGTCTTGATGCGAGGATCTCCATTGCGATATGCCCTATTCTTTAACCGGTTTTTAATTTTAATTTGATTTCTAATTTAATCTGTCAAAGTCCCGTATTTTCAATATCTGGACGTCTTTGTAACAGAAGCTTTAGCCAACGCTGCGTTGATTTCATCTGTGATCTGTATAACCGCATCGTCAATATCTAATGAGCTCTGCAGAGGTTGTAACGCCTGTACATTTTCATTATGCTGCTGTACCTTTGCCAATTTGTCGAGGTGTGGGTAACAAAACCTTTACCTTTTTCCAGTGGATTACCCACTTCCAAAATGACTGGTGTGTGATCAGAGCTTAGATCACAAATGACCGATGGTTATGAAAATTGAACGGCATTCTTTACCACAAAAACGTCCAAAATATCATTAAGGCCCCGCGTAAAGCAATGCGTGGGCTCCTCCGGCGGTAGAATGTGGTAGTTTAAAGCTTCAGAGAATTCATATAGGGTGCGACCTCTTTGGTTTGTAGCTCTACATCCCCAAATCCTGTTTTTCGCTTTTAGGTCACCCCCTATAATCATTCGGTTGTTATTACCAAAAATTTTTTGTAAGCAGTTGCCTGTAAAATCTACCGACGGACTACAGTAAACCGACCCCAAGTATACGCGTTGATTATTTTAAATCGGATTGAAATAAAAGTCCCTTCAATATGGGCACAATTGATAGGACCTGGCATAACTTGAGCTGAAATGTGTTTCTTAACCAGGATCATAGTTCCGCCCTTGCATCTACCGAGGCGGTCGTTCCTAATAACCACGTCTCCTGGATAAGAAATACATCTACCTCATTTCTGTCGACGAACTCGATAAGTTCGAGTTTCCGTTGCTTGATGAAGTCGACATTAAATGTAGCGAGTTTAATAAATGCCGTCTCCGGTTGCGCCGCCATTTAACCTGCGGTTTTTTGAAAGGCACTGACCATACATTTTAGTTGAGTCTCCATAATTTTGAAAAACTGGACCAAAAAGCTTTGCATTGTGGCTTGCATAGCTGCCTCCATGGCGTTTAATGTTAGCATTGTCTTGCTGACCCCAGCGAAAGTAGTTTTTTCTCGGTGTAATGCTTCTGGCGTTCTGTGCCACATTTTTACTCAAATTGTTTGGATCCCATGGACAACCCTGATAGTTTGCCGGGTGTTCACCCTCGCAATTTGAGCATTTCGCTTTTTCTTCACGCGGTTTAGTGCACTGGTAAGAAAAATGGTCTTCAGCACATTTAAGACATTTAATTGGGGCCGTACACCGAAATTGTGAGTGCCCGTACAATTGGCATCGATGGCACTGCGAAACTGTGGCACGAGCACGCTGCCCCTCTACTTTAATGCACATTGCATCCAAATTCCTTAGCTCAAATGATGATATAAATTATTTGCGACTAAAAATTTTGTAATTTTATCAAAATCTGCCGGTGTAGGTAGGCGTATTTTTACACCTTCTGGCAAAGTAACAGCGCGGCCATAATCAACTTTTATTGACTTTAGGTGGGCCGAAATTTCATTATATCTTATTTATTATTATTTACTATTTTTTACGGTCGTCGGCGTATCAGAGGCCATCTTGAACCGGTCATCGACCGTACGGTTTTTAATCGTGCGGTCTACCGACTGGGGAGTGTGAAACGGCACCTTCATCCTACGAGATATCCGATCTCATCCGGCCTGTCCGGCGTGAATAGGATGGTTTTGATGTCGATTCATTTTACACTCTTCCCTAAGACAAGAGCACGTGGTGTTTTCCAAGCGGTCACCCATCCAAGTACTAGCCGCGCTCGACACCGCTTCATTATATCTTTGTTTGTCCCTGATTAAGATTGGAGGGGCACGTAACGAAACGTCATCAGTGGCATTTTTGGTTTTGGCAGGCAAGTTTTTGGGCTGCGTGGTGATCTGTACCTCTGCTTGACTACCTGAGACTTTCTGAACAACTGGTTGTGGTGGTTCTACATAATAGCGCAGTCTGCGAGTAGCGCCACCCCTACTAATATTATTTGTAAATACTCTATTTCATTTTAATAAAGACATTTATTATTATTATTATTATTGTGTCACTTTTTGTGACAAATGATTGCTGAGGATCTTATTACTTGTTTTTGGTAGGTTAGGCGAAGCAGAACAACCGGCCACCTTTTTATTGCTTAAACGGTCTAATTCAGGAATTTTATTTGTCGTTTTTCGCGTTTGTCTAGTCTTTTGACTGGACCATTGTTCGCTATTATCATCTGAGTCAGATACGGAGTCTACCTCCTTATTTGAACCTGGTTTTGATATTTCAATCGAGTTTATATTGATTTGTTTGCTATTTAATTTGCGAACAATGGCCGCGTCTTTGTTGGTTGTTGTTGTTAGTAAAGTGTTTGTTTTGTCATAAATCGAGTCTATTTTTAAATTTAAAATTAAATTAGATTTTTGTGAAATTGAAGTGTCATTGTCAATGTCTTTTTGTGATTTGTATCTATCGACATCTGCTTTCAGCTCCCTTATGGTATTCTTTAGCTCATTCAATTCAACAGACTTCCTACTACCTTCCTCTTTCATCATCCTCACATTTTTTAACCATTCCGCGTTGTTATCATCCATCGCCTTCCTCCATTTGGCCTCCAAACGATTTTCACATTCTGCAAATATTTCCTCTGTAGACAACAGGACCTTCGCTGGGGCCATTACTTCATCGTCAGGAGCTGGTAGGTTGGTATTAATGGGGCGGGAGGCATTCCCCCCGCTTCGTAGCTCCATAAAATGAAGAATTAAATTAAATTTGACTTTTCTTATACTTAATAAATATTTGATACTTCAAACGTAATAAATATCGAGAGACAAAATAAATGTCACTGTCAGCGACTGCACACAACGAGAGCTGAATTTTATAAGGGAGATGCGCTTATGGTAGGGATAGATAGGCAACTCAACATACTAAATTGGTTCTCTTATAGCGCCATTCGTGTCCGGTTGAAGAACCCAATGTAGCACTGTGGGCGAGGGGCGTGAGGTCATCGCCACGCATGAACATTTAAATTTTACGACTTTGAATTCAAATTTTCGCGCTTCTAACTCTGATGGAAAAGTTAGAAGCGCGAACCTCTTGAATTAAAGTCAATATATTTTGGGAGATTAAAAGAAAGTTGTAACTACGTTTCTGACATGGCACAAGCTTTATTAATATTAGATATTTACATAAATTTATATAATAACAAGGCAAGTTTTACCTAGGATTGTGCTGTAAATAATTAACATAGGAACAGCGATCAGCTTTAAATAGGATCCTCTACTACCACGCTCAATTTTTTGGTCATATCCAAAATCTGTGTGACAAACTCTATAAGTTTTTTGAATGCCAATCTTGTCTTTGCCACAGAGTAATGGATTTTGAATAGCATTTACCCAAAGTTTATGCGTCTAAAAATACACGGACATTATACTAAGTTCGTAAACTGTCATAACTCTAAGAAAATCAGTATATAAGTAATGTTTATGATTATGATTATTCAGGATCCAAAGGTGTCCTGCATACATTTTTTTTAGATAGCAACAATATTTTGTATACAGTATAGGTGCAAGGTGCCTTTTTGGCTCTTCACGATACACCCTTTTTAGTACTTCGCTAAAACAACAAGAGACTTACCTGGTCGCTTTTTGGATACCTGCGCATTTTCACACGTTTCCCACTTTGTACTTTACATACGGGAACCAAACAATAAATCACCATTTTAGCAGAATAAACCTAATAAACTTATACGTCGCGCCGCGCCGCTTCGTTTAAAAATTTAATTTTAAAATGTCAATGTCACTTGGGTCCGACAATAGCGCCATCATCGTCTGATTGAAGAACTAAACGAACGGGAAACGATCCTCACCATTTAAGTTATCCTAGCCTGAGTTGAAGTGCGACTGATTTTTTAGGTACCTATTGTTTGGTTTGTACCTAATGTATAGTTGACGACATTTAATTTCGTACACTAAACTGTGACACTGTAAATGCAACTTTTTTACCATTATTACCTTTGTAACGTGTTAATTGTTATCATGATATCTGTCAAAGTATTGTCATCATCTTATTTGATTAAAGAAATGCCTCATTTAAGTATTATTGAAAAAGCAAGAATAATATGTTTAGAAGAAATAGGGTGGTCTTGTGGAAGAATAGCTGATCATTTTAGAGTACCTAGAAGTACTGTTCAAGGAATTGTAAAGAAATTGCGCTATCATCAAATACTTGAAAGGTCTGTTGGGTCAGGTTTAAATAATAGAAAATCATCAAATGAAGAAAACCGAAATTTGGTAGAGTATTTAAGGCACAATCCATTTGAAACTGCAGTATTCGCTATGCACAGAACAGGGTTTCCGGCTGCATAATCGTAACCAGCGTATCGTATCGCCATCCATAATATGCCCGAAGATCATTCGTAAACAGCGCGCGTGGAGGCACTTTGCTTCGTAAATAGCGTTCTACATCGCATTATGCGTGCATTGTATGATTGGTCGTACATATTACAATACATATTGTATGTAGTTAGTTGTTAATGATGATCTTAATGAAAGTAAATAAGGCAAGTATATTTAAATTATTTTATGAACTATTCCTTGGTATTTCGATTTTTTTTTATTTTAGGCTTTAACTAACCTGACCCTTTCCTTGAAAAGCAGATTAATATAAAGAATTTTCAATGCAAGACTTTTAAACAGCAAGCATTAACACAGTAAATTAATAAACTATTTGCCACTAGTAACAACTTTTCATTTACTTTATTTCTATTATTTCGACTACTCCACTGTACTAAAAACCACTCAAATCTAATTATTTAGGGCTAAGCTTTATTTTTAATATTTAGGTGCTTAAGCGAGATCACCTGATAAATTATTATTTTTGATTAGGTATTATTTTAAATACGAACCTGTTTTTTTTATGTTTTATTAAAAAATTAAAAACAGTATGGGTTGTAGTATAAGGTGTAGTGTAAGTAAGGTATAGTATAAGGTAAAATTAAGACAGTTAGTATTTTACAGTATTTTACCTATTTTATTAAATTAGTTTATATTATTAAACATTGGTTTAGATTGACAAGGTTACAACCATGAACGTAAGGTGCCAGCTTTGCTTGTAATTGATAAACATAAACATATAACATATAACAAACCGTACCATAGTTTAAGGTTACCCAAACATATATATATTTTGATGAACTAGATTTAAAAGAAGATAAGTTAAGAGATGACGATTTGATAATTTTAACATTTTGCTACTATTGTACTAATACCGTAATGAATATACGTCATTTTCGTTATCCAAAACCTGTGTGCTAATTTCGAACCAGGTAATCATCTTACATGGCGATCCTGCCAGCGGGCTTAAGTTAAGCCCTTGGTAAATATAAAGTGACTACCTAAGTGAAAGCAAACAAGTGAAACAAGTGAAGTGAAACAAGTGCAGATGGGGACAACAAATTCAAAACACGCAGAAATAACAGACTCTGGTGTCGTTAATTCGAATTTCATTGTGGAACAAGAGGCGATCCAGGCACCCTTGGACATTCGCATACTGTTGTATATCCTAACTGGAGCAGTCGTCCTGTTGTTGGTGTTGAAGCTCAAACAGATGTACCGCAGAACACTGAAGAAGGATTTATCAACGAGTATGTACCTGAGGACAGCACCTAGGGATCCTGAAGCAATCTAAGTTCTTATAAACCCCGCAGATAAGCCTAAAGAAGAAGAAAAGTCACTCCATTTCATTTTGACCGCATTTGCATATGCGTAGTAGCAGTCCCAAGTCGAGCAACAGCCAAGCAGAACGTACTTGTGAGGCCTTGATGGAAGGTGAGGCAAAAGCCGCTCGTACGCAACGTGGGATTAGTTCATGGGCATCAAGGAGTTCCAGTACTTGTTAGAAGAGGCAAGGGTACTGTATAGGAATCTGAAAAAGGACTCCATCGAAAGGCGCAGCTCTAGGACTGTCACCGTAAGCAACTTAGGAAAACTAGAGACACTTGTAAGTGAGTTTAGCAATTTAAAAAATGAATTTAATAGGGTCCCCGTCCCCACTAAAACCGTATTAATAGCCCAAGTCAAAGATTATGCCACACAGTTAGATAAATATTTTGAAGCTATTAATGAAGTTTTACAGGATAGGCTAAAAACCGCCGATACGAAAGAAACAGAATCTGTAGCAAAAAATCCCGATTCTGATTGTTTTGTTGAAGCTAGAAACATGAGTGAAAAATTTGATTTGAAAACGGCCGCGTCTCTGTTGCCGCGCATGGACGGCACTGAGAAAACGACAAAAGAGTTAATTGACGGCATCGAGTTATATGACGCATTGCTTGACGAGGCAGGGAAAAAGAGTTTAACGAATTATGTCCTTAAGGCAAGATTATCGGGTAATGCAAAAATAAGGTTGCAGAGCACATACGCAACGAATGAAGCCCTTATTACTGATATTAAAGCTCTTTTTCTCACCAAAAAGTCAGCGGGAGCATTGTCCGCCAGATTGAACGGTGCTAAGCAAGGGGGTAAATCAATCGAGGAGTTCGGTAGAAATATTGAAGATCTACTCCTGGACCTTACTATCGCACAGTCCGACGGGAATGACGAAGCTGTACGGGTGTTAACTTCCGTAAACGAGAAGCTTGCTATAAACGTATTTGCCAATGGGTTGCAGAGTAGCGACATGCGCACTATTGTTAAAGCACGTAATTACGACCGATTAAGTGATGCGATAAGGGCAGCAAAGGATGAGAAGCTTGGAAAAAGTGACACAGGCTCTCATCGGGTTTTTCATATCCAAAATAGGCACGCGAGTAATAGGGTCTTCAGAGGTCGAAATAATCGAGCAAATTTCAGTTCTTTTTCAAATAATAGGTCTCGTGGTCGGAATTTTTCAGGTCCCGCAGGGAATAACAGGTATAACAGTAATAACAACAATTACAGGTTTCAAAATAGGTCACCGAATTTTAGGGGTTTCCCAAATCGCGGAAGAGGTTTTCGTGGTAATAATAATAATAATAGGTCATATTGCATTAGGGACGAAAGTACTAGCGAGTCTAATCAATCAAGCGAAACATTAGAAAATCAGTTTTTTCGAGTCTAATAATGAATTTTTTATTTTTAATTTAAATGGTCTCAATTTTATTCAAGTCAAGTACAAAGGTACCAAATTAAATTTATTAATAGATACAGGTGCTTCAATTAGTGTAATATTTAAAACCTGTGTTGATAAACACGAATATGTAAACACAGCAACTAAAATAAAAATTAATGGAGTTACCGGCTCCACACTGTCTCATGGCGTTGCGAACTTGAAATTTAATATTAATAACAATAACAATAACAATGTAATTAATTTAAATCATAATTTTCACCTAATAGACAGTTTTGAGAATAAAATAAACGGAGTCTTAGGCTCTGATTTTTTCCAAAAATATAATGCCACTATAAATTACGAAAATTTTAATTTTTCATTTTTTCTAAAAAATAAAAATATCTCGGTACCAATGTTTTCAAAAGAAAAATCTTATTTTAAAATACCAGCTAGATGCGAGGTAATTAAATTTTGCAAAGTGAATAAAAATGAGGACTGTATTGTATTACCAAAAGAAATCGGAGACGGTATATATATAGCCAGTACTTTAGTACGACCACAAAGCAATATGATTCCAATAAAAATTTTAAATACCCGTGACATGGAAATTTCATTGACAAATTTTTATCCAAAGCTTGTAAATTTTAGCGATTACGAAACATGTTGTTTTTTAGAAACGGAGAATAATTCAGTAGGGCGAGTTGACAAATTGTTGAAATTAATTAATACTAAGCATTTAAATAAGGAAGAAAACTTTTCAATACAAAAAATTTGCGCTAAGTATTCGGATATTTTTCATTTAGATAACGATCCTCTTACTACGACTAACATCTACAAACAGACATTACGACTTAAGCCTGACGCGTCACCGTCATACGTAAAACCATACAGACTTCCTCACGCACAAAAGGCAGAAATACATAAGCAAATCGAAATGATGGAAAAACAAGGAATCATTGAAAAGGCTAAAAGTGAATGGTCCGCACCATTGTCAGTTGTACCTAAAAAAGCCGACCAAACAGGCATTAAACGCTTTAGAGTTGTAATTGATTTTCGTTTGCTCAATAAAAAGTTACGAGACGACGAAAAGTTTCCATTGCCATCTATTACTGAAATTTTAAATTCATTATCTGGAGCTATGTATTTCTCGCATTTAGACCTGTCCCAAGGATACTACCAAGTGCCTTTGGAAGAGTCTAGTCGACCGTATACAGCATTTACGACCGAAAGAGGACAGTACCAAATGACACGACTTCCGATGGGTTTAAAAATTAGTCCAAGTGCTTTTTCTAGAATAATGACTATTGCAATGACAGGGTTAAATTATGACAGTTGTTTCGTTTATCTTGATGATTTAATTGTTTTTGGAAACAGTTTAAGGAATCATAACCAAAATCTAGTGAAAATTTTTCAGAGGCTTAGAGACGTAAATTTGAAATTAAATCCAAACAAGTGTGAATTTTTGAAAAAAGAAATTTTGTATCTTGGGCATGTGATTTCGGAGAAAGGTGTTTTTCCTGATAGGGAGAAAATAAAGGTCCTTCAGAGTTATCCCGTACCCAAGGATGCAAATGAGACTAAACGATTTGTTGCATTTGCAAACTATTATAGAAGATTTATTCCAAATTTTGCAAAAATTTCAATTCCATTAAATATTTTAACCAGGAAAAAAGTAAAATTTTGTTGGACAAATGAGTGTCAAAAATCTTTCGAAAAATTAAAAACCGCACTTATAAGCCCTCCAATCTTACAATATCCTAATTTTGATAAAGATAATATTTTCATTTTAAAAACCGATGCATCAGGGGGTGCAATCGGAGCAGTTTTGTCAAATATGGACGATAAGCCAGTTGCTTATGCCAGTAGGTCTTTAAATAAAGCAGAACGTAATTATTGTACAGTAGAAAAGGAACTTTTAGCAGTAGTATGGGCAGTTAAGCATTTCAGACCTTATTTGTATGGACGAAAATTTTCACTTGAAACCGACTGTAAACCTCTTATTTCACTTTTTGGTATGACTAACCCTTCTAGTAGACTCACTAAATTTCGATTAGTTTTGAAAGAATACGATTTTGATATTAAACATGTTAAAGGGAAAGAAAACGTCATAGCGGACGCGCTTTCGAGAATAGAAATAAATAATGAGGAGCTTAAAAGCTTAAGTAATAAAAATAATAATGAATCTTTATTTGCTACGACTAGAGCAGCCGCGAAGCGACAGACAGACAAAACAGATGACGTAGGTTGTAGTTCGGGTACTTACGAACGGATTGATCACCCGGGAGTAACAGAAGTACTGAAACGGCCTAAAGAATCGTGTGAACTCTGTCCAGTGTCAAACGCGAAGTTTATTGAATTATGTAAAAATGAAAATTACGATTGTAATATAGAAAATTTCGTCTATTTCAAAAATAAAAACGTCATTTATATGGGCCAGGATTTTCGATCGACGTTGACCAGGAAGGCATCGTTGAGAAACCTGAGTTCCGACGAAGCGGAATTTAAATTTCAGAACATCCGATCGGCGTTACCCTTAAGTGGATCGTTGAGGATACTGAAAGCTATATGTGATAAATATAATATCCGCGAATTAATAGTAATTAAAGACGGAAAGAGCGCTCAATTCTTAAGAGAATTATTAAAATATAAAAAGTTGATAAATGAAACCGGTATAAAAATATGTGTTATTAAAGACGTGCAAAAAGTATACGATCGTGAGACAAAGCAAATAGTGCTTAATGATTTTCATTTACTGCCGACAGGAGGTCATGCAGGAATAAATAGGATGTATAATAATGTTAAAAAATATTATTCATGGATAGGTTTAAGACAAGACGTTGAGGACTTTGTTAAAAAATGCGATGATTGTCAGAGGTATAAACATTCAAAACTAAGTATAGAGCCAATGACTATTACGCCTACAGCTGATTCAGCATTCCAGAGAATTTGTTTAGATTTAGTTGGTCCTTTAGAATCAGATGTTGATAACAATAAATATGTTTTAACGTTACAGTGTGATCTCAGTAAATTCGTGGAATGTTATCCTTTAAAAAATAAGGAAGCTGTAACAGTAGCCCAAGCGTTCGTTGAAAATTTTATTTTGAGGTTTGGAATTCCAGATGAGATAGTGTCAGACCAAGGCACTGAATTCTTAGCTGCAACCCTTACGCAAACGTGTAAATTGCTTCAAATTAAAAAACTTAATTCAACGGCCTACCATCATCAGACCATAGGCGCATTAGAAAACTCTCATAAAACATTAGGAGCATACTTACGAATGCAAATAGCGAAAAACCCAACTAATTGGAGTAGTTGGATACCTTTTTGGTGTTTTTCCTATAACACTAGTGTTCATACTGAAACTCGGTATACCCCGTATGAGTTAGTATTTGGCAAAACGGCTAATTTACCTTCGAATTTGTTACGAGAAGTTGACCCTCTGTACAATTTTGATAGTTATCCTTTAGAGTTAAAGTATAGGCTCCAGCAAGCATGTGCTGATGCAAAAAGTAACTTGATGACGTCAAAAGGTAAAAGAAAGACTGTATATGATAGGAAAAGTAGCATAGTTAATTATAAGAGTGGTGATAAAGTGCTTTTGAAAAATAATTCGGGAACAAAAATGGACGCTTTATACAATGGACCCTTTACAGTGATAAGTGAACAGTCTCCAAATATTTTGTTAGATATAGAGAATAAGCAAGTTTTAGTTCATAAGAATAGAGTTAAGAAATATTTTGATTGATATAGATTGGTTGATTATTTCAAAAAAAAATTCAGCATTAGCATTCGATTTTTTTTTCTGCCGGCCGGAGGTGTAGTATAAGGTGTAGTGTAAGTAAGGTATAGTATAAGGTAAAATTAAGACAGTTAGTATTTTACAGTATTTATTACCTATTTTATTAAATTAGTTTATATTATTAAACATTGGTTTAGATTGACAAGGTTACAACCATGAACGTAAGGTGCCAGCTTTGCTTGTAATTGATAAACATAAACATATAACATATAACAAACCGTACCATAGTTTAAGGTTACCCAAACGTATATATATTTTGATGAACTAGATTTAAAAGAAGATAAGTTAAGAGATGACGATTTGATAATTTTAACATTTTGCTACTATTGTATTAATACCGTAATGAATATACGTCATTTTCGTTATCCAAAACCTGTGTGCTAATTTCGAACCAGGTAATCATCTTACAGGGTTGTTGACTACCCAAAGAAGTCAAAAACGCCAAAGAAAAAATCCAGGTTCGTTTTTAAAAAAATGAAGCTGATGATGATATTTCGAAAACGAAACGTCACACGTAAAATCTGAGAATACTATATTATAGAGAGAAAAAAAATATAAAATTTTTAAATTTAAACTGTCTTTAAAATCAATCGATTCGAAAATATTTAATAAAATTATAATCGTTGGTTTTTATAAATCACCCTGTATTTCCGAAACTAACAGAAATTTGGCAACAACGAAAATATAGTTTTAATAGGTAGGTAAGCTTCGGAAATCGCAACTTTTTTCTAATTTAACCGCCCCTGTAACTTTAACTGCTTCCGACATAGCAATACCTACCTACTGTCCCTATGAAACAGTTGGGACCCTGCATAGGGTGTTTACTAAACATACATCACAAATATGAAGGGATATTCATTGGATCAAAATAAGAAAAAAAGTTGCAAATAATTTTGTCGATGGTTTGAACCATTTTAATCCAGTCATTAAAGCCAATACCTACATTTTTCTCCGAAATATTTTGACGTAAACGATAATTAATTGTAAAAGTAAAATAAATAAAGGTCCTGCCTGAGTGATCCGCTCTGGCAAATCTCTTAACATAGGAGCTTTTGTTTACATCAGGCGTATAACGGTAATAAGATTGTACAAAATAACTCA
Source organism: Polydrusus tereticollis (assembly GCA_963920685.1). Taxonomy (NCBI): domain Eukaryota; kingdom Metazoa; phylum Arthropoda; class Insecta; order Coleoptera; family Curculionidae; genus Polydrusus; species Polydrusus tereticollis. The sequence continues at coordinate 65,081,850 of OY987331.1, forward strand.
GCTCAATCACAGTTCCCTCAACAAATCTCGTAATAATAAATTACTAGGAGGATTTTTATAATAAATATATTCTGGCGGCAAGTCATGCATTGTCACGGTTAATCAAAACAAAACTTAAACAATAATAGTCGCTAAGTCGCAAGAAGTAATGCGCTCTAAGACGCTGTTTACGTAGCTCCTGGTCCGCATACATGCGTTCACGCGCGCTGTTTAAGTAGCAAAGTTCGGAAGCTCTCGCAGGTCTTCGGCCTGCAATACGCTACGCTAGTTACGTTTATGCCTCCGGGAGCCCATTCAAAGGCTTGTTAAACAGGATACGACCTCAATCAGCTTTTTCAGTTTGCTCAGCAATGATATGTTTTAAAGTTTTTGTGATTTCGCTGTATCCACATGCTAAGGCTCTGACAGCTCCATAGTGATTACACCATCTTGTTATACTTAACGATTTTAAAGCGTATTGTGAGTTTGCAAAATTACATAGAGGGTGTCAATTTGAAAATTTCAATGCAAATATCTCAAATACCACTAAAGTTAGAACAACGCGATTTGGTATAAATGTTACTTGGGTAGGGGGAACTAAAACCACCATACTTTAGTCAAGGGCTCAGTCACCCCCTAGGCGCCCCACAATACCACTTTAAAATTTGAAATGGCACCACTATCTTTGTTACATCTCAAATGAAAGGTCTCACTGAGTAGTATTTTTCAAGAAATGATCGAATTCCGAAAAAAACTTAATAATGCCCATAAAGTTACCATTATTGGGAGAACTCTATTTCTCTTTATGTATGGCCTCTAAGGGCGAGATCTCTCTGGCATAGAAATTTTAAAATAGAAACAACCCTTAATAATATATTATAAGATGCATCAGATTCCCTTCTTGCCTGTTCTGCCAATTTCTTGTCAATTGTGATCTTATTTTCTTTGCGTGTAAACCATATTATAATTGAATTTTTGTGATCATTTGCCTGCTGGTGGTTGTCCGTGCCTCGTGACATGTTTGGCCAATCTTTAAACAGTTTTAGACAGTGACTCTGATGTTGGAAACAATTTACAAGTAAGACAGTATTCTTCGTATGTGGTTTTGGACAAATACGATGTTGATTTTCGCGTCTTTGATTGGCATTTATTTAGGTGTTTTTTCAAGAAAGGATCGAATTCCGAAAGAAACCTAATAATGCCCATAAAGTTACCATTATTGGGAGAACTCCATTTCTCTTTATGTATGGCCTCTAAGGGCGAGATCGCTCTGTCATAGAAATTTTAAAATAGAAACAACCCTTAATAATATATTGTAAAATGCATCAGATTCTCTTCTTGCCTGTTCTTCCAATTTCTTGTCAATTGCGATCTTATTTTCTTTGCGTGTTAACCACATTATAATTGAATTTTTGTGATCATTTGTCTGCTGGTGGTTGTCTTTGTCTCGTGACATGTTTGGCCAATCTTTAAACAGTTTTAGACAGTGACTCTGTAGTTGGAAACAATTTACAAGTAAGACAGTAAACACATCCCTTGCTAGGCGAGTAACAAAGCTAGTATAATTTTACCTTTTGACCCTTTGCTAAGGCATTTCCATAATATTTGTTTGAAAATTACTTGTTAGATTTTCCCAAAACCAATTCAGAATTTAAAAAATCGATTTTCGGGATCGTAATTAATTTTGAAAATAAAAAAAAGACAACATCACACAAAGTAAACATCCATTTATGATTCACAATTCCTAAGAAGAGGACCGCTCCGCGGGGTGGGTCACGTCGCGTCGTCTGCATCACCTTAAATCCGCCACTGCATGATAGACTGATCTTTTTATCACTTTCCTGTGCTTCTTATGGATTATTAATTAAATACCTCCTGAGCCTTCTATATTCCGAATGGTAAGTAAAATTTCTCTTCTTTTTTGGGATTTTAGGATCTTTTGGTTATTTATATTATTATTTACAGGGTTATACACTAGGTCTGAGGACAAGGCTTTATTTCGAGATGGGGTTTCCCCATAGTTTTACTTCTCATAAACGTTTCCGCGCCAGAAACTTTGTGGTACTTTTTTCACTTAATCCAATACCTTCACAATTCTTTAAAAACTATAAAGCCTAATATTTTGCTGTGCATAGGGTCGTTCAAATATTAAATCTTTTGGTGAGGCTACCGAGATCGTAGGCGCCTAAGAGCTGCTAAGAGTTCTTGCTCAAAACCTCTGCAACTAAAGCAAGGTTTTTCTATTTTTTAATTTTATTGCGTCACATCCTTCACTAAAAGATTAAGCAATTTCTTTAATTAATTAAACATTATTCATTTTTTAATTAAACAAGAACTGTAAGCAAGTCTTCTGGCTTTCTGGCTTCATAATTTTCTACGGGATATTATATATAAATGTATACAGAGTGGCCAGTGGCGTATTTAGGGGGGGGGGGGTCCGGGGGTCTGGACCCCCCCCCCTCCCCGCGGACTCAGTAGTAAAGAAAACTGAAATTCACATTCATTTATTTGCAATAAATAACATGAAACATTATTTCAAATTTTCCAGATGTTTTGGGATTTCCACAGTCTTTTAGTTTAATAATTGTTGAATTTTATTTTTTGTTTCGTGTTTTCTAATTCAGGTGAGTAAAATAGTATACCGTTATACATACCTTCAAAAAACTAATATTTCAAATGCAAATACTGGCGTTTATATTAAAAAATTGCTTTATTTTTACGTTTTTTTTGAGCCGGGCTATCAAAACGTAAAATTTGTAAGTTTAGACAGTCCAAAAAAGGGCGTGGCATCTAAAAAAATTTTGCCTGTAGCGCATTTTTTTAAGGGAGATAAGTGGACCCCCCCGTGTCACAATCCTAAATACGCCACTGAGAGTGGCAAAGAAGTTGCGCATAATGCCTGTAACTTTTGTATTACCTCGTATACGGAAAAATTACCTTTATGAAAGTTGTTCAGTAAATTATTCCCCACATTTCGACCCGCATGAATTTTTTCTGTCATTTCTGGTTTGGTTGCCATAGAGACTAATTACTTTTTTTAAATGGAACACCCTGCATATAATTGCATATTTGGATTCTACAGGGAAAACTCCAAATTTTCTGTACTTTAAATTTTTATTTGTTTAAAATTGTAACAAACTTTATAATAACAAAATAAATTGTCTAGAAAATTGAACAACTTAACATCGGAATAATATACAAGTGAAAGCTTTTCAGTGGATCAGGTGTCCAAAATGACCACCATTTTCTGCTAAGCAGAGCGCCAGTCGATCCCTGAACCCGTCTACAACGTTTAAAAGTAAGTCCTCTGGAAAGACCCGAATTTCAGCGCTAATTCTGACTTTTAAAGATTATAAGTCATTTGGTCGGTTAACGTAGACTTTGTTCTTTAAGTATCCCCACAAAAAGAAGTCGAGCGGGGTTAAGTCCGGAGATCGCGCTGGCCAGTCAATAGCACCTCTTCTGCCTATCCAACGTCCTGGAAATTGTTCGATTATGTATTGTCTAACATTTGCCGTATAATGCGCAGATGCTTCATCTTGCTGGAACTATACCTGTTCGTTTAAGCCATTATTTACACCCGGTAAAACCATTCTGCAAGAAGGAATTATGTGATTCCTTAGAAGGTTCAGATTTTTTTCGCCATTCAAATTAACATCTATGAAAAAAGGTCCCACAATATGTCTACCACCTATGCTCTCCGAACATTAACTTTTTCGGGCCTCTGAGTATGACCATCCTGGAACCAGTGAGTATTCTTAGCAGACCAATAACCATAATTGTGTCTATTAACAATGCCATTTAAATGGAATGTAGCTTCATCCGAGAAAATGATATTTGTTGCGAAGTTATTATCGTTATTGCATCTTTCCATCATCAGCTCACAAAATTTAGCTCTTCTATCAAAATCGTCCTCGTTCAACTCGTGCACCAACTTTATCTTGTAGGGATGCAACTTCTCCTGCTTAAACAAATTTTTTACTTACTGAAGAAACACATTAAAATCCATTGCCATTGGCCTGAATGATTGTGTTGGATTTTCATGTATTATTGAGAGCATTATATCCAAAGCTTTGTCTTCCCCGGTTGCTGTTTCAGGTCGACCTGATCTAGCGGCTTCTCTAACACTGCCTGTTTCTCGAAATTTCTTTACCACTCAACACACCGTTGACTGATTTATTGGAGGCCTATTTGGATATAATTCATTAAAAAGTTGACAAATCTAATCTTCCGATCTCTTCATATTTCCGTAACCGCTCATTATAAAAATTTCAACTCGTTGATTCTTATTCAGATCAACCATAGTGTAAACAAATTAGAAATCAGACAATAGAAAATTAAACAGGAACTTAAAATTGACACCTCTTAGGTCGCTGTCATGAAAACACCTGGACTCAACTGGTGGGTATTACGTAGCAATAATTATAATTAGGAAGTTTTTCATTTTTGTGCTGTCATTATCTCGAAAACGCTTGCAGATAGGTGAAAATTTACAAAAAATTCAGAGTTTTCCCAGTAGAATCCAAATATGCAATTATATGCAGGGTGTTCCATTTAAAAAAAGTATGTTGGTCTCTATGGCAACCGAACCAGTAATGACAGAAAAAATGCATGCAGGTAGCAATGTGGGGAATAATTTACTGAACAACTTTCATACAGGTTACTTTTTCGTATACGAGGTAATTCAAAAGTTACAGGCATTATACGCGACTTTTTTGCCACTGTGTATAACAAGCCAAAGAATTCGTTCATGTATTGTAATATGTATATACGAAATAGAAAGCGGAAAACTTCAATGCATAAGAGTTACTTTAATAGAAAAGTTTCAAATATATCAAAAATTAATAAAACCACAAATAATGGTATACTACATTTGAAGCCCCTGGCGTAAAAAGGGTTTATGCCACAAATATAAGATTTTGAGAAAAACGCGGATAGAATTACAAAGCGCAGGATAAATTTTCTAACAACATTTATTGAAAAAAAAATGTGGCTTAAATCCTTATTAAAAAAAAAATATATATATATTAAAAATTTGAAATTAATTTTCATTTGAGTCATCCATATGTTCTACAACGTTGGTATTTGAAGAATCTTGAATATTATTTAATTTTTTCACACCTATATCTTTAGACACTGGGCATTTGGTTTCATCAGAGCCACAAACATACATACATACATCAAAGAAAAATATATGGTTTATCTCTGGTATGAATGGCAGTAGAAGGGCCAAATTTTTAAGTTTTTTCTCATTTAGTTGTATTTTCTTTAATAGTACCAAGTGAGCCCAGCATATTGCAATTTTACGGAAGAAGTGAGGACCGCGACAAAGTGAGCCCCAATATACGGTGCTCACTTTGTCTGGCTCTGTAAATGTCGCCGAAATTATTTCCACAACACCTTATTGCACTTTTATAAAAAAAAAGATTGGACCCCATTTTGTTGCTTAAGCGTTAAAATGCGTATATTGTAGTTTAACGTTTTGCCGCAGTCGGCGCTTTTCCTGGAGTATAATTTTTTACCGCATGTATTTCAAGGCGCTGCAGTACACCGTTCAATTCGCCAACCAAGGACCAGAGATTTGGCAACATGTGAGGTCCTAGCTTTGCGTGTTGTATATTTTATTGTTTCAAATATTTTATGCAAATTTAAGTAAAATTGTCTTGCATCTAGCAGGTAAATAAGACATACCAAAATCTATTTATAGCACTCACCCAAGGCCATGAATATAGTACAGTGTGTCGCAGATGAACTTGACAAGAGGAAAAAAGATATTCAATATTGACTTTACGACGAAAAGTTATAATAGTTATAGTTATAAAAAATTCTGCTTATCCAGAAAAGAAGTTTGCCATATTAAAATTATAGATCAGATGTACAGGATGGCAAAATAAGCGAGGTGAGTCGGAAACCGTTCACCATACAGTTTTTGGACAATATTGCTGGTAAATATGGCCAAGAGAAAATGCTGGAAGTTATTCATGTTCGTACGATGTCCTCTACCTAAGGGGTGTCACAGGCAGCAGATAGCAGATAGAAAATTAGGTTTTTCTATACAGGGTGCCCAAGATAAGGAGGGCCTCTATGGGGATCTCGGTTATGGTAAGAGCTACAACTTTGATTAAATGGGGAAAAAGTTGCGCAATCAGAGGACTAATAATATGGCATAAAAAAAGTTTTAGTAATATTTGTAAGTTTTGAGATATTAAATAAAAACTGATATTTTGGATTTTTGATTTTATTTTTCTTTGGCGTTATTATTAAAGTTAGAGCAAAACTGACAAAACTCTCTCACAGCAACTTGTTATGAACTTAAAGATTACATCGCAATTTTTTTTATACGACGTTTTGTTTCCAAGCAAACACCATCAACTTCATTTTTTCTAATACGGCCCTGATTTCTTATTGTCAAATTTTGAGAGCATTTTTTATTCTTAATTCAATGATGTACCAGACAATGTTGTTTAATTACGTTTCGAGCCTTTTTAACCATCTTTATGAAATTTTCAGGGTCCGGACCTGGATCCTAGAGTGTTGCATATGCTTTTTCAGCTTTTTTAATTAAAAAAATGAAAATGATGGATGTAGAAGGTAACAACGTAATCTTTTTAGTTTCATTATGAATTTAAAAAAAAATAATAAAATTACATAATAGATTTTTAATTATTTATTTAACATTGTAAAATACTGATTCCGAACCCATAATAATTAAACTTTAATTAATTAAAATAAAACTAACATTAACTCATTAAAAATTAATTTTCCAAAAGGTGTTCAAAGTGATTTCCGTCGTTCTCCAAACATAAATAGGATCTTAAAACTGTATTATTTAGGACATTAGTTAACATTTGTGGCGTTACGCTGTGAAAGGCTGCAAGCACTAGTTGTCTAAGCTCTTCTTCTGTTTCAAAATTCTGCTTATAAACACAATTCTCGATATATCGCCAAAGGAAAAAATCAAGCGGGGTTAAATCTGGGGAACGCGCCGGCCAGGGTGTTACAGAATAAGTGCTGATACTTTTTTCTGGAAATCTTGCTGAAATGTACTCTCTAACTACCCTTGAATTATGTGCAGGTGCACCATCCTGCTGGAACCAAGTGTCGCGTTGTTCTGCCAGAGGTAAATTATCCAGAGCCTCCTCTAAGTCATTTTGGAGTAAATTCAGGTAATGCTCAGATGTTAAATTATGTTGATAGAAAAAAGGTCCTATTATTCTTGTTCCCAAAATTCCAGCCCACATATTAAATCCGAAACGGTATTGGTGTCTTGATTCTTTGAATACACGTGGATTTTCCTTAGACCAGTAATGTACATTTTTTCTGTTAAAGATCCCGTTTCGATTTACCATGCTTTCATCAGACCAAATTATCTGGTAAGGAAAATTTATGTTTTCGTGGCATTTTCTGGTGTACCATTCGCAGAATGATCGACGTCTTTCTGCATCACCTGGCCTCAGTCCTTGACAAATTCTGTATTTATATGGGTGAAATTTTTGTTTGTTTAAAATAAATTGAGCAGTTGATTTCGCTACGCCTACATTTTCATCAATTTCTCTAGTTGATACTCCAGGGTTTTCAGTAACAGCTAATAATACGCTGAAAACCTTTTCCTGGTTACTATTTTTTTTTCGGGAGAGCATGGGTTTTTTAAATGCACCGTGTTCTTTAAGGTTAGTTACTAACTTACTGTAAGTCCGTTTAGCTGGTTGTCTCCTTTCCGGATATTTGTCCAAATACATCCGCTCCGCTACATTACAATTTTCTCCGCTTAAAATAAAACATGATAACATATCAAATTTTTCTTCATTTGAATAATAACCTGCCATATTTAGTTCAACTGAAGTAATGCCAAATTGTCTGACACCATACCTACTCATTTTTTTTTCCAATGCCTACTTCGCTAATTTGGGAAAAGAACAATACTTAGTTTGCAACAGCGTAGATTTGTGTTGTTTCAAAAAAAAAATAAACCCAGGAAGTTTTTATTTTTTTTTAAACAGTATCGTAAGGTTTAATTAAAAAAGCTGAAAAAGCTTATGCAACACTCTAGGATCCAGGTCCGGACCCTGAAAATTTCATAAAGATGGTTAAAAAGGCTCGAAACGTAATTAAACAACATTGTCTGGTACATCATTGAATTAAGAATAAAAAATGCTCTCAAAATTTGACAATAAGAAATCAGGGCCGTATTAGAAAAAATGAAGTTGATGGTGTTTGCTTGGAAACGAAACGTCGTATAAAAAAAATTGCGATGTAATCTTTAAGTTCATAACAAGTTGCTGTGAGAGAGTTTTGTCAGTTTTGCTCTAACTTTAATAATAACGCCAAAGAAAAATAAAATCAAAAATCCAAAATATCAGTTTTTATTTAATATCTCAAAACTTACAAATATTACTAAAACTTTTTTTATGCCATATTATTAGTCCTCTGATTGCGCAACTTTTTCCCCATTTAATCAAAGTTGTAGCTCTTACCATAACCGAGATCCCCATAGAGGCCCTCCTTATCTTGGGCACCCTGTATATGTTTTCCCCACCACTTTATTTTAGAAGATAGAGTAAAAAATTTAAAACACTAGAGATTCGACACATCGTAAGGATTGCGCTGATTAATTTATATTGTTTAAAACTCATTTTAGGATACCTATTTTAGACTTTCATATTACATAATATAATGAATAATAAAAAGTAGATCACATTATTTGAAAAAAGTCTGTAATCTAGGATAAGTTAAGATTTTTTATAAAGATAAAAAAATATAATTTTTTCAAAAACAGAAAGAAAAAATGAAATGTAAGTGCTTAAGTGATTTTTCTAATGTTTAAATGGCTCCTACACCGCAATTTTTGAAAGAAAATGTCAACTTGTTATATGTCGTTGAAAAGGTAGTTTATGTCTATAGACGTACTACATACAGTCATGCACATGGACAAAATAGATGACTATTTCACAAAATTAATAATAAAGTATTTTCAAAGAACGGACGTTTCACTTAACCCGTTAATAACAAATTCACACGTTCACTCCACTGAAGATCAAAGACATAAATAACCAAAAGACTGGCTCCCACCTTAACTGTACAGAAATAGATAAAGAGCAGTAACAGTAGCCTGCACAATAAAAATCAAAAATGAACTAACAAATACCAAATAAAGAAAAGAAAATATGTATAAGCAAAATCCAAAAACCTTCCAATATGTAACCGCAAAGGAAAAATACAATTAAATAATAGGAGTAAAAGTCTTAATTTGACTAACTCAATTAACTAACCATAAAACGGAAAAGGTAGTTTTGAGAAGAATTCGACTGGGTAATATAAAATATAGGTTGTCATTTAGAGAAAAAAGGAACAATATGGCCTAATTCTGGAGAAACCAAAAGTAAACTTCATTTCGTTTAAACATCATACACACAGCGTATAGAGGGTGTGTACTTTTCGACACTTTTGACGGGTATCTCCGTTATTAGTACAGATAGAATGATTCGGTTTTCGCAAACCTGTGCCACTTTTTTGTGAAACAAATGATGCCCAAAACGGATGTATCATGGCCAACTTGGTTTATGAGATACAGGGCGAAATTGAAAAGGGTGCATTTTCAGACACACCTTGTATTTCAGTTATCTTATACCCTATCAAAAATATAAAAAGGGGGTGTCATACAGTTTTTTACGCAGAATTCAGTGGCGTAGTTAGAATTTTTCCAGGTATGCCTAATTTTGAGAAATATACCAAAGTTGTGTTTTTTTAAATGCAACACCCTGTATATTTATTCTTAGTTGCATTCTGCTTACTGAGAGCTTTCCAAAAATATATAATAGTTGGCACTCTGTTTTACCAGGATGGTTCAAATTTATAGTTTTTAAATAACAATCTTTAAATTGACATTAGGCCTTGGATTTGGTTTCACTAGAACAATGAAATTGTGGTATTAAATACATACTTTTTATTCATGAAAATTGTTGAAAATGGTTGCCATTCTCCCTAATACAAAGCTGACACATTTCTGTAATTCGTCTCAAGGCGTTTAAAATTATTATTGGATGTTCTTGTAGAAATTGAAATGCTAAATGGGTAGCCTGTCGAAGTTCCTTTACAGTTCTGTGCCTGGTCTTGTATATCATGATCTTGCATATTGTTCTTTTCACATCTGCAAAAACCTCCACAGAAAGAAGTCTAACACCGATAGATCGGGCGATCGTGGTGGCCATCTTACAGCTCCATTTGTGCCTATCCATCTTTGTGGAAAATTATTTTGTAGAAAAGCCCTTACTACGTGAGAGTTATGACTCGGCGCACCGTCTTGTTGGAAATGTATAGCATATAACTGGGCAAGGGGAACGATTCCTAATAACTCGGGTATAACGTCTTCCAAGATTTCCAGATACCTATTTGCCGTAAGACCTCCCTCATAAATACGGTAAGTTATTTGATTACCTAATATGAAGCAAGAAACACCAAATCCAAAGCGCTCTTGCTGCTCCCTTTCGAAAATAACATGTTGATTTTCTTCAGACCAATGTCTTGTATTATGCCGGTTAAAAATTCCGGCACTAGAAATGTGGCTCTCATCGGTCCAGATTACCAATCTTCCAAAATTGGCATTGGTCCGGATTTGTTCTGTATACCAATGACAGAAGATGAATCGCCGATCTGCATCTCCAGGATGTAAATTTTGCACAATTTTAAGTTTGTATGGATGGTATTTATATTTTCTTAACATTTTTTGTGACCGACTTTTATTTATACCAATTTCCTGTTCTATATTTCTGCAGGAAGTTGAAGGAGTAACGGTTGCATAAGCCAAAACATTTACTTCATCTTTTTCTCTATTTTCCATACTGTATGTTTTAGGCCGAGGCTGTGTAAAGGTTCCATGTTCAATTAAATTTTTCTTTAGAATGGAAAATTTGTCTGGAAATGACTGCCTTCTTTCAGGATATCTATAAAATGATGATGATAATAATAAGAAGCTGCTTAAACAAACACTCCGCATAACTATAAAGGTGGTCGTTGTAGAAATTTTCGATCGCAAATAATAATAATATACCTATCTATTGAAATATAAATCGGCAGCTGCATGGGGGTTTTCTTGGCTTTGTATAAAGCATACCAGCATATCGTATTTTTCATAATTCTCATACTTTTGGACCATCGTTAAAATTTAACAATAACACTTAATAAATAAATTATCAGTAATTTTCTAAACTCTAATGACATAAATACAATCCTGCAAGACAAGAGCTAAACGCCATTATGAAACTTTTGTTTTATAGCCTGGATAAGTCAAGGCCATAGTAGATATTTTTGTTTATTTAGAAAACTACTTTTTACTATTGCAAGTATTAAAAAACTTTAAAAATTTTAAATCAAACTATAAGGTAATATTCATGGTGTATTGTGTCGTCAATAATTTATTTTTATTAAAACCAAATCCAAGGCCTACTGTCACTTATTTAAAGCTTGTTATTTAAAAAATATAAATTTCAACCGTCCTGGTAAAACAAAGTGCCAACTATTATATATTTTTGGAAAGCTCTCAGTAAGCAGAATGCAACTAAAAATAAATATACAGGGTGTTCCATTTAAAAAAACAAAACTTTGGTATATTTCTCAAAAATGGGGATACCTGGAAAAATACTAACTACGCCACTGAATTCTGCATAAAAAACTGTATAAGACCCCCTTTTTTTATTTTCGATAGGGTATAAGATAACTGAAATACAAGGGGTGTCTGAAAATGCACCGTTTTCAATTTCGCCCTGTATCTCATAAACCAAGATGGCCATGATACATCCGTTAAGGGCATCGTTTGTTTCACAAAATGTGGCACAGGTTTGCGAAAACCGCATCATTCTATCTGTACTAATAACGGAGGTACCCGTCAAAAGTGTCGAAAAGTAGACACCCTGTACATATTAATTTCACCCTCAAATATGGTACTAACGCAAATTTGAATAAAATATTTTTTAAAACGCAGTGGTGCTATGTAAAATGATTTCATTGGCACCTGGTAGGTACCTTTTCTATATGAAAAATTTGATGTTTTCTCTAATGGTACTAAGTGAGCTCCGCCTATTGCAAATTTACGGAAGAAGTGAGGACCGCGACGAAGTGAGCCCCAATATACGGTCCTCACTTGGCTTAGCCCTGTTTACTTCGACAATATTATTTCGACAACAGTTCATTGCACTTTTATTTAAAAAAATTAAAATCCTCAGGTTTTAAAGAGCATATAGTAAAATTTCTGCATTATCCCATAGGTGATGTTATAGTAACTATGTGTTCCTCATTTAATATCTCTATTAGTTAGTAACTAAATCTTAATACAGTCAAAGTTTAAACAAGCTTTATTCTACAGGGTGTCCTAAAAAGTATGGTCAATAATTGCGGAGTAGACTGGTTACGAACTGAATAAGAACATCATATAAAATGTCCACTTACTACGAACCTATAGCCCCCTAAAGGGGGTGCTCTGAAGATGTTTTTTTCTACATATTTTCGAAACCTTCCTAGATACAAATTTAAAATTTAGATATTTTAGTAAACTTTGTACGCAACTAACCTACAGTGTCACCATTAAAGTCAGCACCATATGGAACTTTTTTTTATTAATGAGGTTAGTTAAAATTAAATTTGGGCAATCGTTTTTGCTTCAAATTAGACTAAAAATTATATAATCAAATGTCACCATCTGTCATTCGGTATCTGTCAAAAATTACATTTTAATCAAAAAATGCTGAAAAATGGCATTGTTTTACCGAATTTCAAAAAATTTTATTAGAAAAAGTTGTTTCTAGTACAATTCTTGGCCTAAATACAAAGTTTCAGTTTTCTAGCTCAAAGTTGATTTTTTTGCCATTTTTTCTAATTAACTTTTTTTTTATTTAATGTAAGTTCGCTTAATGGATATTAAACTATTTGCTTATACGATACTCAATATTTTATTTAGTTTGTATGAGCTTTTTTTTACTAGAATGCCATTTTTTTCGAAATTTAAAATTAGAGGCAAAAAAATTTGACACAGGTGGTGCAGTTATCCTAATTTAAAAATTTTAACAGATATTTTGTATTTAGGCCAAGAATTGTACTAGAAACAACTTTTTCTAATAAAATTTTTTGAAATTCGGTAAAACAATGCCATTTTTCAGCATTTTTTGATTAAAATGTAATTTTTGACAGATACCGAATGACAGATGGTGACATTTGATTATATAATTTTTAGTCTAATTTGAAGCAAAAACGATTGCCGAAATTTAATTTTAACTAACCTCATTAATAAAAAAAAGTTCCATATGGTGCGGACTTTAATGGTGACACTGTATAATATAAACCGCCAAATATGCAAGTGTGATTAAATAAATTGGGTAAATCTGTTCTTTCAATAAAATTTACGTGTCCGAGAGAGAAAGTAGTATGGTCATGCAACACTGTACGGTTAGTCCTTACTTGGCGCGTTATATATTTTTTTTATGCCTTTCAGTCCTCATATTGTGCATAAGATAGTAAAGCATAAACGGTGCTCATTTTGATAGACAAATGGTTGGTCCTCGGTTTGTCGTAAAATACGCGAAATATTTTTTTTCTGTCCTATTAGGTTTTATTGAGTATTCTCTCGCGCGTAGTTTTCGCATTAACCCACTGACGTTACGGGTCCGACCGTGACTTCCTAAGTGTACTCCTTCATGGGGTCCTCACTTAGTATGGTATATTGCTTGTCCTCACTTTGATACATGGTCGTATAACTATATAATTTCTGTATATTTTTGCTTTACACTATCTGCTAGAGATACTTTCCTTAAGCCCCTTTTTCCAATATTGACATTTTTAAAGTACTCGTTCAGCAAATGCTTAATTTTCATTAAGTTAATATTTTATTTTTCCACACATATTTTACTGAAAGAAACGTTTTCTCTTTCGTCTGTGATTTTCTTCCTTGAAATGTTGTCTTCTAAAAATTTAAAAGATTAAAAGTCTTCTGTCTTCATGACTGTAACTTCAAAGGGATTGCTTCTTTTACAGTTTCTTACAGCATTGTACCAATCTTCTGATTCATAGACAGTAACGATTTTCTTTTTATATTTTTCTATTACTGCGAAATTTCTATCAGATGGCAGATGTGTGTGCCCTACCACTAAAAACCGATGTTCTACAGACTCAAACATATCTTCTGCAACTAACTGTTTCCACCACAGGCTTATTAAGACCCAATTTTTATTTTGGCCCCCACAGTTGTCTGTGTAAACAATAAGATGTCTTGGAAAGGGACCACGTTCCTTGAAGTGATTATAGACAGTGCTGGCATATTCATCCCTTCCCCTTTTAGCGACAGTTTCTGGCCACAATATACATAAAACCTTTATTGTTGACACAATCGTGTATACCTAAATTATAAACCCAAGCTTTTCTGATATAGAAAGTAGGCCTCGTTGTCAAATTGGGAACTGGAAGTGCTTGTTGTAAATCAAATAATATTATATACGTTTTTCGTGACTCAGGAAACGCTACTTCGTCTTTTAAACTCTGTTGCATTGCTTCAGCACGCCTTTGATGTAAATCAAGCTCTACCTGAATTCGTCTGCATATTTTTGAGTTGTCTGTACTGTTTTTCAGTTTAACATGTAATGCATCGCATATTTTGCAGGTATTACTTCTTGGAAGTTTAAAGCCAATATTAAACTCGGAGCAAAAAATTCTTCTGTATTTGTCTTGACTTACAGGTTTAATATTCTTTTCGTTACACCAGGGCTTATAGTAGTCATATTACATAGAGGCTATAGTTAACTCCTGGTCAATATAGGTTTTCTCATCTCTAACTGATTGGCATGCCTCTTCTAATATTTTGCTATGTCGGTTTAAATGCTTGCCTCTTTGGTCTACTTTGGGAGTCGTCGATCCTCCGATAATTTGCTGTTGTAACAGCTGTACCCTTTTTTGTAAGTTTTGTATTCCGTAAATGGCAAGAAATTCTTTTTAGCGGATTTTTACATCTACTCCGTTAACTTTTACAGTATAATTGCGTGATGAAACCTGTCTTTTGATCTTTTTTGGGTACACTCATTTTTTGTGGAATTGTTTCATATTGTTAAATAAGTAGGCGTTTTGTGTATGAAGATCACCAAGTGGCCAAAAAGAATCAAAAATATTTTCTTCTGTCCCTTGAGCAGCCCTCTCCAATTATTTTTGCAGTCACATGGAGGGCCTAAAGTTCTGGCTTGTATGATCTGACCGTTTCTATTTGTATAAGTCGAGCCTTAATTTCTACGCAGTTTTCTTAATGTAGCCTTGTCTAAATTTTTCTGTTTCCACCTGCTTTTAGCTTCCTTTTCAGGTGTTGGTAGATTAGCACGACGTTTCCTTGGAGACTGTTGGGGACAAAAATGATGTTAGAGCTAAACAGTTACTAAAAGACAAAGGCCCCTTTTTTTATTTAAGGAGTATGTTGCAAGTTTTACAAGGGACCACAAAATTGCTAAAATTTAGTAAATTGTTTCGTTATAATAAATAATATAATTTTTCGGTAAATGATATATGCCACACAAAGTCAAATTCTTACCTCTTCTGGCTCAGAAGTTGAAGAACTCTCACTACCACCACTGCAACAATAGTCTGTCTCTGTCTTTAACACTATCGTCTGAATCCCACACATTATTAATTTCGTTCTCAGAATCGCTGGAAAAGCAATAATATTGGCGGGACGGCCCAGCACTCTCGTCAGCCATATTTGTGGCTTATAACCTTGTTATAAATTTTAGCTGGGTATTTAACACATTGGAATAAGGTTGTTTCATGCTAGTGGCGCCATCTGTGGGTGAATATTTAAAAATATTTCGGTAGTGGCTAGTATCCCTATTGACGAATCTATTAGGCTGAAAAACTCACTTTTCAGCAACTTGTGGCTTGTATCCTTTTTATGCCAAGGGCTTCATTTAATCAAAATATGTTTACAATATTAACTATATTTTCACCTGTTTTCGAAGACATATTTTTACCTTATAATTGTGTAATGTAAAGCCATTTTACTATTAAAAATTGATTAAAGCATATCCCAATGTGTTTTATGTTTGTTATTATTTATATTATGCATTTATTTTAACAATGCCGTCCTAGATAGACCGATTTCATAGTAAAACATACTAGAAAACTATATGGAGCCCCATTAAAGTGCAAGCTTTCCTGACCCAGGACGAACAACTGTTCTTCGACGAAAAGCTGCCATCCGTAATTGATACCTTTTAGGAAACATCAAGTTTCCCCTCACTTTCCATAAATTACTGGTAAGGGAACTTTACCCATTCTCTTAAAATCCCAAAAAAAAAACGCACGTCATCGACTCACCTAAAATGGTATGATTTGGGTAAGTACGCTCAAATTTAAAAAAAAATAATTTAGTACGGTATTCATTACAGATGTGACACCCAGTATATGAAAGGCATGTATTCGATGTCGCCGTTAATAAAAATAAGACATTTGCTGAGTTATTTTTATTTTGGCTTTAACAAGAAGAGCACTATTGTTACTATTTTTTTTTATTTTTCCAAAAGCTATTCAAGGTGGAATAATTAAACATTCCCAACAAGTTTACAACTATACGGGGTGCGATAAAATTCCAACATACAGGGTGTTTCGGGTAAACCGATATAAAACGTAAAAGTCGAAATTTCCAAATTTTTCTGCGTGTTTCGATAGGTGTCGCAAAAAAAGTCGTTTAAATCGATTTAAACTTTCTGATTTTGTAGACGACCTTCGCCTTAGAACGCATATAGCTTTTGGGCGTGATCGGAAAATGGTAAGTTTTTTTTTTGGATTTTTTGAAAATTCAAAATTGCCCATGTTTAATATTTAATAACTCTGAAACGAAATGTCTGATTAAAATACAGATTGTGCCGTCGGATAGATCATTTCAAATACTTTCTTTTTACAATATGTCTTCCTATACCCAAAAAATTTTGAAATTGTTGGTTTCGATAAAAACTAAAAATTAAATTTTTTATCCATTTTTTTTTCCAATTTTATAGGAAAGATATTCTTTTCTTATTTCATATTGGGATAATTCAATTCACCTTGAAATGTTGTCTTCTAAAAATTTAAAAGAGTAAAAGTCTTCTGTCTTCATGACTGTAACTTCAAAGGGATTGCTTCTTTTACAGTTTCTTACAGCATTGTACCAATCTTCTGGTTCATAGACAGTAACGATTTTCTTTTTATATTTTTCGATTACTGCGAAATCTCTATCAGATGGCAGATGTGTGTGCCCTACCACTAAAAACCGATGTTCTACAGACTCAAACATATCTTCTGCAACTAACTGTCTCCACCACAGGCTTATTAAAACCCACTTTTTATTTTGGCCCCCACAGTTGTCTGTAAACAATAAGATGTCTTGGAAAGGGACCACGTTCTTTGAAGTGATTATAGACAGTGCTGGCAATTTCATCCCTTCCCCTTTTAGCGGTAGTTTCTGGCCACATATACATAAAACCTTTATTGTAGACACAGTCGTGAATACCTAAATCATACACCCAAGCTTTTCTGAGATAGAAAGCAGGCCCCGTTGTCAAATTGGGGACTGGAAGTGCTTGTTGCAAATCAAATGATATTATATACGTATTTCGTCACTCAGGAAACGCTACTTCATCTTTTAAACTCTGTTGCACTGCTTCAGCACGCCTTTGATGTAAATCGAGCTCTACCTGAATTCGTCTGCATATTTTTGAGTTGTCTGTACTGTTTTCCAGTTTAACATGTAATGGCATCGCATATTTTATTAGCAACTTAAAAAAAACTTAAAAGTTTTTCACCAATAGAACAGATACATATTATAGGTTTTTATGCCACGAAAATTTCCCAAAAATCACGGATTATCAATATTATTTACGATTTCGAACAGACGGTCACGAAAACACCTGTTTGTAAATTGTGAAATATTATCTGAACAGTAAACGTCAAATTGTTATAAAGTTCGAGTTTGATTAAGGCAAAATCGATATTCGTTTTTGGTAAGTACTACTTAGTTTGCTTGCTGTAGATTTTTAATTCATATAGCTTAAAAGCTCTTTCTTAACTGAAATGAATGACATTTCCGGATTTGAAAAGTGAATTTTTCTTAGATATATTTAGTCTTTTTAGCTAATTTCAATGCGTATATTTTATACAGGATGGAAAATAAGTCGGATAAAAATTTAAAACTATTAACCAACCAATTCTGGCAATGTTACTTAATATTTCGTAAGGTTTTTGACGGACACCGGGTGTCCCATTATGTTTTAGTCAACAAAATTCATATTAAAAGTCCTAAAATATGAAGAACTGTTTTGTTTTTGCATATTAATAATGAAGAGGATTATCTATGGTAAGCGGCGAAACGCGTCCAAGGATTGGGTCTGACAGAAAGGATAAGGGACAACTCTGTACACGAACCTATTTTAAGTTTGTGTTTTTCAAAATACATGCTTTCGGTAAGCTGAACCGATACATTGGCTTCCAGCGACACTCAACGTAGTTTGCCCGCAGTGGGCCGCCTTGCCAACGTTTGAGCCTATATGGATTCTCACTGTCCTGGTTGGGTTGATACGTGTGGTTGCCACGAGATGTAGCCACGTGCTGCCACTCTTATTTGTAAACTTGCATTTCTGTGTTAAAGCACTTTGAGGTCCCACCTTTTCGTCAGACCGGAAGCCTAGCTGAAGAGCCGTAAACGACGAAACACGTCCAAGGATTGGGTCTGACGGAAAGAATAAGGGACAACTCTGTACACGAACTTATTTTAAGTTTGTGTTTTTCAAACTATTAACCCTGCTTTAACGAATGCCATAGAAGAAAATGACCGTTATCGGCCAGAAAATATTTACTTTCAGCAAGACGGAGCACCCCCGCATTATGCGTTCCCTGTTAGACAGTTTCTGGATGAGAATTTTCCAGGAAAATGGATTGGAAGAAGAGGTCCTATTGAATGGCCAGCAAGATCTCCTGATTTGACGCCACTAGACTTTTTTTGTGGGGACATTTAAAGTCTAAAATTTATGCAACCGAACCCAATTCTTTGGAAGACTTGCGGCAACTAATAGTGTACGAGTCAAGCACGTATCCCCCGAAATCCCGAGATTTGAAAATTTTTTGTTTATTGTACACCTTGTACGGCATCTTTTTATTGCACTATAAATAATAATGGATTAAACGTCACATAATGATTTAAGTTTTAATGTGTGATTCGCTTTACTCTGAATTAATTAAAATAAGTCCACATTTTTTAATGATTTTCGTCATTGAGCCACCCCCCCCTCCCCCCGAAACGAATTTCTGGCCTGGTACGAGTGCCGAGAAATAACTCCTGCAATGCTCCATAATGTTCGCGAACATTTTGAACGGTGTCTTTACAATTGCATGGAGGTTGGAGGTGGACATTTTCAACATTTACTTGATTGATACAAGCGGTAATAAGTTTTATTACTTTTAAACTTTCTTTTCTTTTTAGCCCTATTTCTCAGGAACTATTCACTCGATTTAAGCGAGCAAGGTCGCGCTGGAAAGGCAATTGAATTCCCTTTAAAATAAGGTATCACTTGACCCCCCCTTCCATTTAAGATTTTAGGGGGAAAGCCACCCCGTCGTAGGGGTTCAGGAAGGGGGGGGGGGGGTAAAAATATCAAAAAAATATGTCCCCCTGAGAAGTAAGGTTCCCGTGTTCGAGCGAATTTTGATTTATTTATTAACAAGAAAATAAACCTGGGTGGAGAGTTTTCGGTGCGCCACCCATTTTTCTGGTTATTAAAATTCAGGATTGTTTAAAATAAAATTGGCTATATATCAAATTATGTGATAAAAATTTTTTTATTATACAGACTGTCCACGGATAGGGTTTACAATCGCACAAATGGATGAAAAATTTCATTTTTCGGGAAAAAGTCATTCTTGATAAAAAGTTTCATTTACCTCTAAAAATTGAAAAAACTAAAAAATCGAAAAATTATTTTAAATCTCGGATTTAAATTACAAACTTTATTCTAAATAAGTTTCCTAATTGGCATTTTGGTCAAAAATGAAAATTAAAGGTAGTTTACTCTTGGAGAAAAATCACGTTTTTGAAGTTTTTCGACCTGTATAAAAAATCAAAATTTTCTCTTCGTGAATTGCATTTTTTTTACAAGCAAAACTTTTTATCAAGAATGACTTATTCCCGAAAAATGAAATTTTTCATCCATTTGTGCTATTGTAAACCCTATCCGTGGACAGTCTGTATATATAGGTTTTTCATAGATTTCTTTTTTTTTTTGGACTCATTGCTATGTTAATTTCCTACAGGGTGTAAAAAAAGTCATGTAAAAATATAACACTATGTCATGTCGTCTTACGATTTCAATTTATATTTTTTAACGTTTTCGAAAGTTTTTAGCGTATCGGGGGGTAATTGGGGCTAAGTTGGGTTAAATCACTATTAGAAATAGAAAAATATGAATGGCTGATGTTTTGTTATGTTTTTAGCATTTTCTGCCTTGATGATTTAAATGTCCTAAATAAAAAAAAATATGTTTTTGGATTAAGTTAATGGAATATTTTCATCCAAAATATTTCGCAACATTCTTGGTCGCTTTTACTGTTGGATAATTAACGTTTATTGGCTTTTTACAAATAAAAAAATTTAAGATTTTATTTATATTTTAATTATTTCGGTTTTGTTCAAGTAAAGTGATATTTTTAGGTACCTTACATCGTACAGGAGTTATTGTTTATTCGATATTTTTCACAAAAACAATATCTTACCTAAAAAAAAATACAATTGGGCACAACTAGAGACATAAAACAAAACTCGCTCTTATAGATGAAAAACATATAAGCTGCGAAAGAAAATAAGAATCTTCATCTAACTATTTTTAAGAAATATGTAGTTAATTAAGTTTAACCCTTTAAATAATAATTAAACAAATAAAATACGTCTATACTTTTAATAATTAAATATTCAAACTGTGCGTGGCCTTAGGCCTTGCACGATTAAGCACGGTTAATATTCCGAGTAATTAATAATGGAAGGCCGTAGGGTACACATAAAAATGACAATACTTACTTGACTAAAAACCCGATTGTTTTCAAATCATGGACCGCAGGAGTGTGGCAAAAAAGAAATGTACACTTACGTTAGTAATGTCTTATTTTATTTATCAAATTAACAATGTTTATTTTATTTATATTTTTGAATGCACTCCATGTTTGGTCGCAAAGGAAACCCGATTGTATCTACTAGTTAATATTGCAATATACGTTCGTAATTATTAGAAGATAGAATAGAAAAATTATTTGTGTGCCTTTTAACCTACGAGCTGTGTAGTTACTAATAATTAATATCGGCACTAAGTTAATACTAAGTGTTGAACATTTATTATTTTAACAAACCTGACGGGGTGTCATGTCAATATTGTTGGTCCCCAAAAAAACAAACAGCATTAATTTCATTACTTCAGCTTTTAACTATTAACTTATCAGATAGCGATGTTGACAGAGCTATACCTCGTCACTGATAAAATGTTACAAAAACTAAATAATATTGTATTCCCGACAAGAAGCAAACACCATATAAAATTTATATCTCCATTTCTTAAATATCTCAGATTTATAGGATTCGTTCCAAATTACAACTTTGAAACCAAACGACTCGAGCATAAAATTCCCTATTTGATATGGGGACTGGTTTTAATATGTGGAAGCATCTTTTTAACTTATGAAGCTCTGAATGTAATTTGGATGAAATCGTTCCAGTTTTCTTTTAGCGTTTTCTCAAGTATAACATCACTTTTATGGTGCTTTGGAGTGTTTTTCAGTGTCTTAAACTCCTGGCTAAAACAAGATAATTGGGAATTTTTTTTTCAGGAGGTGTTTAAACTAGAAAATGAGCATGATACTGTCGTTCTCAATATACCAAGACGATCAATTTTTATTCGGAATAAACTGTTTGTTTTTATTGTAATAAACATGTCATATTTTGTGGAGTACTCCATTGATGTATATCGTTACTCTATTAAAGGCCAATTATTCTTCTTTGTCGCATATGTCCCAGTCTATATTTTTAACTATCAAATGTCTTTAAAAAGTTTTTTTATGAGCATCTTAGTGCTGTACTTTAAAAACAAACTTGATAATATTAACCTGATACTTTTAACCAGCTGCCACACAGAAGACTGCACCAAAATTGTCATTTTCTCGAGGAGGCTGTACATGAGAATTGCCAACTGCTTGGATTCATTCAATAGGATATTCGGAAGCTTTCTAATGTTAATGCTGTTTACGAGTTCCAGTTTCTTTTTATACAGTTGGTACGATTTATTTTTGACAATACAAACAGGTTTTAGTACTTACAGTTATAGCATGACTGCATATTTCACATTCAATCTAGTGGTAAGTTTAACCAATCAAAAGCAAGTCGCACACGAAAACCTCGGAGCGCAGCATTGATGTAAGCCGTTCGAAACTCTGACGCAGAAATTTTGAGTAGTCACTTCTATTACACTAACAAGAACTTTTAGATGTGACACTACAAACTATCGGCTAACGAAAATCTTGATCGTTTTAAGGCCGCTCCGATTCCTTTGCTTTGGAACGCCCCGTGCTTACGCACGCTCCAAAGTATTCGTGTGTGGCTGGCAATAATTATTAGCAATTAATAAAATTAATATTTTGGTATAAGTACAGTTTGTCCCCAGATCAAGTACCGTACTTTAGTACACCTCCTTATCTTTTAATATTCTGGAAAAAATTATTCAAGATATAAACCTTGGGGTGTTTCGTTGGTTCTTAATAAAAAGGCAACTTGCTTCTATGAAATCAGACTTGTATAGTCTCTCTCATTGATCATCTTAGATATTTGCATAGAGCAATATGTATATAAATATCACATATAACATTTACCATTATAGTTTACATAATAACTTAGTTGGTAGATTAACAATCTAAACTAAGTATAACAATAATATAATTAGTTCCTACGTGATACTATAACTTAACTTATATATTATAAGAAAATGATAAGAAAATGTATCATATTCTTTGCTTATACACACTTAAAGCTGAAGTTCAATATCCTATAATAATATTGGATGGAGATTTACCTTGACATAACAAATTGTTTAATGCACGACACAATGGCTAATCGTCCATCACAAGCTTAGTAAATGTTGTTATCAGCAATCAAAGTCACGATAAAGTACACAGGGTGTTCAAAACTTTTTAAGAATATGAAAGTAAAAAGATCAGAGTAGGTATGTAAATATTGCAAAAATATGGGGTTATCTTAGTCTTAGTCTTAGTTGCAATGGCCACCTGTCGTAACGACAATTAGCCAGCTATGAATATGGGGTTATAACGTGTTGGTCTATAATTCCTCTTCTTATAATGAACCATCTATGCTACTCATTAACTAGTCAAAAACTTTGGCTTTGTTCTAGCTGGTTTCGTATATTCCACTTTACCAGTTTGAACAAATCTGTCTAATGATTTTTTTTTAACTGAAATGAATATTGTTTCCGGATTTGAAGAGTGCATTTCTCTTGTCTTTAGTCTTTTAGGCTAATTTCTATGTGTTTATTTTATACAGGATGGAAAACAATTAAGATGAAAATTTAAAATTTTTAACCAACCAATTCTGGCGATGTTACTTAACATTTCGTAAAGTTTTTGACCAACACTAATATACCAAGTGATCCAATTGTATTTAAGTTCAGCAAAATTTAATAAAATGGATTATCTATGGAAATGTATTAGTAGAGAAGGGTCGATTCTGTTGAAATACGAAACTCTCTCTATACAGAATGTCCCAAAAAGACGTTTTTGTAGCTTAGGGCTTCCAGGTTTAAAAAGTTTGGTTTTCTTACATTTCTTTAATCTTCTCGTATCATTTGTGTGTGTTGATTTGATAGAGAATTTAAAAAAAGTCATATAAAAATAAAAAATTAGGTATATTTTTAATAATATTGGAACACTATAGCGATGTGGCTTTAATATTTTATAGGGTATTGGGGATTTTTTGTTTGTTTAGGTAAAGTGATTTTATTTAATATAAACCTAGAATTCATGTGTTCCTGGTTTTTAAAATTCATGATTGTTTAAAATAAGATTGGCTGCATAAGAAATTATGTGACAAAAATTTTTTGTTGTGTAGGTTTTTCAAAGATTTCTTTACTCATTTTGACTAATAACTATGTTGATTTCGTACAGGGTATAAAATAAAGTCATACAAAAATATAACACTATGCCTTGTCGTCTTACGCTATAGAGCGATGTCAATTTATATTTTTTAACATTTTTACCAGTTTTAGTGTATAATTAGGGTTAAGTTGAGCTAATATACTATTAAGGATAGACAAATATGAAAAGCCAACTCTTTGTTAACCTATTGAAATATAAAATTACAGAATCTTGTCAATAATTTCAAGTTGTATCCCTGGATATTTTTATAACATTTTCTGCCTTGATAAGGATTTAAAAAATTGTCCTAAAAATATGTGTTTTGGATGAAATTAATGGTATATTTTCATACAAGATATTTTGAACCATTTTTGGCTGCTTCTACTGTAAAGTCTGTTCGATGATATAAAAAGTGACTAACTGATCCCTATTATGTTACGACGAATGGCAGATTTCAGTTGGTGCCAAACATGTTCGATGGGTTTAAATATACAATTACAAGTATGGTGAAAGCCTTAAAACTGTATGCCCTAGATTTTTTGCATGCTTATCACAGAAGTATTCCTTATGTAGTTCTAAACTTTGTAAAACCTCAATTAATTGCCTTTTGGTGTAATCTTCCTGAAAATAAATGTCATAATCATACATGTAGTTTTGGATTGTTGCTTTTGTGTCATTTCAGGAGGGAGTCTTGGTCAACTGCCTACTATGGTAGCTTACATTGTCCATTACAATTACGCTATTCGGAGGTATATTTGGAATTAGCTTGTTTTTAAACCAATCTTTAAATAAATCAGCAGTGGTGTCCTCATGGTAATCCAGAGAAGAATCTTTAATGTTTTTTGCAGACAGAGAAAGTGCATTTGGAATCCATCCGTCTTTAGATCCAGCATGCAAAATCGTAATTCGTTTACCTTTTTTTGATGGTGCGCTTGTTTTACACTTGCCGCTTGAGTCAACCCAACCCTTTTCCGGGGTATCATATGTGTAGAACTAGTCATCCAAGTAAATAATCGGCTTTTGCTGATCTCTTTAAATCCGAATTTTTTGTAGATATTCGGATCGCCATTCCCGAATTCTACTGGATTCCATTAAAACTTTTTGTTAATTTTTTTAAATCTAAAACCCATGTGTTGGATATACTCCCATAATGTACCAGGCATACCAAATGATTAGGTAATCTAGCAACTTAGAAAAAATATTTAATATATCCCTCTTTAATATTTACTTTTTTTATAATAAACAGTTCCGCGGCATTTGTTTCTGTAGACAATTCTTTTATACTATGCAAAAAACAGAGTAAATATTTAAATTTAATAAATAATAAATATTTTTGAAGTATTTATAATATTTTTGGCAGTTTCTCGTTTAAAAAATTTAAAAAATATCCGTGCCCGAGGATAACGTAAAAACTGCGTGGCCGAAGGCCTCGCACTGTTAATGCTCTAAATAATTAAGGGCCAGGGTTGTGGACGGTACATAGCAGGAAATAAGTTGTGAGTTTATTCATAGTTCAATAATTATTAAATTTGGAATGGTATATATATATATATACTGATACAGACCGCGTTTTCAGTCCCGATACATTTTACAGACAACCTCAGACCCACAAGAAGCAACAAGGTCAGGGGTGTTTAGAAGGTAAAAATATGACTTACTTAATCAAACAAATTCAAGCAACCTGGGAGGGGTAAGAAAATACTAAAAAAAAAAAATCGGCATTTCTAATAAACGTTTTTAAACCCACGTGTTAATGCCACTCTGTCAGACCTACTCAGAAATAAATAATATAGCTTACCGACGTTATCATACCAAGCGACGTTGCCGGTTTCTGGGATTGCAATAATACATTATTTGGCGCGAAAACGTCGAAACCGTATGGGACATGCGTTTAAGTTGCATTTCAGAATGATGTTTTAATGGTAACGTACAATAATTGTTATTCTTTCAATACTATATTTCAAAATTAACAAATTTATTTAAACTTTTGAGAAGATGCCCACACTTGCTGATGCCGACACTTGTGTCATTTTTTATTACTTGTGTTTTGTTTTTAACACGTTTCTATGATATGCGCAACAAGTTTTATAACTACTAAAAGAATCAGGTGAAATATAAAATAGGTGAGAAGAAACTAAGGGTCAATTGTATAGGTTTAGTTTAATCTACAGTTTAAACCTAAGTTTAATCATAGGTTTAAGCTAAAGTTTAAACCAAAACTTGCAACTTGTTCCTTGTATACTTTCTGGTTAACATTATAGAAGTTTTACAATGACAGTTGACAGTCTCACATATTTTTGTTAATTTTAAAACCTTGGATTTTTCTAGCGTTTTAAGAAATATTTTTAAACACGCAAATATTACTGCAATATTACACTAGAATTAAACAAACAAAATAAAAAAAAAACTGCCCTAATTTTAATACTATATTTAATAAAGCTATCTTTGTAGGACTTTTATGCTATTTAATTCTGTTCTGTCATCATATTTTTTTAAAAGAACATCTTGAATTTTTTTGACTCTGCACTTTATACCAAAGGTAGCTATTTTTTTATGAGCAAAGTGAAACGTTCGAAAAACTATGTAGCTTAAAGTAAAAGCTTTTTCGGTGGGAGCAAAATTTATTTCACATTGTCCTTCACAAAATAATTATTTATTACATTTTGCCGAATTAGTTTTCCATTTCCCTGAGGTAGATTTTGAACATGATCTTCTATATTATCCTCATTTTGAACAGCATTGTCATCAAGTTGTGCTGGATCATCCGTATTCCAAATGCCATATTGTCTTTCGACAACATTACGTATTCTTATTTGTGATCCGTTATACAAATTTTCAGCCTGTGTACCTAGATTTGCCAGTGGTATCATCACATGCTCGTCTAGAGTATACCCTGACTTACCCAAGATGCCAAACATGCCTTGATTTATTTCGGCTTACTATTATTATATGATAATCGGCCATTTGTAGAGCCTGGCCATCGAGCCACTATATTTCTTATTCGCAATCTTGAATCTGATAAGGTTTAAACATTTGTTGAAAAGAAACCTTTCCTGTTGCGATAATTGTCTTCATCTGGACCACCTAAAGGGAAAATAAATGGGTTTCATACATTAGATAATAGTTATTTATGGTGCAAGTGTGTTATGTTATATATATGTCACGCTGGGAAATGATTAGCCCTTGAGGCCGTAGGCCGAGAGGGCTAATTCCCAAGTGACTTATATGACTTAACACACGAGTGCCAAACAAAATTTTATCCAACACTTGATAGATGTTATTAAAAAATAGAAAATTATATTGTTCCAATGTAAACTGGAAAACCCTGTATTATATTTTAATTGACATATTTTTGAATGACAAATTTGACACGTAAAAGTAGGCTAAGGTGATTTTTGTTGTTATGGAATTGATTAACAACCAAAATTTGAAGGCAGTAAAAGAAATTATTATTTTGCTATTTTCGAGGGTAGTTTTTCAAAATATGGAAGAAACTTCAGCCTAAATTCAAAAAGAGGCTGACCTGGCGTGTTTATTTATTATTCCCTACAAGTCAAGAAATAGTTATGCCAAAACCTTAAAATAATTTATCGACTTTCGTGAAAGAAGATGTGCCTGCGTGAGTTATAATCATAACCCACTAGTAAGCACAAATCACCGAAATAAATTTAGATACGCAACTGGACTCTTAGAACTGTCAAAAACTAATTGGCGCTGATGTCCTAGTATTTGCGATCCGAAACACGCGAGAAAGAAAGGAATCTGTTGGGGCAACTATGGGTAAAAATAAAGAATACTGTTTTACCAACTTTTGATAAAATCTGTTTTATCGGTAGGTATTGGTGCCGCTTTAAAATTTAACATATTCCTTGGTTTAAATATTCATTATTTTCTGCTTTCATTTTTAGTTCAGGGATACACGTTATTTGTAACTCTTATTTTTAAGTTTGGAGTAAATACCTTGTTGGTAAAGTAACAATCAAATAACGTATATCTAAAAGCTCAATTAGAAAGCAGCAAAAAACGAATTATTTAAACCAAGCAATACCTACTTACCTATTTAAAAAAATACAGCTGACTAAAATAAAGCGAAATAGGTAATAAGACATTAATTTTATGATCAAAAATTATCGGATCTCTTTTTGGCAAGCGGTGTCGCATGCCATGTTTATTTAAACAGTTTGGAACACAACATTTTTTAGGTTTTAACAGGAGGTCCGTAGTCTTCCATAACGGAAATAAATACGCGAACTTTAACTAAACAAACCGAAAACACACTAAAACTAAACAAAAAGTCAAAACAACTATCAAAAATCACGCTAATAGTATACACAGAGACCGAACGATCACAAACGGCATAATCGAGAATAGAAAATTGACAATACACTTCAAATTTTTGACAACAACGAAATCTGGGAGGGTGCTTCTTCTCGATCGCAAATGAACGTGGTGCCCTCATACGAACTTAACTAAACCAAATTGTGCGATGCCACTACCGGCGCCATCTACGAAATGCGATCCAAACAAAATAATAATGTTTGGCGGGAACGCCCAGCTTACGTATCTAAATTTATTTCGGTGATTTGTGCTAGTAAGTTACGGATTATAACTTACTGGTGTGTGTTTTTGATAGTTTACATGTCTAAAATGACATTGATAATGACAGTCATAACAGTCATGTGTTGGATAAAATATATTTATGTAATAAAAAAATACATTTTAGTCTGATATTTTTAAGTAGGTAGTTATTAACCATACTTATTACTATTGGTAGAAACCTATATAGATGATAAAATTTTACCTGGAGATTGTATTCGAATGTGTGTGCAGTCAATTGCACCTATGATATTTGGAAAGCTTGCAACTCCCTGAAACTCATTTTTAGTTTCTTTTAATTCTGCATTGGTAAGAGGCATTTTTATATATATGGGTAATAAATGAGCTACCCCTATTGATACATCAGCAACAACGCGTGATGCTGTTCCAGGATCTACGCCTCCAAAATCTCCCACCACCTTCAGCATACTTCCTGTAGCTTAGAATCGCAGTGTTACCAATAATTGTGTGGCAGGGCTTAAAGCATGATTTCTAGAACACAAAAACCTGTTTTAGGATTTTACATAAAGTAAATTGTCTCCATTCTTCGTTAACAGTCTGAGGTAAACATGTTACATGAAATTTACATTCTTGGTGTACTACTTACTATTCAGTGTTCCTTTGTAGCTGGGGACCAATTTGCTGGAGCAACTTTTCTACTGATGCTCTAGATATTCTAAATACGTTTACAAATTCTTGGTCTATCTACAAATTCGTATGGATCCGCGGTCTAAAGACTCGAGCTCTTCTCGGATTTTCAATTATGTTAATTACGTCTTCATCATC
Organism: Polydrusus tereticollis; assembly: GCA_963920685.1. NCBI lineage: Eukaryota > Metazoa > Arthropoda > Insecta > Coleoptera > Curculionidae > Polydrusus > Polydrusus tereticollis. The sequence continues at coordinate 65,111,379 of OY987331.1, forward strand.
ATTATCAGAAAATTCATCAAAAATCTCAAAATTTCAATTTACAATTAGGTACTATCACAACACCACAGAACTCAACACAAAACTTAACGAGAGTACTTAGCATAAAAATGGCAAAAACTAAAAATTCCAAAAAGGCTAGAAAAAAATACAAAAATGTCAAGTTTGAAGTTTAACTGGTGTTCACTCTATCAGTTGATAGTTAAACTCCAGATGGTTGTTACAGTTGGGTATACAAAGGACATTTGACACGAAACTACTGTTTTACCGTAGCTTGCAGTTTAAAGGAAACCTATACAACTGGCCCTAAGTGGAACATTAACTAAACTGAGTTTTTTGTTGTAAGTTGTAATACCTACTGTAGGTGCATTTTGGCAGCAAGGTTTATAATTTCACAACTCATCTTAATGACTTTTAGTTTCACCAAAAGATTCCCTGTCTATCTACATCAGGTATTTAATTTAGTCATTGTCAATGAAAGGTTTATATCCCTATTTCCATGAACTGAATTTGTTTATATTACCATATATTACCGTCGTTATCAAGTCCACCTAAAACTAGTTTCCCTTCGTCACCCTATACCCCTGACCATCCCTATATAGTTAAACGTTATCAGACCCGCAGACGGGTCTGGTAACGTCGATTTTGGTCTGACAACGTCGACTGAATATGGCAAAATGGGTCTGTATCAGCGGCCAAATAAAAGTTTCAAGATAGTTTAAGGTTTATAAGGGGTTTAAGTTTAAAATTTGTAGATGACCAGTTCAGTTTTGACATGATTTGCTACTAAGGTAGGTGTTATTAAAAAACACCCATTGTATGATTTCTACCATTTGATCTCATTCTAGTAATTTTGTCTACTAAAACATGTTGCATAAATGAATTTTGTTCTATAACTAAAAACAGTAGGTACTTACATATAACCTTCCTACCTTCAAACTCTTCTCTTAATAAATTTGAGAAAGAAGCAAAATAAAATTGCAGTAGGTAGGTTCATACCTATACAGTAAAACCTCTCTATAGCACTCTACACCAGAAAAATCTCGAAAAACATTTTTTAATTGTGTTGGGTGAAACTTTTTTCCAAGCAGCAGCAATCCAAACTAAGGCACTGGTTAAATTTATGCTTTTTTCAGCATCTTTAATAGCTATTTTCCTAACAAGTGCAGAAAATCGATTTTTCCGCACGCAAATGCCGTTGACAGCACGACGCGTAGCGGAGTGGTGTCAAGCATTTAAGTGCGGAAAAATAGGTTTCTGCACGTGTTAGGAACAATAGTTTTTCTACTAGCGCGAGGAAACAAATTGAAAATAATTTAAAAAACGGAGTTTTTTTTTAAATTTTTATTACAATGAACAAAATTTTACAATATTAATTCGTTCATCTCTTCATCGGAAATCATTTTGCGTGCCGAAGAATTCAGCAAAACTCCAGTAGAAAAACTGATAAACTAGTTTAAATTTATAATATTCTGTTGACAGTGACATACAAATCAACAACTGGTTATATACACCATAGCAACTAAGATATTTCAAAGGTAATATGATGAACAGTGACTTCAAATCGTACAGCATTTAATTTAATTAAATTTAATTTCAAAATATAACAGTGCGGAAAAATCTTTGCCGCACGGTGCGGAAAAGTGGATTTTCCGCACTAAAACATGTGCGGAAAATGCGTTTTTCCGCACGCTAGTAGAAAAAATAATTTTCGTTCTCGGAAAATGACAAAATTCTCCTAACTAAGTAATGTCTATAGAATAGTTTAAAATTTTGGATTATGCCCTGATCGAGCGGCTGACAGTGGGATGTTGTATTCGGAGGCAGAAAAATAATCTGAAGATTTTTTAATGGTATCTTTGGATGTGAAGTGGCATTGTCTAAAAATAGAATCACATTTCTGTTTTGTTTCTTCATTTTTTTGTCGAATTCTTGCAACCAAGTTGTCATAATGTCTGTGTTCATCCAGGCTTTTTTATTGGATGTCCACTTCAAAGGTAATTTCTCAACATTAGATCCTTTAAAACATCTTGGGTTTTTACTTTTACCAATTATAAGGGGTTCTTCTTTTTCTCCCTCCATATTTGCACAGAATAAGATGGTTAATCTCTGTTTTGGGACCTTTCTTCCTAAACATTTGTCGCTGTTTTCTGCAAAAGTTTTGTTTGGCATGGCAGCATAATAGATACCTGTTTCGTCGGCATTGTAAATGTCTTTTGCAAATGTTTTAAGAATTATTGGAAGTTTTAATTTCTAGGCTTCTACATCTTCCAAATTTACGTCAGCTGATTCACCACAGATAGTTTTAAACGTTATCGTGTGTCTTTGACAAAATTTTTCCAACCAGCCATTTGAAGCCTTAAAATTTTCAGTTTTCAATGTTTTTGTTTCTTGCTTTACAAAACCAGTTAAAAACTACCTCATCAACTGCTAATGCACTAGTCTTGGGAAACTTCCGTTTTTGCTCTTCATTTCCGCCTTCTGCAAACAGCTTTTTTAGCTCGGTCTTGTTTTTTATTATTTCCGAAATTTGTGTTTTTCCCACACTGAACTTTTCAGCTAGTTTTCTGACACTTGCCCCATAACTTTCACTTTCCATTATTATTTCATTTTTTTCCTTCAAAGACAAACGTTTTCTCTTTAACGACATATTTTCAGACTTAAAGACACAAAGTTTTAATATCAAATGAATAACAATAACTAAACAAGGATTTCAAAAAGGCCCTTTATGCTAATGTTTTCTTTGAATAGCGCAGTAAGATCATAATTAATGTTTATGGCACCATTTACGGGGTATAATCCATTTTACAGAAACGGTAAACCCAGAAAAAAAGGTACCTACCTAATAAAAGGTCTATTAAGTAATTACCGTGTCGGTTGTCGATAGACGTTTTAAATTACCATAAATAGAGATAAACAATTTAACATTCTACGGGGTGTCCGTTATAGGGAGGTAAAAATACATGTATTTTAGATAGGGAAGTTTTGAAGAAAGTGTCCGCGTCCGCTATATAGAGTGTCTGCTATTGGGAGGTGTTTTTATACAGGTTTACAATAGAAATGTTTTTTGCACCAATGAAAGTGTCCGCTATTAAGAGGTGTCCGTTAAGGGAGGTTTTACTGTATAAAATTTAGCTGTCTGATTTTTTCAGTTAGTAGTTTAAGCCTCGAAAATTAGACTATATTTTCAAGGATATAGTCTATCTGCTTGTTAGAAATATGTAAACTGAATAATTTTTTTACAGTACCTACCGACTATTTCTGAATTACTACGCATAGGTTCTACATTAAACAAATTTATTACGTTGTGGTTCTGATTAAAGATTTGTTATAGATGCGTCACCTTTAAAACCGAATTAATATAAGAAAAACAATAGATCGTTTAACTATTTGATTTTTTAACAGATTAATAACATGTTAAAATGTCATTTAAAAATGAAATTAATAAGAATAATCCAAAGGCAATAAAATTCTAAAACGATCCAAAGCGGGCGGAAAACCGGTTATGAGTTCAAAAGCATGTATATAAATAATATTTATTACCAACTTTACTAGTCCACGCGTTGTTGCCATATCTCGGGCTCAACAACATCGGTCACATATAACGTCGGCAAAATCGAATATAAACAAAATCTGTATATTTGCGAGCGCCACCTAGGCGGAGAAAGCATGAACTAAATTCGTTTATAATACCATATATTACCGTCGTTATCAAGCCCACCTGAAACTTGTTCCCGTGCGTCCCCCTACACCCCTGACCATCCCTATATAGTTAAACGTTACCAGACCCGCAGCCGGGTCTGGTAACGTCGATTTTGGTCTGACAACGTCGACTGAATATGGCAAAATGGGTCTGTATCAGCGGCCAAATAAAAGTATATATATATATATATATATGTCACTTTTTTTTTAGACGACCTAGGGTCGACGTACTCAGTTTTTTTTTTTTTTCATTAACTATTAAAAATATTTAAAAAACGTTCCGCGGCGGCATGGCCATTACCATTTTCTTTACAAGCCAACTAAACAATTTTTTTTTTAATTTTAAATGTGTCTAATCATTCGCCCTCCGTTTTTCAAATACGGCCGTCAACTACCGATCTCTTGCGGATTTTGAGGCAAAACTTATCGCAATCGCACGTTTTACGCTGGAAAGCGGAGCTAACTATGTACGGACGGACTCGGGGATTTCGATGAATTTATTAATAATTTTCTGCTGAAACTTAAATGTAATTTTCGGTAATTAGTCGTGTTAGCAGCTTAAAAACGTGTTTAGTAATAAGTTTATTGATGTTTCCAAAATTAGAAGTATCATGGGGTTTGTCAATGCCTACATGTTTTTGATTTAATTTTCTGTGAGACGAATATACAAATTTTATAAAACAGCTGATTTTTAGTAAAAACAATAGGAGTATGTTCGCATCTCTCGCCATTGTCACTTATAATAGCCAGATTGTACTCAAAGATACTGGTTAATATTCTACGAGTGTCACTCAAAATTTCGATTTTCAGCTTGGATGTTAATTCCTAGTATGTAATGTAAATAGACAGAAATTAATTTTAGTCGGGAGGTTACTTAGGGCGGATATTTTGGTACGTATTAAAACACGATGAGCGGTTCGATCCGAATAGGAGTTCATCCCTAGAAAGCCACAAACATCCCCTTAAGGGACTTTTTTGAGCAAATAATTTCCTAGAGACTCGCGGGTGTTTCTGCTGATATAAGTGGAAGGGTGTATGGGGTGTTGCCTCAGTGGTTTGGGGGTTCTGTTCCAAATATTAATAATCTTTATATGCACTTATCTCCTATAATGTATTAATTTAGAGAAATTTTAGCATCGATGTTTTAGTTTCGGTCTTTTTTTTGGATAACATCGATGTTTATTTTAAATATCAATAAATCTCAACTTCCGAACGGTGTTTTACGTATCAACTCTAAAGGCAATTCTATTCGACCCCGGTGGTCGGGTGGGAGCGATTTCGCCCTGCAATCGAGAGGTCCTGAAAAGAAGAAGTGTAGAAAGGTGAAGAAATACGTTATTTTTTATGTATAGATAATTGTTATTCTTTATCCTTTCACTGAAAAATACGACGAAAAAAAGGCAAGAAATTATTTATTCAACCACTAATAAAATTATTTTTGTTTTTAAAAGAGCAGTGGCGTATCATTTTAATCATCTAAAATAATCAATAAATTTGAATTATCTACAAATCAATTGGGACACCACTGGTTAAAACTTAAAATTTGATTTTTACACGAACGATATGACTAATCTACACCTAGTTTGCACACACCAAGTATTATAATTTTATAAAAATATGTAATGTAGTTTCTGAGTTATTAAAAAAAAAAAATTTTTAAACCAAAATTTTACCAACCTGTATTATAATAACAAAGCAAGAACGGTTAAACGGAGTTTATATAATTTTTTTGGTCTTTAAATCACACACAGATTAACCTCCTTCAGTATTAAAAGATATACTTTCATAATTTTTTGTTGGACTAAAATAAAAACAAAATTTACGAACAATGCCCCATATTACTATAGATATTTAAATTAAACTCGCATTAATTTGTTTAGTCATTTATATGTAACTCTAACTCTACTAAGCATAATAAATTTATTATTACTATAATATTATGTCAATAAAAATAAGTAACAGAAAACTTCGCAGTATTTAGATACCTGCCTATTTAACCAAACAACAACTCTATTTCTTTGCAGAACCCTTTTTTCTTTAAAGAACAAACGTTTTCTTCTATATTGAAAGCTGTAAGTAGTGCCGACTCATAGTACAAATATGTACTATGGTGCCGACTATTTCCTTATATCGATGCATTCGCGTCCGTAACCATATTGTAATCGCGCCTAGCAACGCATCAAGCTAAATACAAGCGGCGAGAAAATCGGCCCTGGAAGAACATGTCACCGCCTACCCATCGACGAGACGAGCGGCTATATCCGTAGATGTTATCCTCCACTGTTGCCAAATTGCTTTTGATGGGTAGCTATATTTTCTGTGAAACCAAGACTGGTCTGGGCATAACCTTTATTGTTCTGTGGGATAACCTAGATACGCTGGCTTTTATTCTACAGTTACTAGATTAACTGAACTTTGTAAGCAATTGAGTGGTACTGTGGATATAGCATCTGGGTGTGATGCCATAGGTCCCGGGTTCGAGTCCCGTTTCGGATACTTTTTCTTTATGACTCTTTTATTTTTATTTTCAAAAAGGGCTGGTAAATAATTGGCCGGTGAAGTTGAAAAAGGCGAATTGGAACCAAAAAGGTGGATTAGATGCCGTGTTAGCACTTGTTTAACCAATAAAGTCTATAATATAATTATTAGTTACAGCATTATTTAGTTGAGTTAAGCAATATAATGTTCCAATCCGTTACGTAATAATTTGTTGTGTGTTTTGATTACGCTCAAATCTATTTGTTTTTATTTGCGAGTCGTTTCAATATAGATAATTTTTTTACATGAAGTGTCAACATGCCATTTGGCAACGTCGCGGATAATATCTACGGATTTAGCCGCTCCTCCGACGAGTAGCTTCGCCCCTCGCCGCGACCGTCCAAGCAAACCTACCGAGAGCCATAGCCATTAATAACGCGAGGCCGTAGGGTACGCATAAAAATGGCCATCCTAACGTGACTAAAAACGCGATTGTTTCCAAGTCATAGTCCGCAGGAGTGTGACCAAAAAAAAATTTAAACCTATGTTAGCAATGTTTTATTTTCTTTATTAAATTAACAATGTTTATTTTATTTGAATTTTGGAATGCACTCCATCTTTGATCGCAGAGGGAACCCGATTGCATCTACTAGTTAATATTGTCAATTTAAGTTCGCAATTATTAGTAGATATATTAGAAAAATTGTTTGTGTATCTTTTAACCTACGAGCAGTGTAGTTACTAATAACTAATGTCAGCACTAAGTTAATAATAAGTACTGAATAGTTATTATTTTAACAAACCTAAGGGGTGTCATGTCAAAATCGTTGGTCCCCAAAAACCAAACAGCATTAATTTTATTACTTCAGTTTTTAACTATTAACTTATTAAATAGCATACGGTATTGACAGAATTATACTCGTCAGTTATAAAAGGTTACAAAAACTAAATAATAGCGTATTTCCAACGAGAAGTAAACACCATATAAAATTATTATCTCCATTTTTTCAATATCTCAGATTTATAGGACTCGTTCCAAATTACAACTTTGAAACCAAACGACTCGAGCATTAAATTTCTAAAACTTCAAAGACTAAGAGAACATCCTGGAGGAAGCACTCCAGAATGTGCCAGACTCAGGAAGTTACTCTATAACGATCCACAAAACTCCATCAATTTCCTAAAGGCAGCCACTCCGGGAAAGAAACAATTACCGAACTTTTCAAGTACACTTTCCCAATTCAAAAATTCTAGACGAATTACCGCAGACCTGGAGGCTAAGGGAGGAAAATAGGACTTTTAACAGGGCTTGTAGGGAAAATTGGTAGATTGCCAAAAAAGTGGTGACAATGGAAAATATCATATGGGCAATAAACTCATTTAAGCCATTCAAGTCACCGGGACCAGACGGAGTCTACCCAGCAATGCTTCAGCAGGGAACGGATCTGTTAATCATTAAGTATTGCCTCATCCTCAAAGCCAACTTGGCTGCAGAACACATTCCGAAATCTTGGGGACTGACAAAGTCGGTATTAATACCTAAACTTAGAAAACCAGACTATTTGGCGGCAAAGGCATTCATACCCATCAGTCTGACGTCGCTCGTACTCAAAACACTTGAAAAACTAGTTGATAGGTATACCGGGTGTTGCATCGTCGAGCGGGACATAGGAAATCCCATGTAATTTTAAATGGGGTCAATTATTGGCTTCCCTAATTATTTTAGAGAAAAATTCTATTTAGGTTTATTGAAGAGCCCTAAAACCCACATTCAAAAGAATAACTTTAGATATTTTTGATGAGCCCGTTTACGGGTTATCGCCGATTTCTTTTTAACTATTTCTCCTTTTTATGGCCCCGTATTTGCGGGCACCAGTCAAGGTAAAAGATGACTGTCAAATAAAGTTGTCATTTTGAGGAATATTTGAACATCTTCTTAAATCCTAAAGTTCTAACAATTTAATAGTACCTACCTATTAATTAGTAAAATATTGAAACATGTAAAATGTCATAATTAACCTTGTAATTGGATACTTTATTTTAGTTTTATTCAGATTAATTTGTACTCATAAATACACCTTTAATATTTTCGATGTACGAGTTTTTATAACAATAAAGCACACATTTCAAAATGACAAGTTTATTTGACAGTCATCTTTTACCTTGACTGGTGCCCGCAAATACGGGGCCATAAAAAGGAGAATAACTTTAGATATTTTTGATGAGCCCGTTTACGGGTTATCGCCGATTTCTTTTTAACTATTTCTCCTTTTTATGGCCCCGTATTTACGGGCACCAGTCAAGGTAAAAGATGACTGTCAAATAAAGTTGTCATTTTGAGGAATATTTGAACATCTTTAATCCTAAAGTTCTAACAATTTAATAGTACCTACCTATTAATTAGTAAAATATTGAAACATGTAAAATGTCATAATTAACCTTGTAATTGGATACTTTATTTTAGTTTTATTCAGATTAATTTGTACTCATAAATACACCTTTAATATTTTCGATGTACAAGTTTTTATAACAATAAAGCACACATTTCAAAATGACAACTTTATTTGACAGTCATCTTTTACCTTGACTGGTGCCCGCAAATACGGGGCCATAAAAAGAAGAAATAGTTAAAAAGAAATCGGCGATAACCCGGAAACGGGCTCATCAAAAATATCTAAAGTTATTCTTTTGAATGTGGGTTTTAGTGCTCTTTAATAAACCTAAATAGAATTTTTCTCTAAAATAATTAGGGAAGCCAATAATTGACCCCATTTAAAATTACATGGGATTTCCTATGTCCCGCTCGACGATGCAACACCCGGTATAAGGGATAACGTCTTGGAACACAGACCATTTCATCAAGACCAGCATGTCTACAGAGCAGGAAAATCAACCGAATCCGCCCTCCACCAAGTGGTCAGTGATGAGTTCTGGTGTTAAAAATGGAACACACTCGTGCAGACATGAGTTATAAACTGTCATTCGATAATGTCAGTCAGTCGGTCGGTCGTAGCATGTTAGACAGTTAGAAATGGTCTTGTAATTAATTGTTCTAATTACTTGATGTTAATAAAGTTATGTAATGTAATAACAAAAGTGTTTAAGTCTCTTCATGGTGAATCAGCGAATACATAGCATATTTTGGCGACGAGCTCTGGAAACGAACCATATACTGTTATCTAAAAAGTTATATTCGGTTAATCACCTTCGTGTCGAAGTCAACCACAGAACACCAAGTCAACCAGCAGTAGGGATGTGCAACTCTGAAAACTGCAAGTATCGATATTGATAATTTAGTCAAAAAAACTTGGGGGTTGTCTCAAAAAAAAAAAAAGGCTGGTCTGTCGTGAAGTAGTAAAAGTCGTAAAGTCTGTTTGTGTCCGAATCAAGCAAAATGTCGTTAATAGGAAGCATAGAGTCGTTTAATGCAAAGGAAAACGATATTACCACATATATTGAGAGGTTAGAACAACTTTTTAAGTGTAATGATATCACCACTGAAGAAAAAAAGGTAGCCCTTCTCTTAACGTTAATAGGGGGAGAAACTTATGGTGTATTGAAGAATCTGCTTGCACCCACATTGCCAAGTTCAAAAAAATATGATGAATTAGTTGTTGAGCTAAAGCAACATTATAGTCCTAAGCGCTTGATAATTGCTGAGAGGTTCAAGTTTCATACAGCATTTCAAGAAGCAAATGAAGACATACAGTCATTTGTAGTACGTCTGAAGAATTTGGCCAAGTCATGTGAGTTTAAAGATTTTCAAAAGGAGGCTCTAAGAGATCGGTTTGTATGCGGGATCAGGTCAGAGACTATAAAACGCAAACTGTTAACTGAAGCTAAGTTAACATTTGATGGTGCTCATAAAATAGCAGTCGCAATGAAGTTAGCCGAAGGCCAAATGAGAGCAATGGGTCCAGAGACTGGTCAAGTCAATAGAGTCTTCCAGGAAAAGTCTTATTCAAAACCAGGTTTTAGTAAGTCAAAATCAAGTCATGTCAATAAATCCAGCAATCAATCATATGCATCTAGGACGCAGTCCAATAGTAGTAAAGCCAAGTGTAAGAGATGTAATCGTGTTCACTTTGACAATAACAAGTGCCCAGCAGTGTCATGGAAATGTTATTCGTGTAATCAGATGGGACATACTGCCAAGTCTGCAATGTGTAAAAATAGAGTCTACGAATTAGTCGAGGAGCAAAATGTCACTGAAGTAGTCGAATCAGAAGAGTCTGAAGATGGCTTCGAGTTAGGTTTGTTATCTGAAGCCACGGGTGAGCTTAATATTAACTTTTTAAAGTCCATTAGTAGTGACATTTTAAAGGTCAGTATGTTGATTGATAATAAATCGGTAGAGATGGAAGTAGACTCAGGGGCTGTTCGATCAGTAATGCATAAACAGGATTTTGTTAAACTTTTTCCAAATTTAGTTCTCGAACCTGTTGATTTTAAGTTAAGAGTATTAACTGGTCAAAAAGCTGATATTGTAGGTCAGGTTTTTGTGCATGTTGTATATTTGAAAAAAATGTTTTGTTTACCTTTGGTTATACTTAAATCGGAAGTACCTTTTGTACCCCTTTTGGGTCGGAATTGGTTGAATATACTTAATTTAAAGTGGAAAAATAATGTCTTAGATAATAGTGTTATTTTAAGTAAATCTCAAAATAAACTTGAGGGAAACAGGTCAGTTGATGCTCAAATATGTCAAATTGAGTCAGGAGATGTTAAAAATAAGTTAATAAACTCTATAATGACAGAGTTTGGAAACTTGTTGAATGATGAGCCTAATTCTTGTATTAGAGAGTTCAAGGCAGAGTTTAAAGTCAAAGAGGGTTTTAAGCCAATATTTCATAGGGCATATGAAATGCCATTTTCTCTGAAACCTAAAGTGGAGGAGGAAATTTTAAAAATGGTTAAATCTGGTATTTTAACTAAAGTTACACACAGCAATTGGGCAAGTCCCATTATTGTAGTACCAAAAAAAAATTCTACTGACATTAGACTGTGTGTGGATTTTAAAAAAACATTAAATCAAGCTATTGATACCGATCATTGTGTTTTACCATTACCAGGCGATATTTTTGCTAGTTTAAATGGTAGCAATTATTTCTCTGTTATAGATCTGAAGGGTGCATACCAGCAGCTACCAATAAGTGACTCTTCAAAAGAGCTATTTACAATAAACACTCATATTGGTCTTTTCAGATTTAATAGATTGACATATGGGGTTAGTTCGGCACCTAGTATTTTCCAGTGTATAATGGATGCAATTTTGTCTGGATTACCCAAAACAAAGTGTTATCTTGATGATATTCTAGTTCATGGAGAGTCCATAGAAGAATGTCATGAAAATCTAAAAAATGTTTTAAAACAACTAAATAAATTTAATGTTAAAATCAATAAAAACAAATGTAAATTTTTTGAACAATCTGTAATATTTTTAGGGCATAAAATAGATAGTCAAGGCATCCATCCGACAAATGAGAAAATAGAGTGCATAAATAAAGCTCCCTCACCTCAAAATTTGACAGAATTAAAATCCTATTTAGGTTTGTTAAATTACTATGGAAAGTTTATTCACATGCTCTCAGCCAAGCTTAAACCTTTACATGATTTGTGCAAAGGTGACACTGATTTCTGCTGGACAGAAGAGTGTGAACAAACGTTCCAAGAAAGTAAAAAATTAATTACCTCTGAAAATGTCTTAACTCACTATGACCCATTAAAACCTATCTTTATTACTTGTGACTCAAGTGGCTATGGAGTGGGTGCAGTGCTTAGCCATAAAATTAAGGGAGTTGAAAAACCAGTACTGTTCGCCTCTAGTACCTTATCAGAGAATGAAAAAAAATACTCGAATTTAGAGCGGGAAAGTTTGGCTATAATTTTCAGCTTAAAAAAAGTTTCATAAATATATTTATGGTCGAAATTTTACTTTGGTGACAGATCATCAACCCCTACAATTTATTTTTGGCAAAAATAAAAATATTCCTGTTACAGCGGCTTCTCGAATAACGAGATGGGCATTAATGCTGTCTGCTTATAGTTATGATATTGTTTATAAAAAGGGATCTCTAATATCAAATGCAGATGGATTATCTCGTTTACCAATGAATTGTTCAACTGGACTTTCAGATTCACTATTTTCATTTAATTTGTGCTATGATGTGCCTTTAACTTTTCAAAACATTTCATTGGCTACAAAAAAGGATATCGTACTGTCTAAGGTTATTGATCTTACTCTTTCTGGATGGCCAAATTATAATAAAGATGAAAATTTGAAACCTTATTTTAAAAGACGTTTAGAGCTTTCAGTAGAGGGAGGATGTTTATTAGTTGGTAATAAAGTAATTATACCAAAACAGCTTCAAAGTGATATTTTAAAATTGTTTCATGAAGAACATATTGGCATTGTTAGAACAAAAATGCTCATGCGTTCATATTGTTGGTGGCCAGGTATGAATGAAGCGATTGAAGCTTTTATAAGTTCTTGTGAAACATGTCAAGAGACTCAAAATTTTACAAGTAATAGCACACTTCTTCCGTGGCCTAGCCCGCCAAATAATTTTTATAGGGTCAATATCGATTTTTTTAAGAAGTTTAATTTAGTTTTCTTAATTTTGATAGATGATAAGTCTAAATGGACTGAAGTAAAACTTATGAATAAGGGAACTAATATAAAGGAAACCATTTTGGTTCTTAAGCAAATTTTTTCAGTATTTGGCTTACCTGCGGAATTAGTATCAGATAATGGACCACCATTTAATAGTTTTGAATTTACTGCCTTTTGCCAAGCTAATGGAATACAGTTTATACGAATTCCACCACAACACCCTCAAAGTAATGGCATTGGTGAAAAAAATGTACAAACAATAAAAAAGGGTCTAGTGCGTGCCTTGTTTAAAGAAAGGGAAAAAGAGTTAAACACAAATACTATTTTAAATAGATTGGAAAACTTTTTATTTGTACATCGTAATACACCTTCTACGTCAACTGGCTTGTCACCTGCTGAGTCGCTCTTTAAATTTCGCCCTCGTACTAGGTATGATTTATTAAAACCTTGGTCTAATAAGCAGAAAACTGTAAACATTACTGGATTAAAATTGTATAACGAAAACCAAGATGTTTATGTAAAAAATAAATACACTCATCTATGGCAAAAAGGTAAAATTGTAAGATGTATGAGTTACTGTACTTATTTAGTTAGGGTGGGAGAGGTTATTAGACTTTTTCATTCAAATGATATTCGACAGTGTAAAGTGGAAGTGGAAGTAATATCACCTGAAATAACCTCTGCTCCTTTATTAACGGCGACAAATTCCCAAAAATGCCAAGATGTTGTTCAAGATTGTTCCAATGATAATTTAGGGATAAGTCGACCAGCTGTTGATGAAGTACCGGTGCCCATGAGTCCCAAAATAAAGTCAGATAATAGAAATACATTAATTAATGATGATGCTTCTAAAATCTCAAGTAGCCTTGGTACTGCTTCAACTTCTGGCTATACTTCTAGGTCTGGTCGAGTAATCAAACCTCCCCAGAAATTAGATATTTAAAAAAGGGAAGAAAATGATGAGTTCTGGTGTTAAAAATGGAACACACTCGTGCAGACATGAGTTATAAACTGTCATTCGATAATGTCAGTCAGTCGGTCGGTCGTAGCATGTTAGACAGTTAGAAATGGTCTTGTAATTAATTGTTCTAATTACTTGATGTTAATAAAGTTATGTAATGTAATAACAAAAGTGTTTAAGTCTCTTCATGGTGAATCAGCGAATACATAGCAGTCAGCAAGGCGGAGAAGGCTTTAGAAAACAATCACCTTTATAAAACGCAGAAAAAAGGAGGGATTAGGATACCTAACCCTACAAGGGGTTAACATTCTACTCTCGGAATAGGTTAAATATCTGGGAGTAAATTTGAACTCCAGACGGACCTAGAACAAACACGTGGAAAAAGCAATCCGGAAGTCGGAAGTAATCTTGGCCATATCCGGACAGACGTACGGAAAAATATGGGGACTCTCACCTAAGCTGGTGCATTGGTTATAGACCAGGATAGTGAGAGCTGCAATCACGTATGCAGCGTTGGTCTGATGGCCAAAGACATAGCAAAAAGCCACAACATCAAAGCTTAATATGACTGGCCTGTTTGAGCATCACAGAGGCCATGAAATCGACCCTTACTTCCGCAATGGAAAACATCTTACACCTTGCTCCACTTCAATCGGTGATTAAAGGGGGGGCAAGAATAGGACTTTACAGACAACGGAGTTCTACGTAACTTTCTGGGTGGCATAGAACTGGACACGGACTCCTATGCGATATCATAATGAGACCTTAGTTAGAAATGTGATCAGATCACATAAACCCTACATATTGCTATGATATACCATTCAAGACTGTAATAGACGAACGGGATGCGTGAAACAATATAACACCAGATTCTCCTGGGGTAACAATCTGATATACAGACGGGTCACAAATCAAAGAGGGTACCGGAGCAAGACGGAGTAAGATCGGAAAGAGATGATTATTTCTCCCTTGGTAAGTCTCCCTCGGTGTTCCAAGCGGAAGACTATGACTCTATGCCGTCCTATAGTGTGCATATAAAAATAATAGGAGGGCAGATCCACATATACTCTGATGGCCATGCAGCCCTTTGAGCGCTAACAAGCAACAGGGCGACATCAAGACTAATATGGAAATACCAAGAGGTACTAATGGCTCTGGCAAAAGCTAACAAAGTAATACTATGGGTACCACGACAAGGTATTACAGAAAACGTAAAGGCTGACAAACTTGCAAGAAAGGGGTCGAAAAAAACATTTGTTAGTCCAGAACCGGCACTCGGAGTCCCAAGGTGTACAGTACGATATGTCATAAAACGATAGACAAGGAATCAACACGTAATCTACTGAAACACCAGACAACAAACCACAGCAAATCCTTCTTTATTGGTAACCCAGACCCGAAACTAACAAGACAAATACTTCTGATGAGCAGAAATTAGTTGAGAATTACAACAGGAATTCTGACAGGACACGTGGCCGTTAAGAAGCACATGCAACATATGCAACTGTACAACGAAGACCTAAGCTGCTAGTTATAAGGGCAAGAAAGTGAAACGATACAGCATATTATCTGCCACTGTGAGTCATTGAATCGGAAAAGGAAACAAATACTCGGGCAACCAAGACTACAACCAGAGGATATTACGACACTCTCCCCAGTTGACTCACACAAACTTGTGCAAGGAACTGGAATAAATCAATGGGCGTAAGACAAAATTAGGGTGAGCACAATGGGCCAAACCTCGCCTAAGTGCATCCGGCACTTGGACGAACCCTCGAAAGAAAAGACAAAAAAAAAAGTTTGGTCGCAGAGGGAACTTAATTGCATCTACTAATTAATATGTCAATTTCAGTTCGTTAATCATTAGTAGATAGAATAGGAAAATTGTTTGTGTACCTTTTACTCTATGAGCAGTGTAGTTACTAATAATTACTAAGTTAATAATAAGTATTGAATATTTATTATTTGAACATTCCTGAAATGGTGTCATGTCAATATAGTTGGTCCCCAAGAAGCAAACCACATTAACTTTATTAATTCAGTTTTTACTATTAACTTATTAAGGTGTTGACAGAGCTGTACCTCGTCACTGATAAAATGTTACAAAAACTAAATAATATCGTATCTCCAACAAGAAGCAAGCACCATATAAAATTTATATCTCCATTTCTTAAATATCTCAGATTTATAGGACTCGTTCCAAATTACAACTTTGAAACTAAACGAATCGAGCATAAAATTCCCTATTTGATATGGGGACTGGTATTAATATGTGGAAGCATCTTTTTAACTTACGAAGCTCTGAACGTAATTTGGATAAAATCGTTCCAGGTTTCTTTTAGTGTTTTTTTAAGTGTAACGTCACTTTTATGTTGCTTTGGAGTTTTTTTCAGTGTCTTAAACTCCTGGCTAAAACAAGATAATTGGGAATTTTTTTTTCAGGAGGTGTTTAAACTGGAAAATGAGCACGATACAATCGTTCTCAATACACCAAAAAGATCAATTTTAATTCGTTATAGACTGTTTGTTTTCATTGTAATAAACATGTCTTATTTTGTAGAGTACTTCATTGATGTATTCCGTTACTCTATTAAAGGCCAATTATTCTTCTTTGTCGAATATGTCCCAGGCTATATTTTCAACTATCAAATGTCTTTAAAAAGTTTTTTTATGAGCATCTTAGTGCTGTACTTCAAAGACAAACTTGATGATATTAACATGATACTTTTAACCAGTTACCACACGGAAGATTGCACCAGAATTGTTATTTTCTCGAGGAGCCAGTACATGAGAATTGCCAACTGCTTGGATTCATTCAATAAGATATTCGGAGGCTTTCTAATGTTAATGGTATTTACGAGTTCAAGTTTCTTTCTATGCAGTTGGTACGATTTATTTTTGACAATACAAATAGGCTCAAATACTTACAGTTATAGTATGACTGCATATTTTACATTCAATCTAGTGGTAAGTTTAACCGAACACAAGCAAGTCACACACGAGACCTCGGAGCGCAGGATTGATATAAGTCGTTCAGGCGCAGAAATCTTGAATAGTCACATTTACTACACTAACCAAAACTATTGAATGTGATACTACAAGCTATCGGCTAACGAAAGTGTTCGCCGGTTAAAGGCCGCTCCGAGCCTCTCGCTTTATAGTGCCCCGTGCTTACCTACGCTCCGAAGTATACGTGTGTGGCTGGCTATAATTATTAATTAACAAAATTAATATTTTGGTACAAGTACAGTGTGTCTCCAGATCAAATACCGCACTTTAATAAGCCTTCTTTTCTTTGAATGTCCGAGAAAAAGTTATTAATGATAAACAAAAAAAAACTAGAAAATGTTTATACAGTAAAATATCTTTTTGCGACCGCCTCTATAAAGTAACCACCTGCGTTAAAGGACCGGTTATGAATTCCCCATATTTAAAAATAGAAATTCCATTTTTTTTATACTCCTCTTCGCCGACCCTCTGTTAAACGACCGCGGGCACTCATCATCGGAATTTTTAGTAAACATTAATGCTAAAAACACCCTCCATTAGGGGCAGTAAAACCGGACCCGACAATTCTTAAGAAATATATATAGGTACATACACTAATTACTTTTTATTGAAGGCGGGTCCATTCAATTTGCTTTAAAGGCTGATAAACCGGTTGTTAACATTAGTTTTGTTTTAAACAGTTTTTGTGTCTTTCGGGCTAACGTGAATATTTAAAGATAGCGGGAAAAAGGAAATGTCCTTCTTTAAGCGAGAAAATTGAAATAATCCAGGAAAGTGAAAAAACTGTTTTAAGTGACAGGAAATTGGCTGAAAAGCTTAAAGTGGGTAAGACACAAGTGATTATGTTACTTGCTCTGTAAGGCACGAAACTAGCACTTATATATCCGGGCCAATAATTCAAGCAAAAGCCCTCGAATCTGCTCAACGTCTAGGACTAGATAATTTCAAGGCATCATATGGATATGGTTAGAAAAATTCTGTCGTCGGCACGATATTATCTTCAAGAAAATATGTATTATCAGCCGATATCAATATCGAAGACGTAACTGCTTGGAAAGAAATGCTATCGGACATTTTAACGAATTATGCCCCAACGCACGTATTTAATGCAGATGAGACAGGTCTCTACTATTGTGCATTGCCAACAAAAACATAATGCATTGATAGAGGACAAGTCTATTAAAAAAATAGCAAAACAACTGTGGGCGCACTGTTCCAACTTTTGTGTATTTGAGAATATTGTAAATTTATTATTTAAATTTTATTTATTTTTAAATCACACTGTATGTAAGATTTCTTAGTTTTAGCTTGTGCTACGCTTGGAAAAACCAAGTAACCCAAAACGTGACATAATAAAACAGATGCGTATACCTACTAGAGTGGCCTGGCCCAAACTTTATCATTTACAGTATTGACCTGTCATAGCAATAAATATAGACAAAAGGACCAGGCTCCCAAAATTACCCATCTGTCTGTTATGGTTAAAAATGGTCACGGATCCCAAAGACGGTACCTTCTCAGTCACTACGCGGGTCACTTGGTTTTGCTAAACAATTCAATCAGCATCATTTTCATTTTTATACATTATTCTTTAACTTTTACACCGTTTTACCCTTTTTGTTCAATAAAGAATTGTTAAACCAACTACGTGTTCGGCACTGCCAAAATATAAACTATTACGTAAATCTCTACCCAAAGACTATAATAGGCGTACGTGAAGTAAATCATAACTACTCCAGATACGCCAAAGTGGTGACCCCGACGTGATCGTTTTGTGAGTGATTTAGCTAATAATTTTTGTGATAGTGCCGCCAGTGGGTGTAAGCTGTGCGCCTACTTGATGACGCGCAGACTGCTAACCGCGTTACTCTTTCGGTCGCGACTCCACTTCCCGAGTTTAATTCGTCCGATCCCGAAATTTGGTTCACGATGGTAGAATTACAATTTACATCTGAATCAATAGAGAACAACGGCAAACCCGCAAGCAGCAAAAGTAGCACGTAAACGTTTACGTGCGCATGCTCAGTCTGCAAATTTCGATACGCATCATATTCCGCACGTTTGCGTGTCACCTAGAGTCACGGTTCTTCACGGACCCCGTATACGTGACATGAACCGAGACGTGTAGGGCCGAGTCCTCCCGAATAGTTGCGAGAGGTACCGAAGATCAAATTTGCCGGGTTGATTGTCTAGACCTGGCCAATCAGAAGATACCAATGGCAGGCTGTCATTTTCACTTGTGTGTGTGGTCGGTACGCGTCGGTCAAGGTTTTTGCGCGTCGGTGCCGTAATTCTTATTTAAAGGAGCTCCCGTACTTATTTCTTTGCGTAAAATGACGTATGAAAAGAAGAATCGTATACGTTTACGTGTTTGCGATGGTGTCTGGTCGTTGTTCTCTAATAAGTGACCACGCGAAACGGTACCTTAGTGTGCTTAAGGCGTTACCTCGCCGGTGCAGCAGCGAAGTTAGAGACATAATTGTGCAACCCATTGATGAACACTCATATGAACGACTTAAAGAAGGCCTAATTAAGCGGTTAAGTACGTCACAGGGGGAAAAAATAAGCAGCTTGTCCAGCAGGAACAAATGGGAGACGACAAGCCTTCACAGTTTCTTCGGCGACTTCAAAACTTAGCAGGTACCGCTATACCCGACGCACTTATCCGTACTATATGTCAAAGTTGCCTTCCGACCGAAATCCAAACCACAGTGGCAATTTCTAGCAGCAACACCCTGCAGGAAGCAGCAGAAACCGCCGACCTCGTGTTCGATATAGTGTCGGCACGGCCCACTATTGCTACCGCGAGTGCCTCTACTAGCAGCGACATACGTAAGCTTGCTATCGACGTGAAGCGACTTTTAGTGCGTCTCGACGCGATCGATGATCGCTTATCGAAATTAGAGACACAGGTCACGGTTCAGTTTGCGTCCGCGTTCGCGCTCACAAACGCCGCAACCCGATGCTATGTGTTGGTATCACCGACGATTCGGCGACGCAGCTAAAAGTTGCTCAGCGCCTTGCAATTGGTCCTCGGGAAACGACGCGGGCAATCGCTAATAGCGGGTAGTGACCGTTGCCCTATTCAATCCCGCCGTTTGTTTGTGTGCGACCGCTTGTCAAATTGACAGTTTTTGGTGGATACAGGAGCAGATCTGTGCGTTTATCCACGCCGTTTTTTCCGCGAGCAGTCTGAAAGGTCATCGTACGTTCGATCGATTCAACCACCTCGCTTACTTATCCAGGAGAGGTGACGAACTGCAAAATACCATCCGTAAAAACTGTAGCGGGCCGCTCTCCATACCACGACCTGCTGAACCAGTTTCCGGATATCACCCTACCAGAAGGAATACCCAAAGTAATTTACCATAATACTAAGCAACATATAGTGACAACTGCCGGACCACCAGTCGCCCAGAAACCACGCCGCCTCGCTCCGGATAAACTCCGGGCGGCAAAGAAAGAATTTGACGCGCTCCTGAAGCTAGGAATCGCGTCACCGTCGAAAAGCTGTTGGGCAGTTCCATTACATCTGGTACCTAAAAGGGGGATGAATGGAGACCATGTGGAGGTTATCGTGCGCTGAATTCCTGGACCGTTCCCGATTGCTATCCCGTGCGACATATTGAAGACTTTTCTCAGTGCCTCCGCGGTAAGACATTTTTTTCAACAGTGGACTTAGTACGCGCGTTCAATCAAATTCCGGTTGCCGAAGAAGACGTTCCAAAAACTGCGATTACGACTCCGTTCGGTTTGTTCGAGTATCGTTTTATGACATTTGGCCTTAGAAACGCGGCTCAGACCTTTCAACGTTTCATTGACGAAGTGCTCCACGGATTGGATTTCTGCTACGCGTATATAGACGATATTCTAGTCGCGTCGGCGTCCCCGGGAGAACATTTAAATCACCTACAAACCTTGTTTAAACAGTTAACTGAATACGGCGTCGTAATTAGTTCCGCGAAGTGCGTTTTTGACCAAGTTACCTTCCTTGGCTATCGGGTCTCCGAGGCAGGTACTCGTCCCTTACCAGAAAAGGTCGACGCGATTCGTACCTATACGCGGCCAGAGACTATTAAGAAACTTCGGCAATTTCTAGGTATGATAAACTTTTACCGCCGATTTCTACCTAGAGCCGCCATAACGCAGTCACCGTTACACGAATTATTAAAAAATAATGTAAAAGGTAACGCACCGGTAAACTGGACACCTACAGCAACTGTGGCTTTCGATGCGTGCAAAGACAGCCTCGTACTGGCAACTTTGTTAGCACCTCCAAAGTTCGACGCTAATCTCGCTATTGCCTGCGACGCGTCGGATTTTTCAATTGGTGCCGCGCTGCAACAGTGCAGCGACGGTGCGTGGGAGCCACTAATTTTTTTTTCAAAAAAACTTAGCCCCACTGAACGCAAAAACAGTGCTTTTGACCGCGAACTTTTAGCTATATACTTGGCTGTGCGACATTTCCGACACATGGTTGAAGCAAGGCAATTTACAATTTATACGGACCATAAACCTATTACGTTCGCGTTTCGCCACAAGGATAGCCAGTGCTCGCTGCGACAGTTTCGTTATTTAGACTTTATTGGACAATTTTCAACAGACATTCAGGACGTCGCCGGCAAAAACAATGTAGTGGCGGATGCATTGTCGCGCATCGAAGAACTTGAAATTGCCTTAGATTTTGAAGCCCTGGCAACCGCGCAGAAAAACGACACCGAGCTAAACGACTTTAGCAGGGCGACTCTTCACTACAGCTTAAACGTGTGCAGATCCCTGGTGTCAAGGCTATGTTTGTATGCGACGTTTTAACTGCCGCCGCCCGACCGTTTATTACATTGCCCTTTCGAAAAGCAGCATTTGACACTGTGCATCGCCTCTCACACTCCGGTGCCAACGCCACTGTAAAGATGGCAACGCAACGCATCGTGTGACCATCAATAAAAAAGGACTGCCGAGAATGGGCAAAGACCTGCGTACCGTGCCAGCAAGCAAAAATAAGCCGTCATGTAACAACCAATGTCGGTTCGTTCATGCCACGTTCGTCCAGGTTTGAGCATGTGCATATGGACATCATAATAATGCCGTCGCATAATGGGTATCGTTACTGCCTTACCATGATCGACCGATTAACTCGCTGGCCCGAAGCCGCACCTATGCAGGACCAAGAGGCAGCAACCGTTGCTGCAAGTTTTTATAGCCACTGGATCTGTCGGTATAGCATGTCACTGAGAGTTACTACGGATCAAGGTCGCCAATTTGAATCATATCTGTTCAAGCATCTAAACCGCTTGACAGGTACAACTCACCTGCGAACCACGGCATATTACCCAGCGGCAAACGGCATGGTCGAGCGACTCCACCGTCAACTTAAAGCAGCAATCAGATGTCACCAAGGTCAACAGTGGACAGATACTGTACCGACAGTTCTTCTAGGTATTCGCTCCGCCTAAAAGGAAGATCTACATTGTACAGCTGCAGAGCTGCTCTACGGCCAGACAATACGCCTCCCAGGAGAGTTCCTCACAGCAACAAATTCCAAGCAAAATGAGAGCGTTCCTAAATTCGTTCAAAGACTGCGAGAATACATGCAAGAGTTACGGCCAACACCAGGCACACAACATGGGCGCAAGAAAACGTTTATTTTCAAAGACCTTGCTACCACCGAGTATGTGTTCCTCCGTCACGATGGACCCAAAGCACCACTGCAGCAACCCCACGACGGCCCCTTCAAGGTCGTAAAAAGAGGTGATAAAACATGTGTCATCTACATACGAGGCCGCGACGTCACAGGCACCATAGAACATCTTAAACCGGCGTTCCTGTTATCGAACGACCTACTAGACGACGCCGACCCGCCGCAAACACTGCAGCAAGAATACCTTCTCGCGGTACCCAACCCTATGTTATGAACCCACCAGCCACAATTGCACCCGATGACGCCGCAGTCCATCCCGAAGCGGACCTCAGACCCCGGACTACCAGATCAGGGAGAAAAGTTAGGTTTCCCGATCGCTTCCAGGCCGGTCTCTCCTGAGCTTTATTACTGGCAGGGGGGTGCTGTGGGAGCACTGTCCCAACTTTTGTGTATTTGAGAATATTGTAAATTTATTATTTAAATTTCATTTATTTTTAAATCACACTGTATGTAAGATTTCTTAGTTTTAGCTTGTGCTACGCTTGGAAAAACCAAGTAACCCATAACGTGAGATAATAAAACAGATGCGCATACCTACTAGAGTGGCCTGGCCCAAACTTTATTATTTACAGTATTGACTTGTTATAGCAATAAATATAGACAAAAGGACCAGGCCCCCAAAATTACCCGTCTGTCTGTTTTGGTTAAAAATGGTCACGGATCCCAAAGACGGTACCTTCTCAGTCACTACACGGGTCACTTGGTTTTGCTAAACAATTCAATCAGCATCATTTTCATTTTTATACATTATTCTTTAACTTTTACACCGTTTTACCCTTTTTGTTCAATAAAGAATTGTTAAACCAACTACGTGTTCGGCACTGCCAAAATATAAACTATTACGTAAATCTCTACACAAAGACTATAATAGACTTACGTTAAGTAAATCATAACTACTCCAGATACGCCAAACGACGATTTACAATTCTGTTCTGTGCAAATATGGAAGATGAGAAGGAAGAACTACAGATAATAGGCAAAAGCAAAAATCATCGATGTTTCATGGGAGCACATATCGATAGGTTACCTCTCCAATGTATTTCGAACAAAAAAGCGTGAATGACAGCAGACATCATAATAATATGGCTTCACGATTTCATACCAAGTGATATTGTTTCTGAATAATGCAACGTCTCATCCTAAAATTATACTGGATGATATCAAACTTATTTTTCTCCCAGCCAATACTACCTCACATTGCCAATTTTTGGAGCAAGGCATTATTCAGAATTTTAAGATGCTCTACAGAAGCTACTTTATTAAGAGGCTTTTAACATATATACACAGTGGTTGTCCTCTTTAAGAAATCGAAAATAATATTACCACAACGAACGCCTTGACATTTTCGATTTCGATGGCCTGGCGCAATTTGTCCCGAGTGACAATAGAAAAATGCTTTATGAAAGCCGGCGTTATGTGTAATACAGATAATATTGACGATTTCGAAAAAGAAGATAATATTCCGCTCGCACAACCGTTTTCTAGCATTAAGGACACATTTGTGAACTTGAAACAATTTGCCTCTATTTATAACGATTTGTTAACACAAAGTGCAGAATTAAAGAGATTCAAGAAACGGATGAAACTACTCAAAACTCTGAGATAGAGAAACAGAAACCTTAACTTGCTCCAGTGTCGAAAATATCAAGCCTATCTGAAGCCTGCGCTGCTATTAAAATGTAAATCTGAATTTTATAAAAATATAATAAAAAATATGAAGCAACCATTAATTTCAGATTATTTTAAAAAATAAGAATTTCAAAGCAAACATACAGTACATTGTATAATATATAAATATGTTAGTATGCACGTGTAGTATGTACATATTGTTAAATTGTCTTCATCTCATTTAATTTTAGTTCTGATAAATTTCAACAAAAATATTTAAAATTATTTACATACATATAGATACTTATTAATAAACAAACACTATAAAATACAGACCAGTTGTTTTAATTATTTTCTGTTAATCGAACACCCCTGTTAACCGACCAACATTTGATTCCCCGAGGGTGGTCGCTATTGAGAGATTTTACTGTTTCTTCCTTGAAATGTAATAATCAGCGACCAAAGTCACGATGAAGTACACAGGATATTTACAACTTTTAAAAATATAAAAGTAAAGAAACCAGAGTAGATACGTGTTTGTCTTTAATTCCTCACCTTATACAGTGTGGCACTAATTGGGCCTACATGTATGGGGATCTTAAAACTATTAAAGTTAGAGAAACGGTTAAATAGGAAAAATTTTAGACTAATATATTTCCAACTTAATGCCGGCGTGTACGCGATTTTGTCTTTTTTATTTTTGAGATATTTTACCAAAACCAAAAGTTGCAGTTTTTTGATTTTCACTATTGTAAAACTCTGAAAAACATTTTTGTAGCTACTCTTTTAGTAGATTCCAGTTCTGCAATTGGATTTTAAACACGACGTTTCACTTATTTTATACCATCATCAGATTTATTTTTTCTTATGGACGCCATATTGCATTTTGTACTTAAAAGGTGTCAGCTTTACAACTAGGTATCACTTATTGATAAATACATGAAATTGACTTGGAAAAAAGAAGAAAATTAATTTTCGGAACACGTAAAATTTGACAACAGCAGTAGAAATCTCCAAACTTTATACCAATTAAAAATTTTGCATTTTGTAATACTCACACAACACTGCCTGCATTATTTCAATCACGAATTCTACAATAATCTATGAATCAAAAATAAAATCTAGTAGCCTATGACCACTACCTAGCGCTTGAAAATGAAACATTACTTGTTGAAATAAGTAAAAGTAATAGTTATTATTATTACTAATAATAACGATTTATTCCTGTATTTTGAATTTAAAAAAAATGGCATTGCATTTTTCTCCTGAAGAAAAATGTGATTTGCTGGAATGTTGCATTCTTTGCAACGTAAAGGCAAATCTTGCATTAGAAAAATATTTTGGAAATTACCCCGAAAGGCAACAGCCAAGTATAAAACTTTTTCCAAAAATTATTATCAACCTTAGAAACTCTGAACGTTTTGAACAACCGCGGCCCAAAAATTACGAAAAAAAAAGACAATAACGAGCGTGATGAAAATGTGAGGGAATATTTTAATTTCACTCCGACGTCATCTACAAGAACGGAGGTAAGAGACTTATCAACCCCGAAAATCACCGTACAAAAAGTGAAGAGTCCTTAAAGATAATAAGTATCGATCGTACAAGCCAACTACAGTTCACGGTTTACGAGAAACGGATTTTTGTTTTATGATAAGGCACAGCATTGCAGGAATAATCCTTTATGGCGCTCTGCGAGCGGTGCGTGTGCGTAGGATACGATTCACATTGGTTTTGAATCTTTGAAGTTATACTCGTTGGGGAACACGGCCTCAGGGAGGTCATTCCAGAGTGATGACGTTCTCCAGATGAAAGAATTTTTAAACAGTGTCGTTCGAGAGACACTAAGCTGAAACACGTACGGGTGAGCTGCAGTGGCTCGTCGTGCATTTCTACCATGCACCGCTTTGAGTGGAATCAAGCGGGCAACCTCAGCTGAGCACCTGCCATAAAAATATTAAACTCAAGTCGCCAACCTGCCTTCGATGTTCAAGGCTTTCCAGGCTGTTTGTCAAATCATCATCACCGATCAAGCGAATGGCTCTTCTTTGAATGGAATCCAGTAGTCTCAGGGTATTTTTAGGAGCAGAGCCCCAAATATGCGAACAGTACTCCAGCGAAGGTCGAATTTGGGCTTTATAGAGCATCAAAATTTGTTGGGGTGTATAGAGATTCCTAGTTCGGAAAAGTATCCCAAGCTTCGGGGAGGCTGCCCTAGCAATGGTCGCAACCTGGCTGTGTCAAGACATATGACTATCCAAGTTGACGCAGAATAAATGAATTAATGAAGCCAAGGGAATTGAGTGTCCTGCCATGACTAGATCCAGTTCTTCAACATGATTTTTTTTAGAAAAAACTGCTGCCTGTGTTTTTTTAGCGATAAATTCTACTTGGTTACTGTCACCTTAAGACAGAATTTCTTCTAGGACCTTGTTGAGATGTTGGACGTCTTGCTGCCTATAGAGATGTGCATTGACAGCAGTGGCGTATTTCGGGGGGGGGGGGGTCCGGGGGGTCTGGACCCCCCCCCCCCCGTGGACTCAGTAGTAAAGAAAACTGAAATTCGCATTCATTTATTTGCAATAAATAACATGTAACATTATTTCAAATTTTCCAGATGTTTGGGGATTTCCACAGTCTTTTAGTTTAATAATTGTTGAATTTTATTTTTTGTTCCGTGTTTTCTAATTCAGGTGAGTAAAATAGTATACCGTTATACATACCTTCAAAAAACTAATACTTCAAATGCAAATATTGGCGTTTATATTTAAAAATTGCTTTATTTCTACGTTTTTTTTGAGCGGGGCTATCAAAACGTAAAATTTGTAAGTTTAGACAGTCCCAAAAAGGGCGTGGCACCTAAAAAAATTTTGCCTGCGGCGCATTTTTTTAGAGAAGATGACTGGACCCTCCCCGTGTCACAATCCTAAATACGCCACTGATTGACAGCATCCAAAGTAAAAGATGAATCAAGTGTGCTGTCATCAGCAAAGCTATATAAAGGGTGTTTCAAAAAACATGTGCCATCGCTTACCCAAAAATAAGACAAATAGTAACTATCAACATAGGTCCGCAACCGCTTTATTTTGCAGAGTGTTACAATTTTTAAGCGGAGCAAAAAATATGTACGCCACTGCCAGTTTCTCTTTTGAATACGCAGTTCTATAGACAGTTTAATTTCTAATGCGAAGTACTTTTTAATAATTTTTTGATTTCGGCTTTGTTTAGGAAATAAATGAAATTTTATCCGACTCTGATATGGGCATAGCGATATGCAAATAAATGCCATTTATTTGTTAAATCGAAAACCGTTCGTCTCACGAAGAGAAGTCTAAAGGTCATTCTTGCTAAGCGATAAAGCGCAATTTTAAAAACAATATTTATTTTGAAGAAAAGCAGTGGCGTATCATTATTTTTCTTAAAAATATCAAAATAAAAGTTAGCGCGGACGCCACTGGTAAAAGTAGGGCAAATCTTCTTTATGAAATAAATGTGCTTTTATACCTAGTTAGTACCTACTAAAATTCATAATAAAAATAAGCGGTCTCAAAAATATTAAGGAAAAACAGATTTTTTTTTAATTCTTAACACCCTGTATCTTAAAATTGAAGCGGCTGAGGACCTATGTTGATGGAAACTATTTGTCTTATTTTTGGGTAAAAAATTAACACACAAGCGATGGCACACGTTTTTTGAAACACCCTGTATAGGATTTTTATTTTTTCCAAAAGATCGTTAATGTATAGTAAAAAGAGGGTGACCGACAATATAGAACCTTGAGGGACTCCGGCGTTAATGTTAAATGTGTAAAAAAAATCCGTCCATCGCCACTCGCAGAAACGGTCTTTAAGGAAGCTTGAGAGCCATGAACAAGATTGAACCGGCATTTCGCATGCTCGCAATTTAGTTAGGAGCTCCTCAGGTCATACTCGGTCAAAGGCCTTGGAAATCTCCAGTGCTACCGCCCGAGACTTCCCATGATGATCTATTGCGTTGTTCAAAACGTAAGTAACATAAGCGAGAAGGTCTCCTGTTGATCTAGAGTTAGGGAATTCATACTGGCGGTTACTAATAACGTTGACGCCTTCCAGGTACTTTAATATTTTTTGGTTGATTGCCAAGAAAAATCCAATTTTCAAATTGGTATGTGAACCAATGCGAATAAAACCCCGATTTTAGTAGTCTTGTAATTTAGACCGACGAAACAGATTTTACCACCTGCGGGGTATTTAATAGACACAACCATCATTTTTGGGATACAGAAAGCCCTCACCAATTGGCTCAACGAAAACTGTAAACCTGATTTGGCTTTAATGTATGGTATGGTATGTATGGTAAGTAATGTCACCTACCTTTCTAAATACATAGCAAGTATTAAGTCAACTTTACTTTTCTTCTTCCGTTTTCGACAACCGACTTGTCAGACTATTATTTTATGATCACGCGCTGAATGATCAAAAATACTTGGAGCTGTTAGAAGATCAAATATTACCGGCAATTAGAACAAGAGGTCCTCAAGATCGACTAAATAATATTTGGTTTCAACACGACGGTTGCCCAGCACATAATGTTCGAGAAGTTCAAATTCTCTTGAGACAGGTATTTGATTATGAAAAGTAATTTCAAACAGCGAACCAGTTAATTGGCCTGCTAGATCCCCTGACATAACCCCTTTGGATTTTTATTTATGGGGGTATGTATAAAATGAAGTCTCTGTGGTTGAACCCCCTGAAACTGTTCAAGAATTAGAAGAGAGAATGAGTTGTGTTTACCAGCATAAATGGCAACACTCTTCGCAAGGCCACCAATACTGTTTAGAAAGTGTCACAAATATATTAGTAAACACGGTCAACATTTTTAATAAGTATAGTAAATTACCTAATTTTTCTTTCGATTTTTTAAATAATATAATTAAGTATTATTTATATTGCTTTTATAATGTTGGTATGAAATACGTAACCATAAGAAAAAATGAAATAATGTATTATAACATGACGTTTTAAACATATTTAAAATCTAATTAACCCTGCCTAATGCGTTGTTGTCATATTTGACGTGCTGCGAGAAATGTATACATCGTTGTAAAGCTGACATCGATAGCTATCTTTTAAGTACAAGATACAATATGGCATCTATAAGAAAAAATTAACCTGATGATGAGTATAAAAAAAATGAAACGCCGTATTGTTGTGTTTTTACAGTTTGCCAAAATAGTGAACAAAAAAAAAGCTACAGCATATTTTCGAAAATGCAACTTTTTAGGTTTTTTCAAATATCTTAAAAACAAAAAAAATATAATCGAGTACTATGCGACATTAAGTTGTAAATATATTCATCTAACACCTTTTCTTCCTAATTTGTCCAACCGTTTCTCCATCTTCTATAGTTTTTAAGGTTTTGGTCGGTGTAATAGTGACAATTGTCTTGATTTATAGCACCATTCTTATGGAAAGTCCCCTCACCTGAAAGTATATACGACGACCCATTTTAAAAATAAATAATTTTCATGTATTTTAACTTGTATCGCAAAGCATTTATGGTAATCACGGTGAAGTTGTATTTCAAAATCCTCTTAACGCTTTTCTCACTAATTTATACCCACCACCTCCACCGACGGCCCTCTGACTGACAGGGGGATCTTCGGTAATAGTAAGCAACATAAAAAAACTCTTTTTTGTCACTTCTCAAAGGCTTTGTTTTGTTCTAGCTGGTTTCGTATATTCCAGTTTTTCAGTTTGAACAAATCTATCTAATATAATTTGTCCAAACGTTTATTGTCTTGAGGCCAACCTCGGTGAGCAGAGAGCTTGCCTGGCAATCGAAAGGTCCCTGGTTCGAATCAGGGCTAGGGCATGGATGTTTGTAAATGTTTTAATACATCTTTTAAATATTATAATATTATACTGCGTAACTGGTTGAATGACGAAAAGCGCAAAGCCAAAAAAAACTCTCTTGATGTCTTCGATCCGGGTAATGCTCAGCATAAATTCGGCTTATTATAGCCATATAAAAAGCAATAATAGATAATATCACTTCTCAGCTAGAAAGACGATATGCTAGATTCCAGCTCAATTTTAATTTAAATAAATAATTATATTTAAACGCATGTAGCTGTGCTTGTCAATGAAATCGCACTACTTGCAACGTATTATACAAATCTAGAGAATTTGTTTTCTATTCTTATGTTTTTTCGAATTTAATTACTTATAAAATAAAAATATAAAACAAAGCCTAAGACGCTACAATGACTGTAAACTGACTTTCAAAGCCTTTTATCCCCTCTTCCCCTTGACCCCTCAGCCGTCGTAGCCACAGATTCGTAAGACGGATTATAGTTCTGTGTTTAAAAATAAAGTCAAATTACGGATTTTACAAGTTTTTTTGTTAAGCCATAGGTGCGGCGAGGACAGACAAAGTTTACTTTAGTGTTTATACAACCAATTATACGCCAAGATATCATAGTATTTTCTTATCTAAAAAAAGGAATATTATTTTAATAATGGTCAGTACTGGTCACAACGTGACATGCCACACTTCAATAGAATAAAACATTTGTGATGACGTTCAATATTAAATATTAAATATACCTATACTAAGGATTTATTACACATTTTTGACAAATTAAATAGTAGGTAAAGTAAGCGCCACAAATATAACATTATTGTTTACATTTCTGTCTTCCATAAAAACTCCAGCAAAGAATGCCGCCTCTAAGCGGCATGCATTGCGACTTAAAATGTAAGGAGTAGGAGAGTGCATTACATGGAACTTGAAAATCAGATGCCGCCAAGTATGATTTCGTGTAGGCATGAGCCCTCCCGCATCTATCTCTTTTTAACGTAATATAGATAAGAACAGAGCGAAGCCGTATCGGCGCTTCGCTACTAGCGATCAGAACTACTGGCAATAGGTCAAGTTTTACATGGTGATATCAATTTCTAACTGATTCTGCCAATGAGAAGCAGAAAATGGGCTTTAAAGGCTAACAGAATATTCATACGAGGAAATTAGATAGAGCTTTCTTAGAGTCCACGTTGACTCTTAAAGTTTAACCATGGGTGTAGCCGCTTCCTTTCATACATTTTTTGCTGGAGTTTTTATCTAGATATTTAAATGTAAACGATAATGTTATATTTGTGGCGTTTACTTTACCAGTACCAACTTTGAAAAAATAGAAAATGCTTCATAAAAGGCTTATTACGATACTGAAAACGGTATGAAAACAACTTTTATTTATTTATTTACATAATTTAGGATACTGTAGAACTAACTTCCAAAAAGCATCCGCTAATTACAACCTAATATTAGTATTGAGTTTTTTTCTACACTAGTATAATATAAAAGATTTAAAAAAGCAAATATATAATATATCAAATCAATTGACATTAACAAATATATTAATGGGTGAAGAAAAGTTCTCTAAGTTTTGACTTAAATTTTAAAATTGTAGTAGAAGAGACTTTAATAACATTACAATATTTATTGCAAATTATCAGCATTCTAATAACCGAGGCACTGCGTCCCAAATTTGTTCTAAGCAACGGTATAAAGATAAAAGATAGAAGAAGTGATGAATCGAAATATTATCAAGTAAATCTTTATACATTATAAGGCTAAAATGGAAAAGACGCAAGTGAAACTTAATTGGCACAATTATTTTTAAATATTTATGTGAATCATTAGCGAATTTGGTCGTATTAAACATAAGCTGTGATTTAGTAATATTGCGTGTTTGTTCGAAATGAATTTAAATTCAGGCAATTAAACTTTAATTAAATTTCTCATTGAAATAATTAAATTTGGGGAATAAAATATTCTCTTTCTCGTTTTCACTTAAATATTTTTATTAAATGAATTAATTTCAGGTTATCCCAATTAAATAATTTTATCTATAAGAAAAAATTAACCTGATGATGAGTATAAAAAAAATGAAACGCCGTATTGTTGTGTTTTTACAGTTTGCCAAAATAGTGAACAAAAAGAAAGCTACAGCATATTTTCGAAAATGCAACTTTTTAGGTTTTTTCAAATATCTTAAAAACAAAAAAAAATATAATCGAGTACTATGCGACATTAAGTTGTAAATATATTCATCTAACACCTTTTCTTCCTAATTTGTCCAACCGTTTCTCCATCTTCTATAATTTTTAAGGTTTTGGTCGGTGTAATAGTGACAATTGTCTTGATTTATAGCACCATTCTTATGGAAAGTCCCCTCACCTGAAAGTATATACGACGACCCATTTTAAAAATAAATAATTTTCATGTATTTTAACTTGTATCGCAAAGCATTTATGGTCATCACGGTAAAGTTGTATTTCAAAATCCTCTTAACGCTTTTCTCACTAATTTATACCCACCACCTCCACCGACGGCCCTCTGACTGACAGGGGGATCTTCGGTAATAGTAAGCAACATAAAAAAACTCTTTTTTGTCACTTCTCAAAGGCTTTGTTTTGTTCTAGCTAGTTTCGTATATTCCAGTTTTTCAGTTTGAACAAATCTATCTAATATAATTTGTCCAAACGTTTATTGTCTTGAGGAAAACCTCGGTGAGCAGAGAGCTTGCCTGGCAATCGAAAGGTCCCTGGTTCGAATCAGGGCTAGGGCATGGATGTTTGTAAATGTTTTAATACATCTTTTAAATATTATAATATTATACTGCGTAACTGGTTGAATGACGAAAAGCGCAAAGCCAAAAAAAACTCTCTTGATGTCTTCGATCCGGGTAATGCTCAGCATAAATTCGGCTTATTATAGCCATGTAAAAAGCAATAATAGATAATATCACTTCTCAGCTAGAAAGACGAAATGCTAGATTCCAGCTCAACTTTAATTTAAAATAAATAATTATATTTAAACGCATGTAGCTGTGCTTGTCAATGAAATCGCACTACTTGCAACGTATTATACAAATCTAGAGAATTTGTTTTCTATTCTTATGTTTTTTCGAATTTAATTACTTATAAAATAAAAATATAAAACGAAGCCTAAGACGCTACAATGACTGTAAACTGACTTTCAAAGCCTTTTATCCCCTCTTCCCCTTGACCCCTCAGCCGTCGTAGCCACAGATTCGTAAGACGGACTATAGTTCTGTGTTTAAAAATAAAGTCAAATTACGGATTTTACAAGTTTTTTTGTTAAGCCATAGGTGCGGCGAGGACAGACAAAGTTTACTTTAGTGTTTATACAACCAATTATACGCCAAGATATCATAGTATTGTCTTATCTAAAAAAAGGAATATTATTTTAATAATGGTCAGTACTGGTCACAACGTGACATGCCACACTTCAATAGAATAAAACATTTGTGATGACGTTCAATATTAAATATTAAATATACCTATACTAAGGATTTATTACACATTTTTGACAAATTAAATAGTAGGTAAAGTAAGCGCCACAAATATAACATTATTGTTTACATTTCTGTCTTCCATAAAAACTCCAGCAAAGAATGCCGCCTCTAAGCGGCATGCATTGCGACTTAAAATGTAAGGAGTAGGAGAGTGCATTACATGGAACTTGAAAATCAGATGCCGCCAAGTATGATTTCGTGTAGGCATGAGCCCTCCCGCATCTATCTCTTTTTAACGTAATATAGATAAGAACAGAGCGAAGCCGTATCGGCGCTTCGCTACTAGCGATCAGAACTACTGGCAATAGGTCAAGTTTTACATGGTGATTCTGCCAATGAGAAGCAGAAAATGGGCTTTAAAGGCTAACAGAATATTCATACGAGGAAATTAGATAGAGCTTTCTTAGAGTCCACGTTGACTCTTAAAGTTTAACCATGGGTGTAGCCGCTTCCTTTCATACATTTTTTGCTGGAGTTTTTATATAGATATTTAAATGTAAACGATAATGTTATATTTGTGGCGTTTACTTTACCAGTACCAACTTTGAAAAAATAGAAAATGCTTCATAAAAGGCTTATTACGATACTGAAAACGGTATGAAAACAACTTTTATTTATTTATTTACATAATTTAGGATACTCTAGAACTAACTTCCAAAAAGCATCCGCTAATTACAACCTAATATTAGTATTGAGTTTTTTTCTACACTAGTATAATATAAAATATTTAAAAAAGCAAATATATAATATATCAAATCAATTGACATTAACAAATATATTAATGGGTGAAGAAAAGTTCTCTAAGTTTTGACTTAAATTTTAAAATTGTAGTAGAAGAGACTTTAATAACATTACAATATTTATTGCAAATTATCAGCATTCTAATAACCGGGGCACTGCGTCCCAAATTTGTTCTAAGCAACGGTATAAAGATAAAAGATAGAAGAAGTGATGAATCGAAATATTATCAAGTAAATCTTTATACATTATAAGGCTAAAATGGAAAAGACGCAAGTGAAACTTAATTGGCACAATTATTTTTAAATATTTATGTGAATCATTAGCGAATTTGGTCGTATTAAACATAAGCTGTGATTTAGTAATATTGCGTGTTCGTTCGAAATGAATTTAAATTCAGGCAGTTAAACTTTAATTAAATTTCTCATTGAAATAATTAAATTTGGGGAATAAAATATTCTCTTTCCCGTTTTCACTTAAATATTTTTATTAAATGAATTAATTTCAGGTTATCCCAATTAAATAATTTAATTCAATGAATTCATTTGAGGTTATCCCAATTAAATATTTTTCTAAGTGTGTGTTTTAAGGACATGTACCATTATAAAATGATTTTAAAATGCATCTCGAATAGACACCTATCCACATCTGTCAAATAATATAACTATAATATCGTCGAATATCCTTATTACCCCTGTATATAAATTGTCACAAAATCGAAAATTAAACATGTTAAATAAAGACTTACCTAATGCCCACACACTGCAGGGAATAAATTAAAATTGGTTTCTAGTTAGACTTAAGTTAACACCTATAGGTATACTGTTAAGTATTCTTATGTGCTGTAAAGAAAGGAAATATTAATGGGAGGCTGTAAAATTTTTCTATGGGTAGAACTACATAGAATTTTAGCTTTCTATTCGGAGAGAAAAAAAACTAAAGCAATTAATTGTTTATTAAACCAATTTGTTGACTTATTCATTTAAGCATTTACAAAAAATTTCAACAAACGGCATTTTTTGACAATTAAATTTTATTTAAATTTACAAGGCGTTTATTAAACATACGGTAAGAATTGAAGAAAGAAAAATTCTCGACAAAACCAATTATGATATTTTTTAAATTATTAACGTAGTCGAAATAAAATATGGCGTTCTACACTGGGCTTACCGAGTATAGTTTTTTTTTTAAATGCGTTGTTATATTTTAAGCAAATCAGTTCAAACGTGAATTTCATTTGAGTACGTCTCGTAACTGATCATTTTGTAAGTGTCGAATTTGTTGAGACTGATTGACGTTTTGTTGTTTGACGTTTATTTTCTGTCGCTAATAGTTTTGTTAGTGAAATCCTCTATTATGAATCGCTATACAAACGCCGAGACGACCGATATGATTCATTTACGGACTTGCTGATGGCAATTCATTAATTCATTACAAGCTAGGCGGTTGTAAACTGAGCGATTTCCTGAACGTAATGTTCCTGATAAATAACCTTCCAAGTACTCATGAACGTCTTTATGAAACAGGCGCATTGAAACGAAGTGGGGGGAGGGGGGCAGGAAGGTCAATGACAGTAAGAAAGGTAGAAGAAGTAAAAGAGAATGTGCTAAACATGATAGAGGAAGGTTCAGTTACTTCTACTCAAAAAATTGCAAATACTTTGAATGTAAGTAATGCGACTGTTTGAAAAATCCGTAGTAACTATTTTTTGTACCCATTCCACATACAACGCATTCAGGCACTTCTTCCTGCTGATTTTCCTCCAAGGATTGCATTCTGTCAATAACTTTTACACACATTGGTTCAAATCTTTCGACTACCGACGCTAATTCTTTTTACCGTCGAATAGAATTTCTTAAGAAATGCACTAAGGAATCTTCACAACAACCATGTGTGGGCTGAAGAAAATCCACATCAGGTACTTGAAGATCGTTTTCAACATCAGTTCTCGTCGAACGTTTGAGTTGGAGTTGTGGGTGACTGGCTAATTGGAACGGTATTTCTACCAGAAAGACTTACCGGCGAGGTGTATCGCAACTTTTTGGAACAAACGCTACCTCAGTTTCTGGAGCCTGTACCATTGGCAACAAGAAATGCAATGTGCTTTATGCACGATGGTGCACCAGCGCATTTTAGTGTGGTTGCTCGTGAGTTTTTAACAGTTACATATGGAGATCGCCAGATTGGCCGAGGTGGATCTCACTTATGGCCTGCTCGATCTCCGCACTTAAGCCCCCTACATTATTTCCTATGGGGCCATCTATAGTCATTAGTTATACTACTACAGTAAAGAATGTGGAAGATTTAAGAAATCGGAAAATTGCTGGATGTAACTCATTAAGAAACGACCCTAGTGTTTTTGAAAAAAAGAAAGTTTTGAATTCTTGCATCCTAGCTGTATGTAGTCATTTTCAACAGTTCTTGTAGATTAAGAAACTTGACATGTAATGTTTGGTAACAAAATATTGTTATTGTCGAAAATTTTTCTCGCCATGCATCTCGAAATAAAGGGGCTTCTCAAAAATCATCAAAGGACAAAATATTTTTAGAATAGTCCCGGAAATCCGCCCTTCAATTTTTGGCGTATGTTTATTAAACATCCGTAAACAGGCAGACCATTAATTCGTAAATATTAAAGCATACCCACAAAGTTAAAATTTGAAGTGACGTTAAAGAACAGAGGCCTTACAATTTCCATAAGGCACCCAGCTAAATCATTTTTACTACTGAAGAAGGTCATTCCCGCCCTAAGTAGTTTGCCTATCTACAACACTAATAATGTATTACATGCCGAGGTGTAAAAGTGTTTAATTATTGCCGAGAAGATTTAAGGTAGTTTATTGAGACGCAGAACGTCGAGGTAAACTATATACGAAACACTAATGAAACTTTTCAGCAAGGTTTGTACACTATTATATTTACAACTAGAGTATAGAATGTCTCTAATTTTTTTTTTCTCTAAATAAAAAAAAAACATCACAATAAAATAATATTGTATATAATAATAATATATGTATGGTCCGTTCACAGATTTAAGAAAATGACTACCTGCCTTTAGTTATCACCCATCATAAAATTCTTTGTTGAAAGGGTTTCAAGGATAATAGAGATACTGATATTATTATCCAGATAGGGACCGTACTTGGCCGCAATTAGTTTACAAAGCCTTATTAAATAATAGGAAAAAAATAAGTAGACAAATCAGTGTTGCAAAAATAGTCATTATATTAGTTCGTGTGAAATAAAAACGCAGCTTTGATTATCCAAATATGTGGCGTCCGTGAATTGGTGAATCTAGTATAGAACAGCTGGAGGGGGTACAGGTACAACCACAGTGCGGAAATGAAAATGGAAGAAGACACTTGTCTTTAGATTCTAAAGAGATTATGAAAAATGTATATACAACTCTCATAGAACGTGAAAAGTTGAGTAAAATGGAATGTATTGAAGAAACAGCCACATTGACTAAAATTTCGGAAAAAAACAGTATGGAAAATAATGAATAAACCCATCACCGAAAGAAAAAGAAGGAAAGATTCTAAGACTTGCAAAAAATTAGATCGCAGCGATGAAGATCTAGTCGGACGCAAAATTTATAAGATGTATGAAGAGCATAGGTACCAACACTGGATAATTTACTGAAAAGACTTAAGATAGATAACACAGATATCAATTGCGGTAGGACAACGCTGTGGAAGTGTCTTCTTTAACGAATCGGCTTTAAACTGAAAAAAGTCGATAAACGGCAAGTTATCATGGAATCGCATTGATTTAAGGCATGGCGATTGAATATTTGACAAAAATCGCTAAGTATAGAAGTGAGAACAGACCTATTATACTTATACTTAGATACAACCTGATTTGATACCCATGATACCCCATCAAAAGGTTCAGTTGATTCTAGTGACAGGTGTAGAACAAAGGCACCATCAAACAGAGGAAAAAGAATAACCATAGTACATGCAGGGTCCGAAAATGGTTGGGTACCAAATGCACTTTCAATGGCAGCCAAGAATATAAATTACTCCTGTTTGGATTACCATAACGATACCACAGCGGAGTTATTTGAGGATTGGTTCGCAAATAAGTTAATTCCTAATGTTTCTCCAAACAATGTGATTGTTATGGAGAACGCAAGTTACCACAGTAGCCAGTTAAACAAGCACCATTGTCAAAAAAATACGAAAATGGCAATACAGAATTTATGTATCAGAATGATATATATTTTCATGAAAGTTACACTAAAAGAGAGTTACTTGATGTGCTTAAATTTCTGAACCTGGAAAAGCAGTACTACTGCGACAGCTACGCTAAAAGTAAGGAGCATACAGTGCTAAGGCTTTCGCCGTATCACTGTATATTCAATCCCATTGAACACATATATAGCATCAATTAAAATCTACCGTTAGACGTAATAATGTATCACCCGACACCCACTATAAACGCTAGTGTACTGGATATTATTATTACTGAAGTGGACAAAGTGCCTGTGAAAAATTGTTTTTCGCATATTAAAACTGTTGAAAATTCATACATTCAAATTGGGAATATTACAGAAAGATTTACTATTAACATAGGTGTTGATAGTGACAGTGAAAATGAATTAAATGACTAAACTGTAGTTTTAGGTCAAATTCACAAGTTGGCATATTTGTCAAGTTAAGCGATGGTTGCTTTGGAGAAAAACGAAGCTAATTTAAATAAAAAAAGTTAGTGTAGGTCAGATTTTTTTTTGCGTTAGAGCCCAGAAAGCTAAACGACAGAGAAGCGACACAATCCGTCGGCCCCTTTGATGTAATTGATTTTACCGACGTACTGACGACATTAACGTTTCGCCTAATTGAAACACTGGAAGAAAGTTAAAATATATCAAAGAATACGAATTATTTAAAACGTACACTGGAAATAAATATTATTTAAGTTAAAAAAAAACTTATGTAACTTTTCTGCGGTTCATGTCCTTATCAGTTTTGTAAAACGAAGTATGGCTGCTTTGTAGAACCGAAAAGAGAAAGGAGGAAGATAGCTACAAATGATTCAATTACAGCCCAAGATGTACAGCCGCATTTTTCTGTTGGGATATTTAAGCGTATAAAAAATTTTCAATCTCACAACCAATCATATAAGGTTTATTTTAAAACAGCCAAATTACCGTCTCTGAACGATAAGTTTGAGTGTCAACTATTTAGCACTCGATTGTTGCAGTGCCAAATTGTTTGAGCGACCGTTCGGAGATGGTCCTAGTACGGTTTCTGGTCGGACTAAATAACCCAACACACGTCATCTTAAAATATAATAAGC
This sequence comes from Polydrusus tereticollis, assembly GCA_963920685.1. NCBI lineage: Eukaryota > Metazoa > Arthropoda > Insecta > Coleoptera > Curculionidae > Polydrusus > Polydrusus tereticollis. The sequence continues at coordinate 65,150,845 of OY987331.1, forward strand.
AGATCCAATACCTTAGTTTTTATTAATAATTGTTTAATTAGCGCCAAAATATAAACAGACCTTATTAAATCGTTTATTTTTAGAGCGTCCAATCAAAACAACATTTCAAATTAAATAGAAAGGCAACCAAATCGAAAATGCATCTCCCGAAAGATAAACGGTAATATTTCGATACACGCGCTAAACGATCTTCATATTAAAGTAACATAAAAGTTAAAAGATAATATTTTATTTATTTTTCTCTTATGAAATTTTGCTGTATGAACCCACCTTAACTTCAACACTATTTAGAAGTCATTAAAATAAATAACTAACGGAATCTTGATAAAAACTCTGCAGAAACTTTGATTCTAGTTCTAACAAAAATCATGCAGCCGTCATAAAGGAACTGAAATGTCTATATTCCTTAAATATAATTTAAAACACAAAGCCTCGACAAAAAAACTTATAAAATATCATAAACACTAGCCATAATTTAGCACACAGAACTTAAAAATTATGTGTGTACTTAATGTAAGTGACATATCAAAAAAGACGCTGACAAGTCAAAACCAAAAACCAGGAAACAAGCTTGAGTTTATGAGCTATCGGCTATAATCGATTGACGTTTACACTAATTACAACATGGCCACTCCAAGTAGGCAACCGAAAATTCAGGGCCACGAATCTTGCTCCGTGTCACTCCTGTTTCGTTTAGTTTCCTGGGGTAAAAATAATTAGAAAATTAGGGCGGGAAATGAGGTGAAGAACCAAAAGTATGTAATGTGACAATTCCCAACCTTTAGTAAAGTCAGTAATGACAACATTCTACAGATGGTTGTAAATACAAACTATTCATGTTAAACATTACCGAGAACCTGTACCTACTAAGTAGAGCCCAAATCACCCAATGTACACAATGTTTGATAAACGTGACAATGGCATACCAATATTGGTATGCAATGGTTCACTATTCCTTGTACTTAAGTTTCATGATTTAAGATTTCAATAACAGGTAATGTTAATAATAATTATTCATAATATTAATCGCCAGATTATAGAACTGCAACTGTACTTATCAGCAAGGTTAAGATTTAGGTTTAAGTCGAAATAAAAATATAAGTTTAGTGACAGGTAATGGCATTAATATAGTTACTGTTAAGCTATACCTATTTTATTAGGTATACATATTGTATACGATGGCACCTTTTTGACGAACATTGGAGGTTTTGGCGAAACTATACTAAATACAGAAAATCTGAGCACGCACTCCCGTGCTCGACTTTTATTAATAATTCAATGGCATAAAGACATTATGGATACCTTCGTTCTTGACATACATATTTATACGTATTTTCTAAATTTTTAAATTCAAGTATGCTTATCGTAAAAACATGACACAATAGGACAAAGTACATTAATTATATTAACTTTGAGTTTAAATGCTGGGGAATCCCAGACTTAAGGATTTTATGTACAGGGATATTTTTTTAAGTATCTCAATCGATTGCCGATTTTTGTGCTGACTATAATAAAAACACATATTTCTGAAAGATCTTCGACAAAGAAGCCAAATTTAATGTCAAAAAATATATAGGTTCACAAATTTGACAAATACAGCGCCATTTTAAAATTTTTTAAACTAATCCTCATAAATAACCACACAAGTGAATTGTATCTGGCAATCCAATTTCAGAAACGTATATTTATTTTCAACCGTTTCGGAAATACGGGTTTCCTAATTGCCTTCATCGATATTGCCTTTTAAGTGTCTCACCCCTTTAATAAATAGACCTTTTGCGCTGAAAATCCCAATTCTTCTCACAGTAACATAATTTCCCGTGACCAAGCTACTTACTCTATAATAAAATCCGACAGATCTCAAAATGTGATAGATATGACGCCATTTCGAATTTTCTTAAATAGCAATCCTCATAAATAACTACACGAGTGAATTGCATTTGGCAATCCGATTTCAAAAACATTTAGTTATTGATATTTATTTTCAGCCGTTTCGGAAATACGGGGTATCCTAAATTGCCTTCATCCATTTTGTCTCTTAAGTATCTTACCCCTTTAATAAATAGACCTTTTAAGCCGAATACCCCAATTCTTTTCACAGTAACATAATTTCCCGTGACCAAGCTTTTTACGCTATAATAATAATATTTTAATGAGCTTTAGATTCTAAAACTTTAGACACGAAAAGCCTCGCACATTCGACACAGATTCTTGGTGAACATGACAATAATTTATTAATTTCCGGAACGGTTTTTTACAATAAACTGTTATATATTGTGCCTAAATCAAATAATAAAATGTTCCCAATTTACAAAAATTAGCGGATCAACCTTACATTTCTAACTGGTTTTCTACGTTAACAAAAAATGATTGATATCATTGACAACAGATTTTCTGATAAATCCCTACTTATCATATAAAAATGTTGTTGTTTACCAAATAAATCAAGTTCTTTTAAATACAGCCGAACGACGGATTTTAATTTCTTCCTTTTTGATTTGAAAATAAAATGCATGTTATGGCCAACTAACAAAACGATTATGATGTGTTTTCGGACACGACCACTATTTTTTATTCTACTTTGTTTATCAAATTAAAAAGAAGATGAAAATATAATGAATATGATCATTAGGATCCCTTTTTACCTCAGTTTCAATTTGTTTTTTGATGTCTGTAAGAAATCATTTTTCCTTAGTTAAAATTTTAATCAGTTTTCTTATTAAATACATACGAAATTCAATACAAAAAGGGAATGCCAAATATAAACAAGAGGGCCGATTACGTGAGCAAAGCGGTATTTGTTTATGTTACGCATTATGAAGAGTCACCTAAAATAAATCCCGGATTATATTTGAAACCTTTGCGAGCAACAGTGGGTGTCTGCATTTCTGAATTAAAACTAAATTAGATATTTATCAATATTGTTGTGAAACTAACGTTTGTAAACTTTGTGGTGACAGTGACATTATTACGGGGGTGATTCTGTTTTAGGATTGAGGTGAGTTTCACTGGGCAACTATAATTTACCGGTCCTTTCGTCTGTCTTATTATTTTGATAGTCAGTTAATAAAATTAGCTTTAATCTGTTTTCCTTGGGAAATATTAAATTACTGTTACAATGCTGATTGAAACGGAATAATATTGAATCTACTCTGATGTTATTTGTTATTTATTTCTTTTATATAATATATACAGAGTGTACCATAAACTACAAATAAATATTCTGGCGCTCTGTTGCTGTAGGAAAATATCAATTATTAAATATTTATCAGTATAGCACTTTGATTTTCAGTCAACGATTGGTAATAAATTTAATACAGTAGTGTTTAATATGGATTTAGATAATATTCTACAACTTGGTCTAAGTGACCCATTTGTCTAAGTGACTCGGTCTAAGTGACCCATTTGTCTAAGTGACTCGGTCTTAGTGACCCATTTGTCTAAGTGACTCGGTCTAAGTGACCCATTTGTCTAAGTGACTCGGTCTAAGTGACCCAATTGTCTAAGTGACTCGGTCTAAGTGACCCAATTGTCTAAGTGACTCGGTCTAAGTGACCCAATTGTCTAAGTGACTCGGTCTAAGTGACCCATTTGTCTAAGTGACTTGGTCTAAGCGGCCTATTACTTTAGCTTGTGTTGTACTATATTATTGTTTATTTTGTATCATCTTAACTTCAAGTAGATTGGTGAGTTATTTGTTGCTCACGCTGTTTTTCTTTATTTCCAGGTACGTCATCTCGGTGCTCACTTACGCTTGACCCGGTCAGGAATTATTATTAAAAGGTTCATTTTCGTTAATTTAGGGTATTTATCCATGACTTAGTGTTTCTTTATTAGTTAGTATACTTTCAGTTAGGTAACGATATTTACTTCTATAAATGAAATTAAAAATAAAAAAAAATAAATATTCGATATCACTCTGTTTAAATGTTTTAATTTTTTTGGAAATATCTTACAATTTATCAGAAGTGGGATTACCTGCACACGAATATTAGTTAGATAATTATTTAATTTAATCAGTTAACCTATTAGTTATTTACACGAATCAAAATCAAATATGTTTTGTCTTCCTCCCTGACCCGTGAGCTACCGAGATGAATAGCACAAGTATAAATTTTAATTTTCTTTGGTGTTTTCCCTTTATTTTTATTCAGAAATAAAGAAAATAATAATAAAAACATGAGTCAATTGCCACGCCGAAGACGTGGTCTTCCTGCTTCAGATTCAAACGTAGAAGATCCAAAAATTTGACTATTGCAGGATAAAACTAATTAAAAATTTTACAAGAACATTCTAATAAACGACACTATCACTATAAAAATAAGCGAAGTGCAAAAACTTAAATTAAATTATGAACAAAATAACACCACAACACTTCAAGGTTATGGTTTTGGACAGGTCCCTACATTGGGTTCAATTTAATTGCAAATCAAGATTGATGAAGTACAAGAGTCAATAAATGCTCATGTTGTGTCAGACATTGCCCAAGACGCGCCAGTTCTATTGGGAAGAAATTTTACAGAACTACCAAGTATATTAGCAGTTAAGGATGATGTTACTCTTAAGTTTTATAAGCACCATTCGAATGCGATTACACAAATCGAGCCAGAACCGAAAACATCAAAAATTGTTTTACGTATCTCGGAAACTTCTTCGATTTTACCAAAACATTGGGGACATGTACAAGTTTACAGCGAGAACTATAAAGGTGACCTTTGTATCGAAGCGAGTGTGAGGTATCCTGAAAGCAAAGAATATTGTGTTCCCCACTCTGTAATATCAATGACGAGAGATAAATATTCAATAATTCCATGTATTAATTTGGCAAATACAGAAATTGTTCTTAAAAAAAATGCTATATTCGCCAGAGCTTATCCATGTGTCGAAGAGACTAAACCCCTCACCAACATTTTAAATATCCAAGAAGGTACTCTACCCCCTCTACCGCTGGAAGACATACAGGTTGGACCAGTAAAAGAGGAAGATAAACAAAAATTGCTTGAACTAATAAACAATTTTAGAGACTGCTTTGCATTAAATCTCAGCGAGCTAGGATGTGCTAAATCAATACAAATGTCTATCACCTTAAACAATGATAAACCCTTTACATACCGACCGTACCGAATGTCCAAGGCGGAACAAAATATAGTAAAAGATATTGTGGACGAACTACTAGTAGCGGAAATTGTTCGAGAGTCAGATTCGGAATATTTTTCACCTGTGCTCCTTGTAAAAAAACAAAATGGAGAACAACGACTTTGTATAGATTATCGGAAGCTAAACTCATTGACCATTAAAAACAGCCACCCGTTACCCCGCATTGATGACCAAATAGACAAGCTACAAAGTGGAAACTATTTCATAAGCCTGGACCTACGATCAAGGTATCATCAGGTGCCTGTTGAAGAATCCTCCAAAAAGTACACAGCATTTGTGACTCCAGAAGGCCAGTACGAATATAATAGGATACCTTTTGGTCTTTCCAATGCACCAAGGATTTTTCAAAAATTAATGACAAAAATCCTAAGACCCATTAGAGACAAGTCGGCCTTGTATTTGGACGATGTACTGTTGTATGGTCCAACAGTGGAATCAACCTTAACCATTTTTCGTGAAGCTTTGGAAATTTTCAGAAACGAAGGCTTAACCCTGAATCTTAAAAAATGCACTTTTCTGAAAACTTCAGTAACGTATCTTGGGTTTGAAGTAGAACAGGGAAACGTTCGACCAGGATATGCAAAACTACAGGCTGTTGCAGAGTTTCCGACGCCGAAAAATATACACAATATTCGGCAATTTTTAGGACTAACTGGATATTTCCGACATTTCGTCAAAGACTATGCCATACTGGCTAAGCCACTAACCAGTCTTATAAAAAAATCCTCGACATGGAAATGGGAAGACTCACAGGAAATAGCTTTCGAGACACTCAAAAACATTTTAGTAAACCAACCAGTGTTGAGCCTTTTTAATCCAGATGCCAGAACCGAGCTACATACAGATGCAAGCACAATAGGATTGGCCGGTATTTTATTGCAACGACAGCCGGATGATAAATTACACCCAGTGGCATACTACAGCAGGCAAACTTCTGATACCGAGCAAAAGTATCACTCATTCGAATTAGAAACTTTAGCTGTGGTGGAAAGCCTACGAAAATTCAGGACTTACCTGCTGGGAATATCCTTTACCGTGGTAACTGATTGTAATTCATTAAAAGCAGTTAGTACAAAAAAAGAAATGATTCCACGAATTGCCAGGTGGTGGCTGGAGTTTCAAGAGTTTACGTTTGTTGTACAATACCGACCCGGCAATAGAATGAATCACGTCGATGCCTTAAGCCGAAATCCCAGTAAAGATTCAACTCAGGAAGGCGAGACAATTTTCAGGATTGACACAGCTGATTGGGTGCTATCAGCCCAACTTACAGATGAAAAGCTCAAAGAAATCAAAGAAGTACTATCCAGACCACCCCAAACTGAAAGTGAAAAGCAAACATATAAAAATTATTGTCTGCGAGATGGACGGGTATATAGAATTACGGCCAGGGGAATATTGTGGGTAATACCACGTGGAATGAGGCAACAAGTTGTCAACAAGAGCACAGGCAAAACGCCGAGCCAATTAATGTTTGGTTTCACTCCAAGAGGTGGAACGGATGTAGTTCTACGAGATGAAGTCCAACAAATTCCAAAGTTACTCGAAGATCTAATATTAACAAGACAGGAGGCAGCGGAAAAAGTTAAGGTAGCTCAAGCTAAGCAAAAGAACTACTTTGATAAAAAGCGGAAAAGACCTCGCATTTATAAGAAGGGCGACATAGTAGTAATAATTAAACAACATGCGGCAACTGGTGTCAGTCGCAAACTCGCATCTACTTATAGTGGTCCAATGGTAGTAAAGACAATATTACCAAATGATAGATATATCGTCACAGACATGACTGGGTCTCATCGAACACTAAGATCAGCCAAATATCAGAGAACGGTAGCAGTGGATAGAATGCGTCCTTGGCGAACTCCTGGAGGCGTTTCAGATGACACGGACAGTGAGAGCGGCGATGATGAAGTGGCTCTCCCACCCGACTCTGATGATGATCAGCAGTGATATCCCGAGACGGGATATTGACAGGATGGCCGAATGTAAGAAATCATTTTTCCTTAGTTAAAATTTTAATCAGTTTTCTTATTAAATACATACGAAATTCAATACAAAAAGGGAATGCCAAATATAAACAAGAGGGCCGATTACGTGAGCAAAGCGGTATTTGTTTATGTTACGCATTATGAAGAGTCACCTAAAATAAATCCCGGATTATATTTGAAACCTTTGCGAGCAACAGTGGGTGTCTGCATTTCTGAATTAAAACTAAATTAGATATTTATCAATATTGTTGTGAAACTAACGTTTGTAAACTTTGTGGTGACAGTGACATTATTACGGGGGTGATTCTGTTTTAGGATTGAGGTGAGTTTCACTGGGCAACTATAATTTACCGGTCTTTTCGTCTGTCTTATTATTTTGATAGTCAGTTAATAAAATTAGCTTTAATCTGTTTTCCTTGGGAAATATTAAATTACTGTTACAATGCTGATTGAAACGGAATAATATTGAATCTACTCTGATGTTATTTGTTATTTATTTCTTTTATATAATATATACAGAGTGTACCATAAACTACAAATAAATATTCTGGCGCTCTGTTGCTGTAGGAAAATATCAATTATTAAATATTTATCAGTATAGCACTTTGATTTTCAGTCAACGATTGGTAATAAATTTAATACAGTAGTGTTTTAATATGGATTTAGATAATATTCTACAACTTGGTCTAAGTGACCCATTTGTCTAAGTGACCCATTTGTCTAAGTGACTCGGTCTAAGTGACCCATTTGTCTAAGTGACTCGGTCTTAGTGACCCATTTGTCTAAGTGACTCGGTCTAAGTGACCCATTTGTCTAAGTGACTCGGTCTAAGTGACCCAATTGTCTAAGTGACTCGGTCTAAGTGACCCAATTGTCTAAGTGACTCGGTCTAAGTGACCCAATTGTCTAAGTGACTCGGTCTAAGTGACCCATTTGTCTAAGTGACTTGGTCTAAGTGGCCTATTGCTTTAGCTTGTGTTGTACTATATTATTGTTTATTTTGTATCATCTTAACTTCAAGTAGATTGGTGAGTTATTTGTTGCTCACGCTGTTTTTCTTTATTTCCAGGTACGTCATCTCGGTGCTCACTTACGCTTGACCCGGTCAGGAATTATTATTAAAAGGTTCATTTTTGTTAATTTAGGGTATTTATCCATGACTTAGTGTTTCTTTATTAGTTAGTATACTTTCAGTTAGGTAACGATATTTACTTCTATAAATGAAATTAAAAATAAAAAAAAATAAATATTCGATATTACTCTGTTTAAATGTTTTAATTTTTTTGGAAATATCTTACATGTCATTGCGTGATGCGTGCGTCCAAACAAGATATTTTATTTAAATTTTAAAACACTTACCTGAGGTTATAATAGGCGCGGATACAGGGGGGGGCAATGGGGGCAATTGCCCCCCCCCCCCTGAGACCGACCAAAGCACATAGGTAACACGATGTATACAAGCAATAACCAATAACAAGCTCTAACCTGTTACAGAATAGATCTACCTTTTAACCTTTTTGCAATAAATCCACCTTTTGACTTTTTTCCTTTTTTTGCATAAACTTTAAGAAACAAACAAAAAATTCCCTTCACCAGCTTTGCACCTGGGTTCACGACTTGAAAGTCTACTTTTAAACCTTCTGTACTCTGTACTTTAAACTCTTGAAAGTCTACGCGCTAACCACTAGAATAATGGTATCCTTTCGCAGTTCCGCAAGTTAATTTTAATTACTTATTGATGTGGTTCTAGACCAGAGCTACGCAAACTGTCGCAAACGCAAATTCCCAAGAGGGTATAGGGTATCTGATCTGGCAGCGTGCAGAAAATCTAGCCGATCAACTGGGTGTCGAGCTGAATATTCCTTGGATCCCTCGCCATGGTGGACGCCAAATTTATCGTGCCAACCATCAAATGAATTCAGCAGAGGAATACTACAGAGTATCAATCTATGCACCATTGCTAGACTTTGTTCTCACAGATCTGCGAGAAAGATTCTCAGCCGAAACCTTAGACATCTTTCAGCTATCAGTTTTCATTCCAGAAAATATTGTCAAAAATCCTGCTGGTGGAAATGACATAAGTATAAAGTCCCTCCTCGACCGCTTTGGATTGCTTCTTGACGTTGACAAGGGCGCTGCTTCTCTTCCGCTAAAAGATGAATTGTTGTTGTGGAGAGAGAAATGGATTCAAGAACAGAGCTTCAGAAAAGAGCTTCCCATAAGAGCTCTGGATATATTGGCTTGTTGCGATAAGGATGCATTTCCTATAATACATGAATTTGTACTAATCCTTGCAACCCTTCCGGTGACAAATGCATCTACTGAGAGGTCATTCTCGTCGTTGCGGCGCCTTAAAACATATTGAGGAGCAACCATGACTGAAAACCGCCTCCTCGGTCTTGCCCTAATGCACATCCATAGGCATGTTCCCATTGATGTTGAGAAGGTAATTTCAAGATTTGCAAAAGCTGGCCCTAGGACAAGATTGGACTGGGATTAAATTGTTTGTATTTCATATTTTTTTTAGACAGCATTATTCAAATCAAATGCATTATTACATAAATAACAAATTAAAATTTTATGAAATTGTTTGTTTACAACGAATTCTCTGGAAGATAGGTAAAATCACAAAAATTAACTCCCCCACTCCTAAACGCACGGGGTTGCTTTTGTGATTTTCTTGAGGATTTTGTGTTGTATTTTTTATTTTTCCACTTGAGAACCAAGCACCATGATTCAAAAAAGGGCGTGGCACCCAAAAAATTTTCGCCTGCGGCGCTTTTCCATTTTGCCCCCCCCCCCCTGGACAAAATCCTAGATCCGCGCCTGGGTTATAACCTTAATCTATTGGGCTATTCTGTAACTTGGCTCTGTAATGCTTTAATAGTACATCGCTACAAAGTTATAACTGGACGTAAAGACTTCCTATTATAACCAGTTATCTTTAATAGGAGAAAAAAGATACTTAATCTTAAATCATTTTTTTGCTTTTTAATTCAAGTTAATGACAATTCTAGAAAATATCTTGTAAAATCCATCTTTTTGCATTTCTACTTTCTACTATTTTGGAATATTACCCAGGTATTCAATAAATGATGACCTATCACCATTCATCATTTCGATGTAGCTCTTGAAAACGCAATATATTTTTGTTTCCGCCATGTATTTCTTAGCACGAAATATAATTATTTAAATATATTTGTTGTTTACTGCGAGCATTTGTATTATTATGCATACCTACGTGATTATATAGGTACTTAATACACACATTTTTAATAGTAATGCAATATTATAGAACTTTTAATGTTTGGTGAAAAAAAATATTTTCGATTTATTTTTCGTTCTAAAGTATTATAAATTGAAACCAAGGGGCCAGATGTAAACAATGTAAATCTTTAATTGTTCACGCAGTTAACACGTTAGCATTCATTAATTTTTATTGCACAAAAAGTTTCATTTCAAAATTCTTAAAATAGAGAAAGCGCTGAAACTTGAAACTTGACTTACAAAAACAATAAAAAAAAAACACACATTTACAAAAATATGACTACCAAAAATCCATAAAAACGACTTAAAATGTAAATGAGTAGTAGGCAAGGCCACCATTCCTGGCGCACTAGGCTAGGTAAATCGGTCTAAAATAGCTTAAATATTCCATAAAAACTAGAAAAATCAGAAGCACAAAGTAAGGTTAAAAAATTTGACAAAATTAGATCAAAAACAGAAAAAATTAACTCAAAAAGGCCTAAAAACATTTCCTCTTTCTGAAAAGCCGATGAGTGGACTCAAAAATGGTTAAGAATATTCTAAAATAAATCAAAAACATCGTAGAAATTAACTTAAAAAAAATAAATAAAATAAAAAAGAACACATTTCTTAATCATTTTTCCATATAAATAATAATGCTTATTCCTGAAGGATATTAGTATTTCCTATAAGGAATTCAAAGAAACAAAGAATCTAATAGAATTGGAGAAAGAAAAGCATTATAAAATTTGAAAATTTTAAAAGTAAAAACCCAACAAATAGTAAACTCAGATACAGTTTTCTATTTGTATGTATTTTGAAGAGTTTATAACATTTTTCAGTTTGATATGTAAGGATTTAAGGATTTAAAAGTAAAACAATTTTTTCTACTTGAAATAAAAATAATTAAATTAATTCTTCTTATATGAAATGATGTATTTTAAGAAATTGTTAATCACATAAATATTTAAGGAGACTTAATGTTATATACTATGTACCCCATATCCCATGTTTAACCCTATTTTGTGTTCCTGAAACGATAATGACATCATATTATATTGTTTGGTAGAAGTCCATAAGTGGAGTGTAAATATATTTGAAAGAAAGTTAAAGGAAAGTCTTCTCCACAAGAAAAATGCAATTTCATTTATTGAAATGTATGATGCATTTCGGCAATGTATATTACCATCATCAGATACTATAAAATACAGAAAATTTGTTAAAAACATGATTATATAAATAATACTTGACAAACTTACCAAGAAGTTAATAACATTATAGTTTTTTAAAAAACGGCACAATACAAGTTAAAATGTCAATTTTGGTATTTTTAACAATATTTTTTGACTAACATGGAGACATCTAAGAGTTTATGAATAAACTAAATAATAAATCTTAAAAAACACTAATAGATTACTGCTAAACTTAATGGTGACACCTTGAGAAGGTAAAAAAGAATTCGCCAGGCCAACGACAATGGGCTGTGGTTTCAATCAGTGTAAAAAGTATACAAGCCAAAAAAACAAAAACAAAACAAAATACCCAGAATTCTTCAGGATTGAAGGAAAACGGTAAATTGAGAGCAGGAAGCTGGTTTATGAGGGTGTGTAGGGGGTGTGTGGGTGTGTGTGTGTGTGTGTGTGTGTGTAGATGTTTTAAATCGAACATTATTTTCTTGGACTGACTGAGTTGAAGAATGTTAAGCTAGCGAAATTTGTTTGTTCGTTTACGCACGTAACATCGGGTGATTTTATTGCTCTATTGATTTCTAATACCTCAAGCAAGTCTAGTTGCAGACCCTTCTGACAAACATGAAGTATCTCGGTACTAGAGCCCGGATCAAAGTTGTGTTGGGATTCGAGAATGTGGTTGGCAAAGGGCGAAGAAGTGTTAACGATAAGTGCATTTTTGTATTTCTCAATCAACTTTACATGCTCCTTCACCCTAGTTTCAATCCTTCTCCCGCTCTGGCCCACATAGCAAACATCACACGATGGGTGTGAACAGTTAAGTCTGTACACCCCAGATTTATGAGTAATGGGGATTTTGTCCTTGATGTTTACTATATGCTTGGACAGACTATTGGTGGTCTTGTAGCAAATAGTGATTTTGTCATCCTTTAGGTCCGAAATAAAACTTTTTGCGATACTAGTGGTCACGTTGTCAAAGTACCTAATGCCTCTGTATGTTTTATTTTTTGCTTCATTGTTGTTGTTCAATAATTGTTTATTTATGGACTTGTGCATGTGTTTATGATAAATTTTTTTAATAGAATTTAATGGACAGTTATTATTTTTTGCTAATTGAAGGATTGTATTGTATTCTTTTTGAAAGTTATTTGAGTTTAACGGTATATTAAATAATCTATGAAACAGTGAATTAAATGCTGCAAATTTCTGATTGTAAGGGTGGTTGGAGAAGAAAGGGATCACATTGTCCGTACATGTTGGTTTCCGATAAATGTCAAACTCAAGCATGCATTCTTTTTGTTTAATGTAACGGTCTAAAAAGGACAGACAACCATTCTCTTCTATCTCGTAGGTAAACTTAATATAGGGGTATACAGTGTTAAGAAAATTAACAAAATCATCTAAATCCTGTGTGGTTCCCTTAAAAATTGTGAAAATATCATCCACGTATCGAAACCATGCTGCGATGTGCTTCTTAAAAAGGTCACTGCTTGAAATTCCCTCTTCCAGGTTATGCATGAATACTTCGGCCAAAAAAGGAGAAAGATTAGAGCCCATGGCCAGACTCAATTTTTGAGAATAAAAGGCTTGGTTGTATTGAAAGAAGTTCTGTTTTAACACACAATCAATTAGAGAACATAGATCAAGAATTATGTGTGTAGGTAAACTGGTATTATTAAATAAATGTTTCCGAATCAGAGAGAGGCAGTCATCTGGGGGTATACTGGGGAAAAGGTTGGATATGTCAAAAGAAACCAGCAACGAATTTTGTGGAACTTTTATCTCTGATAATCTTGTTGTTAGATCCTGTGAATTTTTTATAGGAAGGGGGTTATGAAACTTGATTGTGGAAGGGAGAACAGAAGTGAGCCAGGAAGAAAGTCTAGAAGTAGGGGAGCCTATATATGAAACAACAGGACGGACAGGACAGTTTTGTTTATGTATTTTGGGAAGGCCGTAGAGTAAAAGGGTCGATGGATTCATAGGGGTGAGCTTTTTTTCGGAAATGGAGAAATATTCGAAAGTGTGTTGACAAGTTTTAAATAGTTGTTTCATAGTGGTGAAATACTTGATGGTTGGGTTTGTCAATAAAACCTGAAAAGCTTCCGTATTTAGAAACTCATTAACCTTATTTAAATAATCAGTTTTGTGCATAACCACGATACAATTACCCTTATCCGCCTTGGTCACAACGAGGTCGTCATGAGATATTTTTCGTTTTAGTTGTTTTAATTTGTTGTTATTATTATTATTATTATTATTGTTTATTGTTATAGGGATATTATTAGTATTGTTTAAATATTTATTGAGCTTTATAGAAATGTCAGCTCTTATCAAATCCGGATTAGGTAATTTTGTTGTTTTTAATACTCTTTCGCAATCAATCATTAACTGTTCTGATACATTATGCTTGTCAGAATGGTCAAAATTATACTTGAGTCCCAAATTTAAAATATGAATATCATCATCGGTTAAGGAGGTACTGCTTAAATTTAGAAAACGGGGATGAAAACTATGGGAAGAAAAATTCTGAGCATTTTGCAAGGTCGAGCCTTGTCTCTGTCTAAAATTTAAATTATCCAACTTCCTACTTAAAATTATCTGATTCTTCTTACCTTCTCTTTCGACATATTCCTGAATATATGTAAATAATGTTTCAAATTCAAGATGGTGTAGTTCTTTTGTAATGTAAAAATATAAAACCTTTAACTTTTGTTCTATCATGTTTAAATTGGCATAATGGTTCCTTATCTCTTGTCGAATCCATGCTTTCTTGGCCAGCGAGACAGCCCGGGATGAAATCGGAGATCTGTAATTTGTTCTGACTGATACATAGTTTGGAGTGAGGCTATTTTTCAAACATTCATTATTAAACCATATTTTCTGGTGTGTCTTTGCTCTATCTGTGTTAAGCTTCCTGTATTTTCGGACCAGTAATGCTCGACTAGCTGTTTGTATAGTTTGGTAGAAGTCCATAAGTGGAGTGTAAATATATTTGAAAGAAAGTTAAAGGAAAGTCTTCTCCACAAGAAAAATGCAATTTCATTTATTGAAATGTATGATGCATTTCGGCAATGTATATTACCATCATCAGATACTATAAAATACAGAAAATTTGTTAAAAACATGATTATATAAATAATACTTGACAAACTTACCAAGAAGTTAATAACATTATAGTTTTTTAAAAAAACAGCACAATACAAGTTAAAATGTCAATTTTGGTATTTTTAACAATATTTTTTGACTAACATGGAGACATCTAAGAGTTTATGAATAAACTAAATAATAAATCTTAAAAAACACTAATAGATTACTACTAAACTTAATGGTGACACCTTGAGAAGGTAAAAAAGAATTCGCCAGGCCAACGACAATGGGCTGTGGTTTGAATCAGTGTAAAAAGTATACAAGCCAAAAAAACAAAAACAAAACAAAATACCCAGAATTCTTCAGGATTGAAGGAAAACGGTAAATTGAGAGCAGGAAGCTGGTTTATGAGGGTGTGTAGGGGTGTGTGTGTGTGTGTGTAGATGTTTTAAATCGAACATTATTTTCTTGGACTGACTGAGTTGAAGAATGTTAAGCTATCGAAATTTGTTTGTTCGTTTACGCACGTAACATCGGGTGATTTTATTGCTCTGTTGATTTCTAATACCTCAAGCAAGTCTAGTTGCAGACCCTTCTGACAAACATGAAGTATCTCGGTACTAGAGCCCGGATCAAAGTTGTGTTGGGATTCGAGAATGTGGTTGGCAAAGGGCGAAGAAGTGTTAACGATATGTGCATTTTTGTATTTCTCAATCAACTTTACATGCTCCTTCACCCTAGTTTCAATCCTTCTCCCGCTCTGGCCCACATAGCAAACATCACACGATGGGTGTGAACAGTTAAGTCTGTACACCCCAGATTTATGAGTAATGGGGATTTTGTCCTTGATGTTTACTATATGCTTGGACAGACTATTGGTGGTCTTGTAGCAAATAGTGATTTTGTCATCCTTTAGGTCCGAAATAAAACTTTTTGCGATACTAGTGGTCACGTTGTCAAAGTACCTAATGCTTCTGTATGTTTTATTTTTTGCTTCATTGTTGTTGTTCAATAATTGTTTATTTATGGACTTGTGCATGTGTTTATGATAAATTTTTTTAATATAATTTAATGGATAGTTATTATTTTTTGCTAATTGAAGGATTGTATTGTATTCTTTTTGAAAGTTATTTGAATTTAAGGGTATATTAAATAATCTATGAAACAGTGAATTAAATGCTGCAAATTTCTGATTGTAAGGGTGGTTGGAAAAGAAAGGGATTACATTGTCCGTACATGTTGGTTTCCGATAAATGTCAAACTCAAGCATGCATTCTTTTTGTTTAATGTAAAGGTCTAAAAAGGACAGACAGCCATTCTCTTCTATCTCGTAGGTAAACTTAATATAGGGGTGTACAGTGTTAAGAAAATTAACAAAATCATCTAAATCCTGTGTGGTTCCCTTAAAAATTGTGAAAATATCATCCACGTATCGAAACCATGCTGCGATATGCTTCTTAAAAAGGTCACTGCTTGAAATTCCCTCTTCCAGGTTAATAAATAAACAATTATTGAACAACAACAATGAAGCAAAAAATAAAACATACAGAAGCATTAGGTACTTTGACATCGTGACCACTACTATCGCAAAAAGTTTTATTTCGGACCTAAAGGATGACAAAATCACTATTTGCTACAAGACCACCAATAGTCTGTCCAAGCAAATAGTAAACATCAAGGACAAAATCCCCATTACTCATAAATCTGGGGTGTACAGACTTTTTAGAGTCTTGTATTTGGTAATCATTGTAAGCTATCCTGAATTGGTTGATATACCGTATATAAGATTTCTTTTTTTGTTTATATTTCTCCAAAATAGTAACTTTCCCGGTTCTCCTATACAGGCCATACAAATCTTTTATATTTTGCTACCACTCACGGATTTCAAGGGTAACCCAATTTTGTCTATTAATATTTTAGTTTGATTTTGCAAGGGGAAAATGTGTGTCGAAATTAAAATAAAAAATCAACATCAACAGCTTCATAGACATTATGCCAATTTTCATTCAGAATATGATACTGGAAATTACTTAGATTCGTTTCAGAAAAACAACGTTTTAATGTGGTTGTTCTAGATAGTTTACACTGTAGATTTATAATTAAGAAAAGCAGGGCCTAGTGATCTAAAATATCACATTGTACTCGGTGATGGAAGTCGTACTCAGGGTATAAATAGCTGACCGTACTAGTCGATGATCTGACCTTTGTTTCGGTTAGTGCGAGTACATGAGGTTTGGTAGATTGTAGATGTTGATGGACTGCATTGATGTTTAAGTTCAGTCCTCTTATATTGCAGAAGTCAATTTGGAAGCTGCTAATTTTGGGTCTCTTAACAAATTTAGCAATTGGAAATGGCGGATGTTGGAATAACTTCGCTTGATTAGGCGCCAGGACCAGATTGCCTGAATTTATGCATGTTTATTAATAGGAATCAAGAGGAAAGCAATTTATGAACATTTACGAAGTTTCAAACTTTTGCCACTTCCTTGCATACATACTTTAATTAAATATATTGTTTACTCTGTGATATCATATTTACACCAGTTTAGGCGATTGATTTAAAATTGTTGAATATTATAAGTCTTCATTATAAATCAGCTGGTCAGGCTACCTTAGTCCGTGAATACAAGAGGAATTACAAAGAGAAGAAGACTGATTGGACTACGCATATGGTTTAATAACGAATATTTGAGAAGAGGCCTTTGTCCACACTATAAAGACTGAAAACTTCATCAGCTAGACGAGCCATAAACGCTGCAACAACCACTGGGATTAAGGAAGAGGTAAAAAAACATTATTTCAGACTCAACTTAGTTTCCAATTTTCTTGACAGCTTATCACTAATTTCTTATGGAGTAAACAAACTGAAAGTCCCTCCCTTTTCCTTTCCGTGGTGATGTAAGATGGCGCCACGTGTAACATTTCACGTGTTCCTATAAAGTAGTTTAAATCGACAATTGAAAACTTTTCGGTCACGAATCGCAAACAGAAAAAATAATTATTTGTATTCTGACCATTTTTAAATAAGAACCATTGATTAGAAATAGATGATAACAGTTTGTCTGTCAACACTTTTTTTAAATTAAACATTGTTTCAATACTATGGAAATACGTATGTCCACATTTCTAAGTCATTTATCAACTTGACTGATTAAAACCACATTTGCTGATGAAGTTTGTTTCATTAAGTTAATTCATCAAACGACGACGGCATATTTCTAGCAGATACCAGTGGGTTATTACAAAAAACAACAGCAAATAATGCTCCAAAAGCTAAGCAGATTATTTTCTAAAGCAAAAAATGAAAACGAAATTAAATTCGTTTCCCCGTATTTTAAATATCTTCGATTTCTAGGACTAGTTCCGAATTACAACTTTGAAACCAAACAAGTCGAGTGTAAAATTTTCTTCTTGATATGGGGAATAATTATATTTACTGGACACTGTTTCCTAACTAAGGAAACTTTAACAATTCTTTGGTCAGCATCAAACCAAACCTCTCTTATTATTCCATCTACAATATTAAGTTTGCTATGCTCTTTGAGTGTTTTATTCGGTGTGGTGAACACATGGCTCAAGCAAGATGCATGGGAATCTTTTTTCCAAGAAGCATTTAAAATAGAGAATGAAATGAATGTCTTAGACATTTCACGAAAATCAAAGTTTATTTTCAACAAGCTGCTCTTTATTGCATTAAACATAATGATGTTGCTGAATTTTTATATTGATATTTGGGAGTATACAAAAAGATATGAGTTCCAGACCTATTTTGCATACCTACCCAGTGTGATATATACCTATCAAATGGTCCTAATAAGTTTTCTCATTGGTTCGTTAGCACTGTACCTTAGAGATAGATTTCATAGTATTAATCAGTTGCTTATTACGAGTTGTTACACAGAGGACTGCACCAAAATAGTGCTTCTTTCAAGAAACTTTTATTTAAGAATAGCTACTTGCCTGGATCTATTTAATACTTTGTTTGGAGGTTACCTGATATTTATGGTTTTTATAAATTCAGGAGAAGTTTTGTATTATTGGTTCAACATTTTTTCAGCAAATGACGAAATTAGCGGAATTTATGATTACGTTATTACTAGCACGTATACCATTATTTTACTGGTAAGTACAAATCAACTAAATGGTTTTAGAATCGAATCGCCAAATAAAATTGAATCATCTTGTAATTTATGAGGGTTGCCATTTAAAAAAATTCAAAATGGCGTCGTATCTGTCACTTTTGACATCTGTCGTGTTTGACTATAGCGTAGATCGCTTGCTTACGGGAAATTATGTCACTGTGGAAAAAATTAAGGTGTTCCGCTTAGAAGGCCTATTTATTAAAGGGGTGAGACAATTAAAAGACAAAATCGATGGAGGCAAATTAGAAACCCCCGTATTTCCGAAACGGCTGAAAATAAATAGCAACAACTAAATGGTTTTAGCATCGGATCGCTAAATGGAATTCAATCGTCTAGTTATTTATGAGGGATGCTATTTAAAAAAATTCAAAGTGGCGTAGTATCTGTCACTTTTTGACATCTGTCGGATTTGACCATAGCGTAGATCGCTTGCTCACGGGAAATTATGTCACTGTGAAGAAAATTAAAGTGTTTAGCTTAGAAGGCCTATTTATTAAAGAGGTGAGACACTAACAAGACAAAATTGATGGAGGCAAATTAGGAACCCCCGTATTTCCGAAACGGCTGAAAATAAATAGCAACAACTAAATGTTTTTATAATCGGATCGCCAAATGCAATTGAATCGTCTTGTTATTTATGAGGGTTGCTGTTTAACAAAATTCAAAATGGCGTCGTATCTGTCACTATTTGACATCTGTCGGATTTGACTATAGCGTAGATCGCTTGCTTACGGGAAATTATGTCACCGCGATTAAATTAAGGTGTTCAGCTTAGAAGGTCTATTTATTGGAGGGGTAAGACAATTAAAAGACAAAATCGATGGAGGCAAATTAGGAACCCCCGTATTTCCGAAACGGCTGAAGATAAATAGCAACAACTAAATAGTTTTAGAATCGGATCACCAAATGCAATTCAATCGTCTAGTTATTTATGAGGGATGCCATTTAAAAAAATTCAAAGTGGCGTCGTATCTGTCACTTTTGACATCTGTTGGATTTGACCATAGCGTAGATCGCTTGCTCATGGGAAATTATGTCACTGTGGAAAAAATTAAGGTGTTCCGCTTAGAAGGTCTATTTATTAAAGGGGTGAGGCAATTAAAAGACAAAATCGATGGAGGCAAATTTGAAACCCCCGTATATCCGAAACGGCTGAAAATAAATACCTAGCAACAACTAAATGGTTTTAGAATCGGATCGCCAAATGAAATTCAATCGTCTAGTTATTTATGAGGGATGCCATTTAAAATAATTTAAAGTGGCGTCGTATCTGTCACTTTTTGACATCTGTCGGATTTGACCATAGCGTAGATCGCTTGCTCACGGGAAATTATGTCACTGTGAAGAAAATTAAAGTGTTCAGCTTAGAAGGTCTATTTATTAAAGAGGTGAGACACTAACAAGACAAAATTGATGGAGGCAAGTTATGAACCCCCGTATTTCCGAAACGGCTGAAAATAAATAGCAACAACTAAATGGTTTTAGAATCGCATCGCCAAATGCAATTTAATCGTGCGGTTATTTATGAGGGTTGCTATTTAAAAAAATTCAAAATGGCGTCGTATCTGTCACTTTTTGACATCTGTCGGATTCGACTATAGCGTAGATCGCTTGCCCACGGGAAATTATGTCACTGTGAAAAAAATTTAGGTGTTCAGCTTAGAAGGTCTATTTATTAAAAGGGTGAGACACTTAAAAGACAAAATCGATGGAGGCAAATTATAGGAACCACCGTATTTCCGAAACGGCTGAAAATAAATATCAACAATATATAGTTTTAGAATCGGATCGCCAAATGCAATTTAATCGTGCGGTTATTTATGAAGGTTGCCATTCAAAAAATTTCAAAATGGCGTCGTATCTGTCACTTTTTGACATCTGTCGGATTCGACTATAGCCTAGATCGCTTGCCCACGGGAAATTATGTCACTGTGAAAAAAATTTAGGTGTTGAGCTTAGAAGGTCTATTTATTAAAAGGGTGAGACACTTAAAAGACAAAATCGATGGAGGCAAGTTAGGAACCCACGTATTTCCGAGACGGCTAAAAATAAATATCAACAACTACAGGTTTTTGAAATCGGATCGCCAGAGCAATCTACTTGTGTGGTTATTTATTGGGGTTGCCATTTAAGAAAATTCAAAATGGCGTCTCATCTGTCAAGTTTGTAAATCTATGTATTTTTTGACATTAAATTCGGCTTCCTTATCGAAAATCATTGAGAAATATGTGATTTGTTTTCTACTATAGTCAGCAGGAAAATCGCCAATCGGGTGAGACACTTAAAAAAGGGTGGCAAGTAGTAAGTAGTTTCCGCCAGTAAAAACTTCTAAGTGTAATTGGGCCTCAAGTCTCAATTTTGCTTTTTCATACCTTTAACCTGAATAGGGATGGGGCATTTATTTTTATACGGCATTGATGGCACATATGGGAAAAATTATTATTATTGTCATTATTATTTAATTGATGGCATTCAATTTAAAAGCATTTAACGAAACTGTTACCTTTTAAGGAAAAGATTTTTATAGTTCAGAATGTCTTGAAATAATTTAATGAGAAATGAATATAGGTACTATATATAGAGTTGGCCGATATTTCACTAAAATTTATTATTCAAACATAAAGATGGCTTCGCCAACACAGTGGCTTCTATAGATTCACATCTGCACAAGCCGCGAAAATTTTTTGCTCGGAAAAAGTTTTAAAAAAATAATAAGTTTGATGAGAATTTCGAAAATTATCTATTTTCGGACTATTTGTTTGTTCCCTTCTGCTTTAATGGTTGTTGTTATGTGAATGGGATTTGTAGAGATTTGGTTTCGTTGATCCGCATACGCCACTTTGCTAGCCACGCCTGAATCGCTAAAAAGTATGCAAGAAGTTTTAGGTAGTATATTGAACATTAGCAAGAATCTAAACATGACGTGACAACGCCGATTTTTATGGTCGGACCTTCTTCTTCCCAAGATGTCTGTCGGCCAAGTTATAATTTCAATAGCTCCGTAAAAAGTATTGAAAATATAGTAACATGCAGTCTATTTATTGTTTTATTTAGTAACAAAAACATAGTTTATCATTTCAAGTCTCTAAGAGAAAACAAGGGTGTGTAAGCCCACCATTTTTGATCCATCGAGCCCGATAGTTTTGTGAAAATTGGTTGTTAGTATTTCATGGCCGGCGGGACATAATATGCTTCGGTAAGTCTGCGTCCTTTTTTACCTTGGTTAGTTTCCAGTTTAGTATCTCTATATTTCTGTGCAGTATAATGACGTTGTAGATAATTTAATTTTAGTAGTTTTGGACGAAATTGTTCGATTTGTATTGATCTTGGGTGAATATACCTAGTTAGATTTTTCTGGATTATAGTCAGCATAGTGCATAAGGTTAGTAATGTTAAACGAAAATTTTGGTTTTTAGATTTATTTGGCGGTAGATAATATTCTTGATATTTATCTTTAAAGTAGGAAGTTTATTGTTTAGAACAAAATGGGGAAAAAAACGGCTTATAAGATTACGGAGTCAGAGTCAGAGCTAATAAAATTGGTTGCTAAGCAAGAACGAATAAAAGATCAGTTAAATCGATTTGCCGAGTTTTTGTCGTACATAAACTCAAGCTATATAGGCGAGCTTCAGATCCGTTCTCAAAAAATGGAACCCAGGTTGAAACCATTTAGTGAAGTTCAGTTAGAAATCAAAATTTTAAATACATCGGTGAACGATTGTGACGAATGCAAAGACTTCGAACAGCAAATCCATCCATTATTGGCTAGCGCTAAATAAATAATTACAGATTATTAACTAAATTTTAATCAGAAAAGCTGTCAGATTCTAATAATTTTTTGTCTAATAAATGTCGCAAATTAGAGACGGCTAAAACCAACATAAAAAGGCCGAAGGCTTAGAACAAACCTAATTTCGGAGGTAGTAATCTGCGTGGAGCACATATAGCAATAGAAGGGCACAAGGTTAAATGTGAAATATGTAAAGGCTCACATTTCGTATATTTTTCTGAAAAATTATTAGCACTTGCGATTCCAGAGCGTGCAGCTGAAATTAAGAAACTAGAACTATATGTTTCAACTGTTGACGTTCTAGCCATCGAGCGAGCGAGTGTAGATCGGGTGGATGTTGTGATAACTTCAGCTCGGGCAGAGCCCAAATCAAAGAACCTTTTACTTTTGTGAATAAAATCAATCTATTTTCTAATTGCATAAATTTACATGTCCATATAATTATCTGCTGACAGTATAAATATTGTATGTTTATATGACATGGTTTAATAATCTAGCAAACTCTTAACCTACTTAAAACTAATTGTTTATCACTAATTATATTACTACACCTTCTCCGAACGAAAAAAAAACAATTAAAAAAAATGATAAATCTACGTATCAAAATACAGTTTAGTTCTATTTTTATGTACTTCTAATAATCTATTGTCTAATTTTATTACCACATTCGGCGACTTATCTTCAACCACCAGATAAGGGCCGTTGTAAATAGCATCTCTTTTGCTACCGGAATCGTTTCTTAATAAAATTCTTTCACCAGCCTTGTAATTAACTAATTTTGTTCTTTTATCAAAGTGTTGTTTCCTTTTTTCTTTTGAATTTAACAAATTATCTCTTGCATCGAACCAAGCGCTTTGCAAGCGATATTTTAATTCACATGGGTAATCATCAAAATTGTATAGCGGATCGATGTTATTGAGAACGTTCGAGGGTAAACTACAAGTTTTCCCAAATACCAACTCATAAGGAGTATATCGTGTCTCCGTATGAACACTAGTGTTATACGAAAAACACCAAAAGGGTAACCAAGAACTCCAAGTTCCTTGATTTTTGGCTGTTTGTATACGTAAATACGCATTTAAATGCTTATGCGAATTTTCGAGAGCACCCAGTGTTTCGTGATGATATGCTGTTGAAGACATTTGTTTAATATTTAAAATTTTGCAAGTATCCTTTAATGTGGAACACAAAAATTCAGAACCTTTATCCGAAATTATACACTTTGGAATACCATATCTCAAAATAAAGTTATTTACAAAGCCTCTGGCTACTGTTGTTGATTCCTTATTTGGCAAAGGATAGCACTCTATAAACTTAGAAAGTTCACATTGTAACGTTAAAATATATTTATTATTTTCATTATCTACTTCTATAGGACCAACTAGATCTAAATATATATTTTGGAACGCTGAAGATGCAGTCGTTGTGATTGACATTGGCTGTAAATTAGGCCTAGAATGTTTATACCGTTGACAGTCATCACATCGCCTGACAAAATCTTCAACATCCCTATGTAGATTTGTCCAATAATAATATTTCCTAATGTTATTGTACATTCGGTTTACCCCGGCATGCCCACCTGTTGGTAAAATATGAAAGTCATTCAATACTACCCTTTGGCTTTCTAAATCGGTTATCTTGTTTACATCTTTAATAATAGTTACTTTAAAATGTTTATTTTTAAAATCTTGTACATTACTCATAATATATTTTATTAATCGCGCGTTTTCCTTATTTTTTAGAATTATTAGATCCGGAATATTATATTTCATACATATTGAATTCAGGTCTCTCAACGATGTACCTAGTATGAACGCCGATCGAGGATCCTGCTTCAGAAATATTGTATGTTTATTTTTAACATAAATTAATTCTCCTATGTGAAAGTCATAATTTCGTTCGTTAATAATGTTTTCAAATTTTATCGGTAAAAGCGGACAAAGTTCGCAAGAGTTAATAGGACGTTTTAACAATTCAACAACTCCAGGGTGATCAAGCCTGTTATTCTGTAAATTATTAGAACTTGTACTATTCTCTACTTCTTCTTCCTTTTCCTTACTTTGTTGCCTAGTTATCGCGAATATTGTTTGCGAAACCGTATTAGACATATTTTTTAACTCTTCCGAGGAAACGGGTATTCGTGAGAGCGCATCCGCCGCCACGTTATCTTTACCCTTTATGTATCTTATGTCAAAGTCATATTCCTCTATAAGTAATCTAAATTTTGTTAGTCTGCTCGAGGGATTTGCCATACCAAACAAATAAATAAGAGGACGATGGTCAGTATAGATAATAAATTTTCTTCCGTGTAAATAACAAGAAAAGTGTTTTATGCCAAAAACTATAGCTAACAACTCTTTTTCAATAGTTGCGTACCGCTTTTCTGCCCCATTTAACGCTCTACTAGCGTAAGCGATAGGCCTGTCGTCGCTATTTAAAAGTACAGCACCCACACTATGCCCTGAAGCGTCTGTTTTTAAAATAAAAGTATTATCCAGAGAGAAATTAGGATACTGTAGGACAGGAGGGCTAACCAGTGCGGCTTTTAAGGTCTCAAAGGCTTGCTGACAATCTGATGTCCAACAAAATTTTATATTTTTTCTTGATAAATAATTTAAAGGTGCAGCAATTTCTGCAAAATTCTTTATATATTTTCTGTAATAATTGGCAAATGCCACAAACCTTTTTACCTCATCACCGTTTATAGGTACAGGATATTCTTGAACGGTTTTAATTTTTCCTGGATCAGGTAAAACACCCTCTGCGGAAACCACATGTCCCAAATATAAAAGTTCCCTTTTTAAAAACTCACACTTGTTAGGATTTAGCTTCAAGTTGACATCCCTAAGCCGCTGTAAAACTGTTACTAAATTTTTATTGTGATTAATTAAATTATTTCCAAAGACAATAAGGTCGTCTAAATAAACGAAACAACGTTCATAGTTAGGACCTGACATTGCAATTGTCATAGCTCTCGAAAATGCATTAGGGCTTATCTTTAGGCCCATAGGTAGTCGAGTCATTTGAAATTGACCTCTACTACCTACAGTAAATGCCGTAATTGGTCTACTAGCTTTATCTAGTTCTACTTGATAATAGCTTTGCGATAAGTCCAAATGTGAAAAGTACATTGCCCCTAATAGAGAGTCTAAAATTTCTGCTATGCATGGCAAAGGAAATTTGTCATCCTGTACCCTAGTATTGATACATCTGTAATCCGTTACAACTCTAAAATGCTTGTTCCCATTGTTATCAGCTCTTTTTGGGACTATTAAAAGTGGCGAAGACCATTCTGACCTAGCTTCTTCGATTATTCCGTCATTTAACATTTTGTCTACCTGTTTATTTATCTCCTCTTTTTGCGAATGTGGAAGCCTATATTGCTTTACGTAAATTGGAGATGCGCCTGGTTTTAAATTAATTTTTTGTTTATAGATATTTGTTGTGGTTAAAGGGTCATTATTTAAGAGAAAAACATCGGAATATTTAGCACACACCTTCTGTATAGAATATTTTTCCTGAGTGTTTAAATGTTCAAAATTTAGTAATTTAAATAATTTATCGATTCTGTTTACTGAACAATTGTTACTAGGGCCAAAATTACAAAACTCATAGTTGTCAAATAAATCGACTTTAGGTTTAAAATTTTTTATAGTAATATCGTGGTCCTTTACATTTAAAATTTTTACTGGAATCATTTGTGATTTAGGCCTCACTATCGCTGCCGCAGTGAAAACACCTTCACATATTTCATTTGCAAGAACAACACAATCATTATTAGTTTCTACTTTAAAATACTTAATTATTTCGCTCCTTTTAGGGATTAAAGTAAACAACTCACTTTTCGCCTGCATAGGCACTATAATTTTTTCATTGTGATAGTAAAATGTAAAATTAGATTTTTCAAAATCTATTGTCGCAAAATGTTTATGAAAGAAGTCCGACCCAATTACTCCGTGGTAATTATCGTCGAAACTATTAATCATCAAAAATTTATGATACAATCGTACAGTATTTATTTGTAAACATACATTTGCTGAGCCTTGCGACACTACTGACCCTAAAATACCATCTATTTTAGTTGTTTCCGAATAATCAATTTTTTGAAATTTATTTATATGTTTTTTAAAAATTACGCTTACTGATGCCCCTGTGTCTACTAAAAGATTAATACTAGTTCCCTCATATTTAACTGTTATAAAATTTAACCCATTTAATTGAAGTAATTTTAAAACATTTACTTTAGTCTCGAAAAAACGTTTTATTTTGTTCTGATTGGGCCTCATTTCTATCTGAATCAAAATTCCTAGAACCTGAATTTCCCATGAAATATCCGCGATGACCATTACGACTGCCTCGGCGGTTGTTATTTACATTATAATTTCCTTGATTTGTTCGATTAAATGAAGTATTACTAGTAAAGTGACCTCGATTATAATGATTGCCCCTATGCGCGTTAGCGTATGTGCCTCTTGATGAAGTACTACTTCTAAAATTGCCCCTACTATATGAGCCTCTGCGAGTTGTATTCATATTTGGTTGCATGCGGAAAAATTGTTTCGCGTTTCCCAACGACAACTCCTCATCCTTTGCTCCCCTAATCGCGTCATTTAAATTTATATAGTTCCTTGCTTTAATGATTGTTCTTAAATCAGCGTTATTTAATCCATTAGCAAATGAATTTACGGCAATTTTCTCGTTAACTGGTCTTAAAATATTTACGTGTTGATCGTTTCCGTCGGCCTGCGTTAGTGTTAAATTAACTAATAAGTCCTCGATAGTGCTACCAAACTGTTCAATAGACCTAGAATTTTGTTTTGCACCATTAAGTTGTAAAGATAACGCGGAAACGGATTTTTTCGCAATAAAATAAGTCTTAAGATCAGCAATTAAAGTAGCATTATTCACATATGTTTGTTTAAGTCGAATTTTAGCATTTTCAGAAAGTCTAGTCCTTAAAACATAAGTGGTTAGTAGTTTTTTGCCATCATCGTTTAATAGAGAATCGTACCACTCGATAGCATGAATAATTTGTTTTGTAACCGCTTCCGAGCCGTCCATGATAGGTACCAAACCTGCTGCAGTTTTCAAGTCAAATTTTTCAGACATTTTGATTTCTATCTCAGAATCTGATGAATCGGAATCAAAATCTACATCAGGTTGTGCCAGCTCCTGTTGTATTCCCGTTAATCTGTCGTTCAGAATCTTACTTATACTTCCAATATACTTATCTATCTCGATGACATATAATTTTACTTTCTCTATTAAACTTGAATCATGAAATCCACTATTAAATATTTCCTTAATACCATTAAAATTTTTCCTAAACTTATCTAAT
This sequence comes from Polydrusus tereticollis, assembly GCA_963920685.1. Taxonomy (NCBI): domain Eukaryota; kingdom Metazoa; phylum Arthropoda; class Insecta; order Coleoptera; family Curculionidae; genus Polydrusus; species Polydrusus tereticollis. Next base: position 65,178,786 of record OY987331.1, read on the forward strand.
TTCCTTAACCTATTATTTAATATCTTACTATTATTTCTTCGTTCTTTATTATCTTTTCCCAAATTCCTATGAAACACTCTTAGTTCCTCCAATAGGTATCTAAAATTCTCTGTTTCTTTCGACATTCCATTCCATAACTTTCGTCATTATAATAACCATTTCCCATACCATTACCATTATATACTACTTTCCATTAATATACCATAATTTCAACATAATAAACCATATTTGCCTGTTAAACTTTTTCCGTACTTTTTGCTATTTCTCTTCTAATTTTCCTTTCCAAATTTTTTTTACAACGAATATATACAATCCATAGGACGACGACAATTCCCAATATAACCAATATAATACTTAAAATGTCTTGAATTGAACCAAATTTTGTTGAAGTCGTCTGGCCTCCACTGTTTCCAGCTTGTGCAATAATTATTTCTTCCTTGCTTTGGTTTTTGCCCATTTTATTTATTTTTTATTGTTCTTCATGCCAAGTTTTTCGGCAGGATCGCCATGTGATAACTTAAGCTCGGGCAGAGCCCAAATCAAAGAACCTTTAACTTTTGTGAATAAAATCAATCTATTTTCTAATTGCATAAATTTACATGTCCATATAATTATCTGCTGACAGTATAAATATTGTATGTTTATATGACATGGTTTAATAATCTAGCAAACTCTTAACCTACTTAAAACTAATTGTTTATCATTATCACTCAAGGTAGACACAACACTTTATTACATCAAGGAAACAGTGCTGTTAGCGCAAATTCAGGCAGTAAAATACAGCCTCCAAACAATCAAATACAGAACTAGAAAGTAGGTCACACTTGCTTAGAAGTAGAGTCGGTTGATGATCAGATAGTTGCAGCTTATAGTAGTCCGACTTAGGTTATTTTGTCAACCGCGGTGATTCATATAAACAATAATAGTAACAATTTTGTTAAATGTATGGCTTTGTTAGACGGAGGCTCGCAAGTCAACCTTTTATCAGAGGAATTAGTAACACGATTAAATTTGGATAAGAAGAAAATAAATATTCCGGTATCGGGCATCAATCAGATGTTAACAAACATTAGGTTTCAAGCACAAACGACTATTAGACTATTAAATCTTGCTACAACAACTTTAATGCAAATTTGTCATTTTTTGTATTAAAAAATGTTACATCTACCATTCCCGTCCGTCGATGCTTCTAGTTTAAAGGTCCCTCCAAATTTAAAATTAGCCGATACAGATTATAATGTCCCTGAAAAAAACGACATTTTGATAGGAGCTGGTTTATTTTTTTATCTGTTATGTGTTGGACAAATTAAGTTAGGTGAAAATCAGCCGCTTTTACTAAAAAAGGTTTTTGGTTGGTTAATTTCGTGTCATTGTTTCGAAAATCAAAACAACAGCGTTGTTACTTCGCAAGTTTCATGCTATTTGATAGCTCAGCAAGATATACAGTATCAGTTATAGAAATTTTGGTCTATAGAAGAATTAGAAGGCAAAACATATTATTCGTTAGAAGAAGCTGACAGTGAACAAAACTTTGTAGATGCAGTTAGCAAGGATAGCTCTGGCGGGTTTTCTGTTAGCCTACCAGTAAAAGATAGTATCAATAGTTTAGACGATTCGATAGAACATGCAAAAAGGAAATTTTACTCGTTATAAAAGAACTTAATAGAAAATACGAACCTAAAAAAAAAAATTCTGTCTTTATGGAAGAATATATTAGCTTTGGTCACATGAGCAAAATTAAATCGAGCGAAATCGACAATAATTGTAGTCATGTTTGCTACATACCTCATCACGGAGTGAGTAATGAGAGTAGTACCACTACAAAACTACGTGTGGTGTACGATGCCAGCGCGAAAACATCCAGTGGCGTATCTATGAACGATGTTTTAAAGGTAGGGCCGTCTATTCAGGACGATTTATTTAACACTTTAATTAGATTTCGGCAAAATAGCATAGTAATTACTACTGATATAGCCAAAATGTATAGGCAGGCAGATATCGTCAACCAGATCTTCAGAGAATTCTTTCTCGTCCAGATTCTAGTTTAGAGTTGGAACATTATACACTTAACAGTAACGTATGGTACTGCGCCCGCCTCCTTTCTGGCTAGTATATGCCTTCAGCAGATAGCATTTGATGTAAATCAGTAACACAATTTTAAAAAACTTTTACGTTGATGATTTAATTAGAAGCGTAGACTCTGTGGAAGAAGCTATAGAAATAGGGCAAAGTATTTCAAGCGTTTTGGCGCAATACACGTTTCCATTAAGAAAATGGTCTTCTAATGAAAAGAATGTGGTAGATATACTTACATCAGGCGAAGATGAAGGTTTAGGTTATTTGATCACCGATGGTGACTTCAAAAAAATACTTGTGTATTTTGGCAAGCTAAATCGGATGTTCTGGAATACTGCGTAGAAAATAAACCTTTTCAACAGTCGAGTGTTACTAAACGTTCATACTATCGGTAACGTTACAAATATTTGACTAGGTTTAGTAGGCTCTGTAACAATGAGAGCAAAAGTTTTGTTACGATAATTTTGGCAATTAAAATTTGGATGGGACGAGTCGATTTCTTTAGAGCGATTTTCAGCATAGATTGAGTTTTATAATCAGTTGATTTGTCTAAACGACATAAGAATCCCTAGACAAATGTCAATTTCGAATGCTGTTCGATTTGAGTTACACGGATTTTACGACGCAAGTGAAAGTTCATATGGGGTTTGTATATACTTAAGATCTTTGAATAGTTATGGAGAGGTTTTAGATCGTCTCATTTGCGGACTATCTCGCGTAGCTCCGATAAAAAATATTAGTTTACCTAGATTGAAATTATGTGCAGCAGTATTACTCGCAAACTTAAGTCAGAAGGTAATTTATGCGTTAGATGTAAAAATCGATAACGTGTTGTTATGAACAGAATCTACAATAGTCTTGTCATGGCTAGCTGAACAACTAAATAAATAGAAGTTGTTTGTTGCTAAGAGAGTTGCAGAAATTTAAAGTCTCACTATAGGTTATCAGTGGGGACACGTTGTATCAAACGAGAATCCTGCAGATATTATTTATCGGGGCGTTCGGCCAAGGCAACTTAGTAATTTAACTCTGTGGTGATTAAGGCCCGAATGACTTGGAAAAAGTCAAGAGAAATAGCCACATAAAATTGCTGTAGATATTGAATTAATTCCTGAAGGACGCGAAGAAAAATTAACGTTCACTCGGAATCTACAATATTCGCATTATATTCGTGTCTCTTCAAATTAACCCGAATCGTAGCGTTATGCTTAAGATTTTTAAACAATGTAAAGAGTAAACGCGATCAAAGAAAGTTTGGTAAAATTTCGGTTTAAAAGTTAAATGAAGCGTTAGTTACACTGATTAAGGTAATGCAAGATCAGGTGTTCAAAAGTGAAATTCATAGTCTTAATAACTCTCAGCATTTACCAAAACAAAGTTCAGTAAGAAGTCTTGATCCTTTTATATCTATAAAAGAATAAAGTAGTAATGGTGTCTTACGCGTGGGTGGGAGAATTCGATATTCTGATGAAAAATATGAGACAAGGTTTCCTATTATTCTACCCCAAAGGCACCCCTTAACCAGATTTATAATTAATCAAAATATATTACTTGCTTTATGGTCTAGCTTTTCAATTTTCATCAAAAAATGGATGGTTTGCCCAAAGACAGGGTAACACCTCATCGGCCGTTCCTGATATCGGGGGTCGATTTAACCGAATCGCTCAATTTAAAAGACGGAAGATCAAGAAATCGCGCAATTGTGAAAGCATATATGTGCCTGTTTGTGTGCTTTCCAACAAAGAATGTGCACATCGATTTAGCTGGTGATTTAAGTACAAGTTAGTTTCTTAATTGTTTAAAAAATTTGTCTCTCGTAAGCAATTGTGTCCTCGAATTTACTCTGGTAATGCAACCAATTTTATTTGGGGTAATAACGAATTAAAGAAAATAGGGGATTTACTCGGACGGTTAAACGATGATAATAAATTTCATAATTATTGCTTACAATCTCACATTGATTGGCATTTCATCTCCCCTCGATCACAGCATCACGGCGGTCTGTGGGAGTAAGCAATAAAATCCGCAAAACATTTGATTACGCGTATCATAGGTAGTACCGTCCTTACTTTTGAGGCCATAACTACTGTATTTGCGCAGGTAGAAGCGATACTAAATTCTCGTCCCTTGACCCCACTTTCCTCTAAACTAAAAGACCTTCTTGCCCTTGCGCCTGGTCACTTCCTTATGGGGGACGCTTTAAAAGCACTTACACAACTAGTCGAGAAATCATCCAATCGCTTGGATCAGTACCATTTGTTGCAAAAAATGTTCCAGCAGTTTTGGCTACGATGGTCAGCCAACTATTTGTCACTCCTGCAGCAACAAATAAAGTGGCAAGACTTGCAAAAATGTTAAAATTGACGCTATGCTGGTTCTCAAGGAAGACAAACGTCGCACCCTTAAATTAGAAGCTTGGACGCATGGTCGCCCTTCAATCTGACAGGGATCAACTAGTACGCATTGTTAGTGTGCGTACTAGTGCCGGAACTATCAAACGTTCGGTGCAAAAACTATGAGTTCTACCCGTAGAAACATTTGAAACCTCTTTACACACCAAGAATGTGCTTTAAATCAAAGTGAGAGTGTTGGGGTTTAAGTTGTAATTTAAATGTAAATGCTAAGTAAAATTTGATATTGTTAGATTTAGTCATGTTGAAAGACAAAACTTCCAAGGCGGTATGGTTAATATTGAACATTAGCAAGAATCTAAACAACACGTGACAACGCCGCATTTAATGATCGAACCTTCTTCTTTCCAAGATGTCCGTCGGCCAAGTATTAGTTTCGGTAGCTCCGTAAAAAGTATGCAAAATATAGGAATAGCTATAGCTCCACTGACGAGCTGTTATACAGCGAAACGCGTCTGGGGATGAATCCAGCGAGGGAAAGCAACTAACCTTTAGATTTCTAATTGTTGGTACTCGGTCCGTATACCGATTTGGCTTTTAATGCTGCGCTCCTGGCGGCGATTCCTGTGAGAATACCGGCTCGCCGGGTTTTTGCAGGAGTTTGCTTCTCCGTTTCTGACTGATTCTTGTTAGACGGGCCAGTTGATGCATTTGATTGCCACGAGATGTCGCTTAAAGGCTACATCTGCCATTACTTAAAACAATTTCTGTTGGACGTCATCATAATAATTGTAAATCAATAAGAAAACATGAGGAAACTAAATATAGGCCAAAAATATTAAAATTTCATGCGATATTAAATGTACTAAAAACTTGAAATATTCTTCTTTGAGACGAACCCACTTATATATAGCAATGTTTTTCTTTAATTTAAACTTGAAGAAATTATTATAATTTGAATTTTATTGGCCGACAGTTGGCAACAGAATTGTAAACGGTTCGGTGTCGCTAGCTCGTTCGTTGATCTGCTTTGACGTTTTGTTTTCATTTCTCGTGTTGTTTTCTCTTGTCGTGCGTGAATTTTTTAACAAAAACTGCAGATCGTTTCATAAAGAGCATTAAAACGTGTTTTTTTTTTTTTAAGAACAACAAAAGTGTGCATACATATCTCTGTCCATTACATTGGTTTACTATTTGTGAAAAATGCCAAAGCATTTAAATAGCCAGTGCTAATAGCTTCTCTAATCAGCTATTTTTAGAAAGAACTTAACAACAATGGTGCATTGTTGCCCTTGGTCGACATATTTTATTTCTATTCTTTACTAATTTTTAGAGTGTAATTCTGCAATAGTCATAATGCAAAGAATAGAACAATACTCAATACTAAAAACATCAATACGACTATTTCCCTCAGAACATGAGTACCTGCTTTGGCATTCCTTTAATGGTTAGGGCTTCTTTTTATTCGTCCAGGTTACTCGGCTTCGAGTGTCTCTACTTATCATGTTCCAGGCATAATCTTTGGGGATAAGGCGGAACTAGTGGGGGAGGGGGACAGGAAAGAGCCAATGCAATAAAATGGGACTTTCTATCTACTTTGCATCTCAAAGTCAATAGGAGTGCCCCCCCCCCCCCAGAAAAATTCTTTAGTTACGCCTATGGGTTAAGATCTGGGCTACATGGTGAAACCAATTTGGATTTTTGGCAAAAGAAAGTATATTATTATGTATCTAGTTAGTTCATATTTAAAACAATTATTGTGTATTTAAACGGGAATAAAGTAATACTTTCCTGCCTGAATGATTTGGAACGGCAAGCCACAGCGATTACATTAGGGTTTTACAATGTCTTGTTTTTTATTCAGGAAACATATTCCTAAAGTTTACTTTTACGAACTTTAGTTAGGTTAGTTTTTAATAATGAAAAATTTTAACTTTGAAAATCAACCTGATAACGTCGCTGTAAAGCAGTTCAATATTTTAAAAACGTAGTTGTATAGTAACCATTAGCTTAGATTTTAAAACTTTTTTCATATTTGGTGAAAAGCTTAACGTAAAAACTCAATTTTTTATATAAAATAATCCTAAACCTAAATATCAAATTAAGGCTTTGTGAACCACATTCTATTTATAATTTCACTGGCAAGTTACTGGAGAAGAATTAATTATTGTTGTTTTAATAAAATGTTCAGGTTGATTTAGAATGTTAATAAGATAATTACCATATTTGAAAGTTACTTATTTAGTTCATATTTGCAATTTTTGTGTTCTTTGTTCTAAATGTTTCTTTTATAGATTCTATATGTGCAGAAGCAATGACAATAATATAATTTTGTTAAAACTAAAAACTTGAACTAAGTACTTAGGTTACCTTACTTAAACTAAATCGTTTGTTATGATAAGGCGCTGCACTGCAGGATTAATCCTTTATTGAGCTCTGCGAGCGGTACGTGTGCGCAGGAAATGATTCACGTTGGTCATGAATCTTTGGAGATTACACTCGTTGGGGAACACGGCCTCAGGGAGGTCGTTCTAGAGTGATGACGTTCTTCAGATAAAAGAATTTCTAAACAGTGTCGTTCGAGGGACACTAAGCTGAACCACGTACGGGTGGACTGCAGTGGCTCATCTTGTATTTTTACCATGCACCGTTCTGGGTGGAATCAAGCGGGCAGCCTCCGTGGAGTACTTGCACTGAAAATATTTGTAAAATAGACTCAAGTCGCCAACGTCGCCTTTGATGTTTAAGGCGTTCCAGGTTATTCCTCAGTTCATGGTCACCGATCAAGCGAATGGAATCTAGCAATATCATGGTATGTTCAGGAGCAGAGCCCCAAATAAAAACTCCAATCTTCTGCAAGGCTGTCTCAGCAATGGCCGCAACGTGACTATGCAAAGACATATGACTATCTAAATTAACGCCCAATAATGAATTGATAAAGCGAAGGGAATCGACTGTCCATCCGCCATGACTATATTCGGTTCTTCGACATTAACTTTTTAGAAAAAAATTCCCCCGAGGTTTTTTTAGCATTAAATTCTACATGGTTTCTGTCACCCCAAGACAGAATTTCTTTCAGGTTGTTGTTGAGATGTGAGACCTCTTGCTGCCTATAGAGATGTGCATTGGCAGCCGATGTCCAAGCATCCAAAGTAAAAGATGAAACCAGGGTGCTGTCACCAGAGAAGCTATATATAGGATTTTTACTTTTTCCAAAAGATCGTTATTGTATAGTAAAAAGAGGATGGTCGACAATATAGAGCCTTGAGGGACTCCGGCGTTAGTGTTATATGTGTCTGAAAGAAATCCGTCCATCACCTTTCGCAGAGAACGGTCTTTAAAAAAGCTCGACAGCCATGAACAATATTGAACTGGCATTCCGTATGCTCTCACTTTAGTTAGGAGCTCCTCATGCCATACTCGGTCAAAGGCCCGGAAAATGTCCAGTGCTACCGCCCGGGACTCCCCACGATGTCCTGTTGCGTTATTCCAAATGTAAGTAACATAAGCGAGAGGGTCTGTTGATTTAGACTTACGAAATCCATACTGGCGGTCACTAATAATGTTGAAGCTTTCCAGGTACTCTAATAATAATCTGAATGTGTTAGAGGTGGAATGGTTGACTTGGTAAAGTTCCGACTGACGGCCTTAGCTACCGACCAAAATGATCTTGAGCCGTTAGGACATTCAAGAAGATTTTATTTAATCCACTGGTTGTGAGCTTCTTTGCTTTGGTTTATCGTTTGCTTGCATTGATTTCGAGCGTTGACAAAAATGGTACGATTTTCGGCGGTAGGGTTTTGAAGCCAATGTCGGTAGAAATATTTTTTTCATTTAACAGCTCGTTCGCAATTTTTGGTAAACCAAGGCTTGCCGTTATAAGGGCACCGTTTTGAGAAAGGGATAAAGGCTTCCATGCCAGTAGGTATAACTTCCGATACTTCTCTAGCACAGATGGATGGATCATCAGAGGTAAAACAAACGTTCCGCCAAGGAAAGGTTCGAAAATGGTCCTTTACGTCATCCCACTTAGCTGATGTATAACAGGGCCTCCGAGAGCCGACACGGGCCCTGGGACTGGACAGCCTCCAGTGTTGCTAGGTATGCGCCGAAGGCGCTAAAATAACGCGCCGTAGGCGCCAAGAAAATAGCGCCGCAGACGAAAAATTTTTGGGTGCCAAGCCCTATTTTGATGATAGTGCTTGCTTTTCAAGTAGATAGTGCCGCATGCCACTTTTTTTGCCTTTCATTTAAATTTAAAATATATATTAATAAATAAATTATTAATTAATTTTAAAAAATAAATAAAATATTAATAAATTTTTTACCGTGCTTGTAGTAGGTATATTTCTAATGCGGATCAATTTGCGATTCACGCCCGGGCCCCTCCAGGCCCCGGGCCCCAGGAATTTGTCCCGTCTGCCCCCCCCTCTCGTCGGCCCTGTGTATAATGCCAGATTTTGCGTGGTTTAGGAGGCTGTTCGGCACTGATTGGTAGTTTGTTCAGTGCCAAAATAAGGTTATGGTCAGACGTTCCTAACGGAGCCTTCATGGTGACAGTGCACAAGTCGGATTTTGAAGTTAAGAGAAGATTCAACAAACTAGCAAAATCACCATCTCGGTCTGGAATCCCAGTTAGTTCACCCACGAGTTAGGTGAGGCCAGAGCTATTGGGAAAGGATTTGGCTTGGTGACCTTGCTCGTTGGTTATATTTGAGTATTTAAGCCAGTTGACATTATGAATGTTAAAGTCGCCAAAGATGACAACTTCGGAATTGGGATGGTGGGTTCGCAAAAAGTCGAAAGTATTAGCAAGTAAGGAGAACAACTCTCTATAAAGGGTATACCTTTGCGGCCAGTATAGGCAGCAGATGAATTTAGTACTTTTCTGCGTTGATATTTAAACCACATTACATCAAAGTCGTTAGGCTCGAGAGTCTCCTTTCGTTCGCAAGAAATATTACTGCGGATACGGATAAGTCGGTGATGGAAGTCGTACCCAGGATATAAATAGCTGACCGTACTTATCGATGGTTTAACATTTGTTTCGGTTAGTGCGAGTGCATGAGGTTTGGTGGATTGTAGGATGTTAATGGACTGCATTGATGTTCGAGTTCACTCCTCTTATATTACAGAAGTCTATCTGGAAGCTGCTAATCTCGGGTCTTTAAACAACTCCAGTATTCACACCATTCCCATTTAGAATATTGTTCAAAGGACCCGCATGGCTGTGGATGATTGGATAATTTTGCTTGATGATGCACCAGGACCCACCCCCACCCGGAGATTTGATCGGGGGCGATTTTAACTTCGGAACATATTGATCTTGGAACCATCATCATAGCGTTTTCTTATATTTCCCACCCTCAAAAAGCAACTTCACGCCACCTAAGCTCATGCGATGATATTTCACCGGGCGATGTTAGGTGAGCCAACGTCTACCATCTACTTACTATATCTACTACTAAATAGGAGACATGTCCGCTTCCTACTTTTAAACATGTTATCATTCTACCTCCAAAGATCCAAGAATATTGGTAAGCACTTGATGGGAGTTGCCAATCTTCTGAAATTTATTAGTACATACAGAGAAACGTTTAGTTCCCGATCGTCATCGTCACCGAATACCTTTGAAATACGCATCACAAGTGCACCAAACAGCAATATTCTTGTTTTTTCGTAGCCCGCAAAACGCAGTATCAGCCGACATGTTATTTAGTTCGGGGAACACCTAGTTTAAATATACAAAGTAAAATTTCAATTGCTCAATTCTGGCAGAATAAATTTATTTTATAGTCCCTGTATAATTAACAATACCAAATTAATATTGCTATAACTGAACGGTGTATTATTGTTGTAAATAAATTTAAATTCATTTAATACAATATTTATTAAAACAGTTCTTCAATTAATATATAAATAATGTATTTTATTATGTACTTTCCGGAATTCGACGAAAATCTTTTAAAATTTTGTCTCAAGTTTTAATTGGTTTAGTAAAATAAAACTTTTATTTTAGTAAGTAAATTTTTTTCAACTGAGTCGTTTAATAGCCGCAAGAAATGATCTAATTTTTGACAGTACTTTACTTTTGCCCTGAAAACGCAAACATAAAACTAAGGCAAATACATAATTCGCAGATTTTCCGTATTAAAGGGATTAACAAACTTTGCCTTCAATACAGAAACAAAAACTTGCTGCACGTAATACGAATGTAAATATCAACATTAAGCTGTTGGCTCCACCTTAGGCCCCATTTACAGCATACCGAGGTACTGATTAAGATTTTAACTTCTAGTTGATACTCGTATACTATAATGTATTTATTTTATTATTATGTAGAGGGAGGGAGACCGTGGATACATTGGACAACTTTTAATTATTTTGTTCTAAGAGTTTCTTTACTTAAGAATTAATTGCGTCATATATTTTCTGATTCATTAGCTTTATTGTTTTGCTATATAGCCATTTTTTAAGAATGCGTTTTTATTTTTTAAGGAACTTTAAAAAACTCTACTACAGTTGTCCATTATATCCTCAGGTCTGGGGTAAGGATGGAGAGATAACGTGAATATTTTGGACATATTTAAAGTTCAAAAAATAAAAGCCGGGAAGAGTAATTATTCAACACATGCGTAACTGCTTCCAAGGCATACATTGAAGACGTTCTGTTTAATCTCACGTTATATAATATTTAATATTTAAACTTTAAAATCGAATTAAAACATAATTATTCAATTTGCTTTAGATGGGCTAACTAACCTAAACTAAAATCAATTCTTTTTTTTAGTTCAGCCAATTCTGTCTGATGTTTTGTTGTGATATATCCATGAGAGCTGCGGAGAATCTTCTAGTGACGTGTTACAATCTTCAAGAAAAATATCACTCTTCTTCGATCGAGTACAAGGAACTGGATATTTTTGCAAGCAAATTAATTAACAGAAAAATAAAATTCACTGCAGCAAATTATTTCGACATAAATAGAAGCACCATGTTCGGACTTTTCTGGAATATCACCACGTGCTTTATTGCCTTAGTGCAGTTTGATTCTGCCAAAGCTAATTCGAAAAATACATAAAGATTGCCTGGGCTAAATATTATTTGGCGTGTCCCCATGTAAAAAGGAACTGTTTATGAGAGCGGGCATTAAGACGGTGTCTGATAACTTCCGATGGTTATATTAATATAGATATATTACGGCTAAAAATGTATTTGTAAGAACATGATATACAGTGTGTCCATGGTTGGAGTATCGCACTTAAGTAAAATATCTTGTTTTAAGGTAACTTCTGATCAAAAGTTTTACTTATATTCGAAAGCTGTAATAAGTGATCAGAATTACGATATGATATTTATCTTAAATTATCTTAATGTTTGCTTGTTAGTTGTTATTTTAGCCTTATAAATAAATGTATTTAACTAAGTTAAAAGCAAATCATAGGTTATTACACAATTTTAGTTAAAAACAAATCCGAAAATAAATTTTCTGCAAATAATGGCGTTCATAACAATTCTTTTCATCCGATTCAGCATAACATCTTCTCCTTTAGTTTTAAATTTGTGTATTTTCTTTAAATAAATTGTGGTTAATTGTTGCTGTCAACTACATAATATAGTAAAAATGATAAGTAACTATGTAAAACCTTTCTTACAAAGAACTTAGTAAAGGACATTATTTATTACTAATATTTTTCTGTGGCAGCATCCTTTCAAGAACCACTGACTGTTTAAGAGTTTAAGAGTGCTGTTAATAGTAATTTTTTTGTTGCCAATGACGTCCTTTATTACCTGTTTTTGTTTGACTCGTGACTTAGGGACTTAGGGGAAAACCTGTAAGTAAGTAATTTTGACTGATATCATTTGACAGAGCTGAACTGACCTGAACTAACCGATTTTTTAAATACTCTAATAATTCCTCTTCAAAAAGTACTCCTAATATATTTTGATAAAACTGGCGGTTTTGGAGATAAATCTTATGCGAAACACTCAAAAGTAATGCTAAACCAAAACAGGTAAATTAAAATAGGCAGGGTATGCTAATGTGCATTTAATTTTTGAGAAGCGCTTTCCAACTCTTTGAAGGCAAGAAGACTTTATGCTGAAAGATTTTTAGCTCAGACATTGTCATGTCTATAAACCTTTCAAAAAGTTGATCAAAACTTAATTAATTTACAATGTTATTAGAATACAAAAATAATGGAAACGTCTAAAATTTTATTTTGGGAAGAGTTCAATATTGAGTCCATATACTATACCAGTTTCAACTAGCAAAACACAGTGTATTTTTAAATTATTTTAGGATGTACTTGTATCAAATGAACTGCACTCCAAAAATGTATTAAATGTTAACTTGCATATATCCCCTCGTTGCATGTAGGTACCATCCATTTCGGCAATACAAATTGACTTAAAGCAAAAATACAGGCTGCTTCAATTTAAAAAATAAAGATAATACACACAGCTTTTTAGCTGGTTGTTCATATCAGATTAAAATAGTGGATAAGTTGGTATAAGCAGGACAGGATAAAAAGCAAGTGATCTTGGATATAAGTTTTTATTACAAAATGATAAAAATTATTAAACAACAAATCACCTTTTAAGAAGACGATACAAGTTTCGACAATTTTAAAATAAGTTTTGTCCCGAAATTACCTTATTTTTCCTTATATTGAAATCTAATCCGTGATGTTAATATAAAAGGTAATAACTAAGTTTCATGAAAAAATATGGATAATATAGCGATCAGAACATTAACAAATTTAAAAAAAATTTTACCTTCATTTATCAAAATATTTTTTTTTTTAATAGTTTAGCAAATTAACCAGAGAGAGATGTGGTCAATTTATAAATTAAAATAGTTCGTTTATGTTATATGTTCGGGTAAGATTGAGATCAGTAAAGTAATTTATGCTAAAAAGCAAGAGGTAATAGAAAAATTTCGAACAGAACAGAACATAATTTAAATTCTAAACATCAACAAAAATGACGGTTTAATAATTTTAGTAAAACGAAATAAAAATATTGATTTCTCATACGTACAATTGGCTAACTCAGGAGCAACTCTCAGTAGATTTAACCTTGAAGTAAACAATGCAAAGGCATTATAACTAATAGACCAAATTGTTTACATTTTTAAGTGGCAAGTCATTATACCTTCTTTATTATTTATCCCTATCGCTCAAAATTGGACCTTGGCCAGCTTTATCTGTCTGTTAGAAATGTTAGGACAACATTTTTTAAAAAGATTGAATTAGTAATTGCAGTAACGTCCAGAACCTAATATACAAAAAAGTTAAGGTGTGCGTATCAAATTATGCATTCATACTTGTAATGTTATGCGGATATTTTTGTGACAATCCGATTTTGTCACAAATGAAATTATTATAATCTAATGCCTCATATCACATGTCTGACTTGTATTGTGTCTTTCAAAATTTGTATTTTGCCTTTTTAAAACGATGTTTGGTTCCCTGTATAAAAGTAGATACGTACCTAAGGTCAACGGCCTCTGTTTTCGTTGCCTTTGACAAGGCAAGGCTACATTATCCTCCCATTTTAAATCATATATCTCCCTGGAATACACTATCCGAGACTTATACTAGTGTTTCATTATGTAATTCAAATATATTACTTTGTTTTCAATTTTTATGATCACCTGTCAGGTTGACTAATGAAATTTCTAGGTTAATATTCTTCTTCTGAAACATGTTTGGGCCAAAATATTCAGCAATCCAAACTTCATAGACCGTTTGCCCCTCGAATAGCAGGGATATACTGGGACTTGGTTTTTCTTTAAATAATTTATAATGGATTGCAGATATTACGAATTGACTTCTTATGTAAAACTAAATTTGGGTACATCTGTTTCATCTCTCATGGCTTGGAGTATCTGCAATTAAATGGGCATGGCTCTGGAGACTTCATTCCGTGTCGCCGCCAGTGTGTGAACTGGTCTCTCTCCTGTCGGATCGAACGATAGATCAGGCCGGAAGTGAGTCGCCCTAAATTCGCTTCCGGCACATTTTTTTTAACTTTTAACCTAAAATTCTTGAGTGACAACACTTAACTTCCAGCGATCGACGAGGCAACAAGCGTTTCTGGATCCAGGGCTATTCAAGCCATCTGTTGTCCAGGATTTTGGATCTGGAAGCGTTATTTTTTGTGCCCCTTTAGTTTGCTTTGCTTTGATTTGGTTGTCGGGGCCGCAGAAAGCCACATCGTGGGATTTTTTGTCACAAGTTGTTCGCTGTTGAAGGTAAGTTTTTTTATATTTCATGCCGTTTCTTTGTCAATTTTTCAACTGTTCTCCTAAAACACCTTCTGGGGCTATCTTTTAGTTAAGTCGGGTCACTAAAACCGTAAGGGGCTGACCATCTGGAGCATACATCATCGTTGAGACCCCCAATTTCAATTTTAAAGACCCTACAGCTCCCGTTAGGTAAGCGTAATTCATTTTTCTTTCCTATTTTTCCCTGTATATTGCTTCCAAACCGCCATAATTTAACACCACGTGCTTTGTCAGATAAATGTGCCTTTTGTTTTTATGACCGAATATAATTGGTCTCGTTAGCTAAGTAATTAATATTCTTTATTGTTTTACGATTAAGTGGACCCCATTTTACCCATGCTAAAGGATTTTCTTTTTTTTGTTACCTGTCTACTGTCAATTTGGTTTAAATTCAATTAATCTTGACCTTGAAATTTAATTAACTTTATTTAAACTCTATAATTTTTTCTTTATAAAGGGGTCCAACTTACTGCTTTATTTTGGTACGTTTTCTTTGTTTTATATAGCACAAGTTTGCTTGAAGGCCAGTGTGACATGGTATCTTAATTCATACAGTACAGGGTGTGCCCGAAATATAAAATATTATTTAAGTGTATCAAAATCAAATCACATATACTTTATCGTTGAGATTAACCAAGCAGACTTTCAGGCTATTGCCGATTACGATGTAAATCTTTTAATGTCTACAGACGTAAAGTAACTTAAACAATGTAGTTATACAGCATTCACTCCTCATCGAATAAATTATTTGATCAAATTTGAGATGATGTAGTTGCAGATATTTTGATTATAATTATTATAAATCCACCAATTTGTCAAGATGGTTCTTGAATGGACATTTTTAGTTTGTATTGTTTATTTTAAACGGTAACACTAAAGTCTGATGAGCTCTCTTTTTAATAGCGGCATATCCTGATTATGTAATTATTTTTTTTATTATGTCCTAGCTTAAATAAATTATTGATTGGTCTGCTGTTTGATAACTAATATGTTGAGATTACTTGTGCTAAATTTTATATAGTTGTATATTTTCTTTATGTGTGTACATAATTGATTCTTTTATTTTATGATGTAACCTTAGTACATAGGCGTACGTGCTGGCTTGATAAATTTATTTTATTTTAAGTTTTTGGCTCTTCAAGCTTAATTAAAATAGTTGATCACTATACTAACGTCCCTTAATATAATTTTACAAATTTATTTTTTTTATCTCCAACCAAAACTTGATTTGTGACTTTAATTATTTTTATTTACATTTTTCAAAATTAATTTAATTCAAATTTAATTCTTGCTTATAATTTAACATTTTTATAGTTGCTTTAATTCTTTTTATATAGTTTTAATTTTGCCATTTTAATTTAATTACTTTATTATAAATTTATTGTACGAAGGGAAAAGGAACTAGTTAATTTTTTATTAATAAGCCCTCAGCTAATGCTTTTCCCTTTTTTTAATAGGGTCTTCTTCTCCGTCTTCTTCTCCATTCTTCTTTTTTCCTGTTCTTCTTTTCTTATGTTATATTCTGACGTCTTGTTGACGTCCCTCGACGCACCATCGTCTTCCTTCCCCATTGGAAGAAGCCCACGATCAGCAGTAGTGTACTGCTTAACAGGTTTATTATTTTTAAGACTAACCCCCATATATTTTTTTATTTGAGTTAATAAAGCCAGCAATAATCTTAATTCTTTGTGGTTTTATTTGTACAGCTCCCCCTGTGGTTTTCTTTTCTTTTTTTCTACCTAAGTTGAGAAGTCCAGCTGAGAGTGAGGCCCCAGCACCATCTTGGAGGTTTCCGTTTTGGCCTGGCTGCAAAACGGTGGCGCCCTATTTAAAACCCCCCCTTACTCTCTGGCAATAGAGCTAGGGCATTTGCACGCGGTCCCTCAGCCTCTTACCTCAGCTTGGCTTCGTTTTAGCTTCACTTAAATTTCACTTAATTTAAATAAATTATCTAATCAAAAAAAAAAAAAAAATAAATAAAAATAATTTTTTTTTTAATAACAGCGAAAGACGCGTTGCATTTTATTAAAATCTGTTAAAAACTTTAAGAAGTATTAAGATTATTATTATATATATATCAGGCAACACGGCAACATTGTAATACGATTTTACAACTGGAGAGATTTCAAGAATGGCGGTAGCGATTGCGACGTTGGCAGTCTGGTCTAATAACAGAACTAGTTTCTACTTTTGTGGCCTTTTTGCAGTTTATTTTTAATTTCTCTGTGTACCTATTTGTCTAAACATTAGTGTAAAAATAAATAATTATGGTTCATGCCTGTGTAGGGTGTAAAAAAGTGGATCATTTTAATCCAAATTTAACATATCATCGGTAAGTATGGTTGTGAACTAATTTATCATTTTCAAAATAAATAGCCCTAACATTGATGAAATGTAATTAACAACCGAAACTGCTTCGACAGTAGGAAAATTTCAACCTATTGAAAATTATGCAGCTATAGAAAATGCTACATCTAGAAAATGGTATATTAAATTAGTACTTATACAGGGTGCCCATTTACAACACACTGTTA
Source organism: Polydrusus tereticollis (assembly GCA_963920685.1). Lineage (NCBI taxonomy): Eukaryota > Metazoa > Arthropoda > Insecta > Coleoptera > Curculionidae > Polydrusus > Polydrusus tereticollis. The sequence goes on from OY987331.1 coordinate 65,196,035, forward strand.
AAAAAAATAATTTTTTTGTATAAAGTAATTTAGGTCAAGTGAGGTCATTTAGGACCACATTTAAATTTTTTTTTAATACACCAAGTGTTCAATAGTTAATATAATTTAAGATATCCAGTTTAGTTGCTTGAAGCACACAGGTCATTTAAATTTTGGTCAACATTTTATTTTCACAGAAGTTAAAATATATTTGAAACGGCTTGTTTTGGAAAGAGGAACCATAACAGTAACTGGCACTTATTTAGTTCATATAATCAGAATATGCAATAATATACAGGATATTCCATTTAATATTCTACAACTTTAGTGTACAGGGTTATCCAACCAAGACTGGACAAAGCGATTTTTTGACTTTTCCTGTACTTTTATAAAAAAACTGAAATAGCCATCTTAAGTCATTTTCTCCCGCGAATTCGAATATCTTCAGCAAAAAACAATTGAACATCAAACAAAAGTACTAGGGGTCACTTTGATATTTTTTTAAATGGGATGCCGTATTTTTAATGAGCTTATCCGATTTCTCATATAAATTTTGATCTAAAATGTTGGATTTTTAATTCAAAAACGCCTTTTTTCTTCAGTTTTAAATTCGGAAAATGTTCGTCTACCGTAAGACTAATACCTGATAGATGGATACCCGTTTTACCTGTTCACCCTTTAACCTGCTTTAAAGCGTCCGTCAGTTAGACAAAATAATCAAGTTTCAAATTTCTATATATTTTTCACGAATTAATTACAAATTTAGTAGTTTTTGCAAATCTATTATTGCTTACGTATAAAAAAAGTATGACATATTAGAAAAAACTATAAACTAAAGTGAATAACCTTAATCTCAATAATATAATTGTTCTATGTGCCCTCCATTATTTTCAAAACATGACCGATGCCCCCTTTTCAATCTCTCCAAAGAATCTCTTACAATATTTTGGTCCTGGTTAAGTCTATTAATTTCATTTATAATTTTTTGCTGAATGTCCTCCAGACTTCTGTTGGGTCGTTGATAAACTACATTTTTTAAATGACCCCATAAAAATGTATCCATTGGCGTGATATCGGGGCTATTTGGTGGCCAATGAATTGTTCCGTTACGGCCAATCCACTGATTGTAACGCTCGTTTAGGTATGTTACCACTTCTCGAACTGCATGAGGCGGAGCACCATCCTGCTGCCAAATGATATTGTTGTAGGCTTGCAATGGCAACCTTTCCAAGAAATCCTCGATATCGTTATGAAGAAAATGGAGGTATCTTTGGCCTGTTAAAGAGCCACGATAAAATAGTGGTCCAATAATTCGATTTTCTAACATCCCACACCAAACATTAAGTGAGCTCCAACCTTGAAACTTTATCATTTCATATCTATGAGGGTTAACTGCTGCCCAGTATCTTGTATTTTTCCGATTGTATACCCCCGATGTTGTAAATGACGCTTCGTCACTCCATAGAATTTTATTATATAAATTATAATCTTCGTCTTGCTCTCTCATCAGCATTGAAGCAACAAATCGAAATCGCAGTTCTTTTTGAAGCTGTGTTAAGTATTGAACGGGAAGGATGCAATATGGTTTTAGACCACATTTTTTTAAAGTTCTGTGAACTGTTCCATAGCTTACTCTCCGGAGCCCTGGACCATACCTTACTTCTCGTACCGCTTGCGGAATAGAACTCTTCGGATTTATAGTAAAATATTGAACAATAGCTCGATCCCTTATATTCCGTCTTTTCATCTTTCTTGGCTTATCTTTCAATGTCTTACTTTCTTCAAATAGGGTCTTAATTCTGAGAATTGTATCCACTGAAATGTGTCTCTGGAAACTCTCAAAAAATGTTCTTTGTGTTTGTCGAGCATTCTCTCCACTTTTGTAATATAATTTTATTACATTTAGCCGTTCTTCTAAAGAATATTTCATTATTTGTAATTAATTCGTGAAAAATATATAGAAATTTGAAACTTGATTATTTTGTCTAACTGACGGACGCTTTAAAGCAGGTTAAAGGGTGAACAGGTGAAACGGGTATCCATCTATCAGGTATTAATCTTACGGTAGACGAACATTTTCCGAATTTAAAACTGAAGAAAAAAGACGTTTTTGAATTAAAAATCCAACATTTTAGATCAAAATTTATATGAGAAATCGGATAAGCTCATTAAAAATACGGCATCCCATTTAAAAAAATATCAAAGTGACCCCTAGTACTTTTGTTTGATGTTCAATTGTTTTTTGCTGAAGATATTCGAATTCGCGGGAGAAAATGACTTAAGATGGCTATTTCAGTTTTTTTATAAAAGTACAGGAAAAGTCAAAAAATCGCCTTGTCTAGTCTTGGTTGGATAACCCTGTACATATAACTTTTTTTTGAGCCACCAGGAATATTTCAAATATAAACCTACATTTTACTAGAACAAAAGTAATTTTTAATTTTTTTACCGTTTATCGTACGTGTGTGGTCCGCCAACCATACATTTTTTTTAATTGCATAAAGGTCTAAAGTCACTTAAAGTATATTTTTTACATTTTTTAGAAAAAGGCGGTTTATTGGAGACATGTCCAGTAGCAATTTTTCCACCCCAGCGAGAAGAAGGAAAAACGTCACAACTATAAAAAACACAATTACTGAACAAAGAAAATAAATTTGTAATTTAATAAAACAAGTCCGATACTTTAAAGGTCGAGTGGGGACTATGAAACTCTAAAAAGATTGAATTTGACATGAGTGAACCGAACAAGAAGTTTAAATACAAAATTAATTTTATTCTGGAATGAATAAACCGTTTACCTATATGAAATTTTAGAACTTCACTAATTTTTAAAGTTTTACTCTCAAGTAAATAGGAACAGCGTTCTCATGGTACATGTTAAAGGAGAACTGCTTACAAACAGTCTGTTATGAAGTATGAAATCATTTTCTGGGGCAGAAATAGTTTACTACAGAAGTCTTTGTAGTTCAGAAGCGAGCATTAAGAATTTTAAAAGAATGAGATATAATGCAAAAATGCTTTTAAGACATGTGGGCTCTTTACAGTTTATAGCGTATATATTTTTGAGTATTTGGTGTTTTTCTTAAAAAATAAACACATATTTCAACAACTAACCTTTCACGAATACAATACTACAACTCTTAATTAATTACTTAATAATTTACCGATTGACATCAAATGTATAAATGGTCTAAAACTATTTAAAATCTCTGTTAAAAAAATGCTAGTTCACTTAGAACCATATTCTATAAGGGATTTACTTTTATATGATTAAGTAGTTATTTTTTTGTATAACATTATTCTGTTTGTGACGCCATCTTCTTTTGCGTTTTTTGTAAACATGACTGCAATTAAAAATTATTATTATTATTATACATACATCTTAGTTTTTTATTGTTTATCTAAAAGAATCTTCTATCATAACTTCCAGCTTTTAACAGGAAGTAACAAAATATGACATCTGGTTAAACAGGAGGTTGATATTTGTTGATTTCAACAACCGTAATTTTTCAAATAACAGTATTCTAAGCACCATTCAGTTTAGACATATATAGTACATCTTTCAAAGTGTACTTTTAGGAAAACCAGTATAATATTTTAGTATATTAAAGGCAGTTTTTGAAATAAGAAATGTTTGTGTTGTTTTTTTTTTTAATATAAAGGAGCTAAGATATTTCGTGTCTAAATGGAATTGGGACACTCGTATAATGTCTTATAGATTGTAATTAAAACAAAAGTAGTCTACCTTATAATTACAATTTTTACAAAGGTTTTTATAATGTTTTCGATTCTAATAATGAAATAAAGTTTAGCAACTTTTCTTCAATAGTAGCAGTGTTCTATTTTGAATTTACGTACCTACTCATATTTTGTGATAAATTTGATTTATTTTGATAGCTCTGTCCAACTGAAACTAATTCAAAATTGGAATTTTCAAAATAATCTCTTTCTTTTATACTGGCATTTAGAAATTTTGGAATCTCTCATATTAAAGACGAATTTGTGATTCTGGAATCCGAGATTCAGAATTAATCCAATATGTAAAAAGGATTTCAGATGAAATACAATCAAATAGCCAAACCAGCAATGTGATTATTTTTTTTTATTATAGCATAATATGTTTTGTGGCCTATTATTTCCATTCCTAGAAAAAATTCTGTTACAAAACAAAGTATTGTATTATTTTTATACATTGTTGTTAGGTTTTAACCTCTACATCACTAGCGACCAAAACCGAGGGACGGTTTACAATGTTGGCAATCGGGCCTAAGAGATCTGTCTTTCTCTCTCGCACAATTATTTTAAAACAATAATAGTTCGAACTTTTATGGGAATTATGAATGAAACGTTTAGTCTATTAGTTATAATGTCTTTGAAGCAATGTGACCGTTGGTTTAATAGCAAGGCTTGTACTTCACCTATTTAAAAAAAAAAAAAGTATCAATACATACTTATCTAGAAACCTTGACTGTAACCAATTTCGAAATTTTTGCTGAGGATATTAATATAAATATATTAGATAAAAATGATGATCAAACTGCAAGTTATCTTTCTGCAATGAGTGCTCTAGGTTTTCGGTCATCTATTAACTCAACTACAAGGCCTGTTTCAGCAACATGCTTAGATCACATATTTGTGAATCAGAAACTAAAGTCAAACAAATTATACACCAGCTTTTCTATTATTGAAGAAGATATTACGGATCATAGCCCGGTTATGCTATTTATAAATTAAAAAAATATTACCCAAGGGAATACGACAAAACACCACGAAACTATTACTAAAACTAAAGTAATCATTAATAGATTTAAACAGATTTTACAGGGATTTGACTGGTCTGTTGTAACAAATGAAAAATGTACGGAGAGTGCATCCAATAAAAACTCATATTAAATTATTATCTAATGCTACAGAAACATGCACTAATAGAATAAAAAGACATAGGAAATTAAAATATTCAATTAGTGATAGCATCATCATCTCAATAAAAACCAGAGATAAAATGAAAAAAGAACTTTTAATAATTGTAACACTTAATTACAGCAAGAATATATATCACATAGAAATACCCTAAACAGGTTTGTAACGTTTTTGATAATCATTCAAATGATGTTGAGTTGCCTCGGACATGAAGACTTTTTTTGTTAGGTGTGGGTTTGTCCTATTATCTGACAAATTTTTTAGGGCGTCATCCTACCAGAAATAATACAAAATTTTACAAACACTTGGTAGTTTATTAAACTAAATTGGCTTAACAATGATTGTTGTTACTGGTTTCCGAAGAAACAGTTTTGACATGAAAAGGTGAAAATTAAAATGAAAATATAGCAATGGTCGGCTGGTCTTTCCAAAGTTATCCTTCTGACTGCCAAATACTTAGCTCTGCTTGTCATCCATGAGGTGTGTCCAAGATTCAGTCCTCTTCACCTGGAAGTTGTCTCGATGAGGTGTTCCATGCATAGACTTCAGCAATGGAGAAGGTGAGGGAGACGTCAGGACTTGATTAGACTTGAATTCTTGTGACAGCGATTGATAGGAATAATGACATCAGATGAGCTTGTCAGCCTCAGGTTTACTTGTTTACATGTAATATTAGAAACGTGGCGTTAGACCAGCGAATAATATTGCAATAAAAGGTTTAAAAATGAATACTTAGGTTAAACAGTACCAGTTGTAACTTAAATTTCTATAATATAGTTACAGGATGTTTTAACTCCTTGTTACTCAAGTGAATATGAACAAAGTTTTAAATTTAGAAGTGAAATTACCATGGATAATTACATAAAGCCAAAAACAAAATTTCTTTCATATTAAGTAGTAAAAAGAATAAATGATTTGATTGACCTAAAAGATATTTAAGTTTTAAGTTAATCCAAAAGAAGCATAAATTGTGCCAACAAGATAAAATCTAAGTAATTCAAATACTATACAATGTACAAATATATTACACATATGCTTAACACTAATAGAAAATGCTGCATTCAAAAGTATCCATAACTTTTGTGCAGGTACGATAGACATAACGAGCAAAAGGCAATCGTTTGCAAGATAGATATGCTGCATTCAAAAGTATCCATAACTTTTGTGCAGGTACGATGGACATAACGAGCAAAAGGCAATCGTTTGCAAGATAGATAAATGTGGTTTACCGAGCTACAGGCATTCGTTACCACATGATATTGGTGTACCAGATTAATGTCTTATGGCACCCACGGTAAGATATGTACAAGATAAATTCACGATATGGTACAAGAGAAATTGTATATACAGTGTGACTTAAGATACTATCCATCCAGTACAAGTATGTCGCGCCAATTGAATGAGAAGTTTAAGAAAAAATAGATGTTAAATCAGAATTGATTTCTGACAGATATCAATGAGAGAAACGAGGTGAGTTTTTCAACAAATTCAATTTAGGTTTCAGCTTAGAAACAAAAGAAAAACTCACCTGCTTTCCTCGATATCAGCATCCTGGGATATTCTGTCAGTCACCAGTTCTGTAGAGCCTGGATCTGTCGGTTTCCTTGTGAATGGTCCAGTCAGGTTTACCCTATATCTGGTTCTCACCAATGTTCGTCAAGAACTTAAATAAACTACCAACTGGCCAACGATATTTGCTAAAACGTAAAAGAAACGACAGAGACCCGAAAAATAAAGTTAAATTGAGAATTTAGATATTATTTGACAATGAAAAATGAAATAAACCATGACCGGATAATGAAGAAGAGGTGCTTTTAAATTTAATGCAAAATTATGAATATTGATTGAAATCCACACTTACTGAAGAAATATTATTATTACTGCGTTCTGTTTAGACCTTTAAAAACATTATACTTTACAAGGATAAATGAGATGAATGAAGATTATTAATTTATGACGCCATTATGGCCGGCACGTCTTTTTTTGTTAAAACATAAAAATGTGGAATTTAGTTCGTGCAAAAATAGATTAAAAGGTCATGGCTTACTAGAAAGTAATATTTATGGTTCAATTACATACTTATTATTAGACAAAATATAACTTTAGTGAAGCCGAAACTTAGAGTGACATACCTGTATCAGAACAAAACCAAAAGTGAAGTCAAAAGTCAATAAATTAACCTCCCTGAGTAGAGCGTTTTTCTATTCACAGAGTCAATATAAACTAAACTAAATGTAAGAAATCGATAATCTATATTAAAGAATACCCTAGAAATCTATGTTTTAGAACGGCAAATTTACAGTTGCTCCATTCATGTATACAAACTTAAAGAATCGATATTAACTGCAGTATGCAGAGTTCTCCATAGATGGCAGCGCCAATACCTAAAGATTTATTATACTTTAAAATCCAGTGTAACGAAATAACTTTTATTTACGTTACAGGTTAATACATAAACAAGAAAAGACTATTACGTGAACAAAATTAAATATAATCAAAATGACATGAGAAAGCTTTATAATATTATCAGAGACACAATTTACGATTAAGTCACGAAACAAAGTATAAATATAAAAAATAATAATGACGAAAATTTACTCGGAATGGCTAATTACTCTAACAATAATTACATGCATATCGGAACTGATATGAAGAAAGATATTCGTTCACCACAATTAACATATCACCTGGACTATTCCATACCTGATTCTCTTTACTTAAATCCCATAACAAGCAACGAAGTAATAAAATATATAGCAACTTTAGCTGAAGTGAAGGGTGAACAAAAATTGTGCACATTGGCATAGTACAGTGATAACTGTTTCCAAGTTTCGGGTCAAGCCTGAGGAGGTTCTAGATGCACTGGTCACTTTATATGAAAATAACGGTCCACCACTGATGTTACTTCCTATTTTATTACAAAATGTGCTTCTTTACTATCTATTCCCCTCACCATATTATTTAACTTAACCAGTGCGAGTTTCCTAAAAAATGGAAACTGGCAAGTGTGATTCCCAATTTTGAAATTGGCAGGTGTGATTCCCAATTTTGAAATTAGCAGGTGTGATTCCCATTTTTGAAATTGGCGTGAGAGATACTGTAACAAACTATAAGTCTGCAAGCAAGCTTAACAGTTTTGGTAAAGTTGTTCAATTACTTGTCGACAATATTTTGATCAATACCGTAGAACATCAGATTATTTTAGAACGACACGGCTTTTTCCATAAACGATCAATTAAATTAAACCTAGTAAGCTACTCTGAACATATTCTTTCTTCAATGGACAATCAAATTCATGCGTGCTCAGTCTCTTCTGATTTTAGCAAGGCATTCAATAATATCGACCACATCCCAATAAAAAAGCTAGGTGACACCGGTGTATACGGGGAGCTCCATACATTGTTAACTTCATATATTTTTAATATATCACAGTATGCAGCAGTAAACGTAACTTCTGGAGTTCTACGAGGTTTCCATCTGAGGTCTTTACTCTTTATAATCTAATTAAATGGCACAACACAGTGCTTTAAGTCTTAGACGATATGAAGATTTTCTCCTCCATAGGAAGTATTGGTGACTTTTTGCTGCTGCAGTATGATTTGTATTAGTTTTTACTGTATTGCAAAAATAATAAAGTTTTTCTAAACAGGATTCTTCTAGGTTCTTTTTCTTCTAGATAAACGTACATTTATATCCTTTTCAAGAAATTTTATTATTTTCTCCTATAGTTACAATTTTGGCGGAATTTTACTTAAACAAGTTGACAAAATAAAAGATCTTGGTGTTATATATGACAAGAAAATGATTTTTGGAGAGCACATTGATTACATCACCGCTAAATGTAACAGTATATTAGGTTTTATAATTAGATCTTGTAAATATACATCAGGCATGGGTAACCAACGGCCCGCGGGCCAAATGCGGCTCTCCAGTGGATCTTGTCCGGCCCGCCATGGAAATGTTTAAAAGTAGAATTTGTTTGTAAACTCCTTTTCTATTACCCGTTAACAACTCGTATGTAGGTATTTTTTTATTGCGAATTCGTTTCCTTTACATCTGATACGGCCGTAGTTCATTTCTTTATTTTGCACGAGGCGGCAGCGCTGCGTTAGAACCAGTTTAGCGTTTGGAAATGTTAGAAGTGCAAAATTTAGGTAAATAATGTTATAAATTGTTTTGGAGCTCTGGAAAATTTATTTCTAAAATATGTCGGGACCCTCAAGTAGTAAATACAGAAAGGTTGATCAAGAACGTCGTACCTTTCAAGAAAAGTGGACCCAAGAATATTTGTTTGTTTTTTATAAAGAAAAGCCAATTTGTCTGATATGCAATGAATCCGTTGCGGTTTTAAAAGAGTACAATTTAAAAAGACATTATAACACGAAACATTTGCAAAAATATGAAAGTTTAACAGGGCAACTAAGAAGTGACAGAATCGAGAAGTTAAGAAAGAATTTAGCCGGTCAACAAAATATTTTTGTTAAACGCAGTGAAGAAGCTAAAGATGTCATTCGGGCAAGTTATATTATTACTAAGAAAGTGGCGGAATATTCGAAGCCGTTCTCAGAAGGCGAATTTGTGAAAGAATGCTTAATCGAATTGGCAACTATCTTGTGCCCAGAAAAAAGAAAAAAGTTCGCAGAAGTTAGTTTATCCAGAAGAACAGTCACAAGACGAATAGATGCAATGGCCGAAAACATAAAAGTTGCTCTTGGAGAAGTAGTAAAGAAGTGTGTTGCATTTTCCATAGCATTGGACGAAAGCACCGATAAAAGTGATACAGCTCAACTAGCTATATTTATTCGTGCAGTCGACCAAAATTTGAAAATAACAGAAGATTTGCTCGCGCTACGAGCCATGAAAGATACTACAAGGGGAGAGGATATTTATAAAGACATTGTTAATGTTTTTGATGCTTTTAATCTAAACTGGAAAAAGTTAAGCGGTGTCACTACTGATGGAGCTCCTGCGATGGTAGGAAACAATGTGGGAGTAGTTGCTAAAATAAAATCAGAATTGTCACAGAAAAATATTGACGTTAATAATTTGTTCACATTTCACTGTATAATTCACCAAGAAAGCCTGTGTGCTAAATCATTAAAATTTAAGCACGTAATGGAGACAGTTGTTTCATGTGTAAATTTTATTAAATCAAGAGGTTTGAATCACCGCCAGTTGCAGCAATTCCTGCAGGACTTGGAAACAGAATATGGAGACATTATTTTTTATTGTGAAGTTCGCTGGCTCAGTAAGGGCAAAATGTTGAAGCGATTTTATGAATTAAGAGAAGAAGTTCAAACTTTCATGGAAATGAAGAGCAGACCCGAACTGGTCCAACCTTTGGAAGATGATGCATGGTTATCAGATTTTGCATTTTTTGTTGATGTCACCAGTTATTTAAACAAGCTAAATACAAATATGCAGAAACAAGGACAATTTATCCATGAGCTATTTACCCATATAAAGTCTTTTCAAAGCAAACTTCGGTAATGGGAAAATCAGATTCTTATGGGAAATACATATCATTTTCCTACCCTGGCTGCTTATAAAAATTTCGATAAAAATGCATTAGCACAGGAACTATCTTCATTGAATACAGAATTTACACTTAGATTTCAGGATTTCCGTTCACGTGAACTTCAATTACAAATATTCATGACTCCTTTCGACGTGGACGTGGAGCAAGTGGAAATGTCCCTTCAAATGGAGTTAATTGAACTTCAGGCAGATGATGTTCTGAAAAATCTATTTCATAAGGTACCACTGCAAGGCTTTTACGCGAAATATGTTTCGAAAGACAAATATTCAAATTTAATTAATTATGTTTGTAAAATAATGTCCCTCTTTGGCAGTACTTATTGCTGTGAGCAATTATTTTCAAGAATGAATAACACTAAATCGAAGAACAGATCAAGGATTATTGATACTAATTTGGAAAACACATTACGCGTAGCAACAACATCACTTCCACCCGATATTGAAGTTCTGGTAAAAGAAAGGCAATCCCAAGTTTCTCGTTAGAGTTGTATCACTATAAAAAGACTATAAGAAGTTATTTAGTTATTTCTTTGTTAAAGTTTATGAGTTTAAGTTTAATTTTTTCGATATTTTATTATAATAAAAACGCTAGGTATGCTTATGTATATATCTATAAAATATCATTTTTAATAAATATTATTACTATTATTATCAACTTTTTTCTATTGGCCCTTGATCTACATAAAATTATTCGATTCGGCCCTCTACAAAAAAAGGGTGCCCATGCCCGATATACATCATCTTCAAAATATCTCAACAGTTTACATTATGCACTCGTCTACTCTAGACTAAGCTTTGGTTCTGTCATCTGGTCACCGCAATATGTCAAATATAAGGGCAGATTGGAAAGTATTCAGAATAAATTCTTAAGATATTTAGATTTTAAAATAAATAGCGTATTTGATTTTCATGCTAACTTGATAAACCTTCGCGAAACTTTTCAATTTCTCAGTCTAGGTGGTCGGCATACTAAGTCCGATGTCTGTTTTTTATTTACAGTTAAACAATCAAATCGATGCTCCAAATTTGTTATCAAGCATTTATTTTAATATCCCTTCATGTACATTACGTAACACATACCTATTTTCCTACTCTCTTTGAAGAACAAACTCAGGTAAACACTCGCCTATGCATCGAATTTCTTCTATTTACAACACTGTTTATCAGGATATTGACTTATTTAATGTACCTTTATTAAGTTTCAAAAGAATAATAAAAAATCATATCACCGTCCTAAGTATTACCTAGGTAACTAAATAATGTAATAATTTATCTGTACACACCATTTTAATTCGTGAGTGCCAAACTTTAGCTTGTAGGCATCCTATTTGTGCTTAAATAAATGAAAAATCACATTTTTTTTATCATTACCCCCCATGACCCCTTTTGGACCCGCGCCTGGTGCCGTATATGATTATTAGTTCTTTAGATAACACCATATACTAATAAAATAAAAATAGAGTTATAATTTTTTTAGATTAAAAATCTGAAAAGAAAAATTGCGTTTTTTTTTTAAATATATTTTTGCTTTCAACTATTCGCCAACTATCCATTAACTGCCATGAAAAAAATTTCAAATTTTTTAAACCTGTTAAATTAATTCTATTAAGCGAATTTAGTTGACTGATTTTTTCCCTTTTCTTTTTAAAACAAAATGGTCGGTCAACAAAACAGTTTTGCTTTTACCGCAGATCTAATAGCTATTATTACAGTGAGCTCAAAAAGGTTGGAATAAATTCGTTTAAAATTCAGGTGATTATTTTCTGGAAAAACGCTTGGACATGTCGATTATTATTTTTAATTGCGAATTTTTTCACATAAGAAATGTGTATATACAGAAGAACATATACCGTCAACATTAATTTTTTTAAATAGAATACCCTGTATATTATATTATATTTAAATTCTACGATACATTCTAAACATTTTTTGTATAACATACCATATCTCCAAAATCAACGGTTTTCGATATATTGACAATTTTTCTGGTACGAAAACTACAATTAAAAATGAACTCTTTACATCTATTTAGTCTATAATATTTACATAGACTATATTAAATTTTATTTTAATAAATGTTGAAATTGACCGCCACCAACTTCCTGGCAATATGCAAGTCGATCTTTGAATTCTTCCAAAACGTTATGGATTACCTGGGGAGTGGGGCTCTATTAATCTAGCCTCATGCCTTAGTCGAGCTTTAAGTTCATCAATATTGTTAGGTCTGTTAAAGTGTACTTAAGATTTTAAATAGCCCCACAGAAAAAAATCTAGCGGGGTCAAATCTGGTGACCTTTCTGGCCATTCTATTGGACCCCGTCGACCAATCCACTTACCAGGAAAAACTGTATCCAAGTACTCACGCACCGGGCGTGTATAATAAGCTGGTGCTCCGTCTTGCTGGTACCATAAGTTATTGTTGGGAATGTCTGGCTTATCTGGATTTGGACAGAGTACAGCAAGTGCCGGTATTAACTCAAATTCTAAAAATTCTAGATACAGTTCGCCATTTAACGTACCATCAAAAAAGAAGGGACCTAAAATCCGGTTATCAACAATTCCAGCCCAAACATTCACTTTTTGGGGGTATTGTGTGTGGGACTCCATGATCCAGTGCGGAATTTCCTTAGCCCAATATCGACAGCTTTGGCGATTCACATGCCCATTTAGAGTAAACGTTGCTTCATCGAAGAACACAATTCTTTTTAAAATTTGAGGATCTTCAATGTATCTGTTCATCATTATTTCGCAAAATTCTGTTCTTCTATCCGGATCATCTTCATTAAGTTCATGAACCAACTGTACCCTATAGGGATGTCATTTATTTTTATGCAAATAATTCAATATTATTTTCCGTGGCAATACCGCGAGTAACACTATTGTGGTTTTCTTGGACAGCTAAGAGGACATTTAACTGCATATCTTCTGAAATCCTAGGTCGACCTTGAATATAATTGTCTCTAACATGCCCCAAATCCCTATATTTTTTTACAATTTTCTAACAACAGATTGAGATATTGGTGCTCGGTTTGGCTAATTATTGTTAAATAACTCACACACTTCTGTTTGGGTTCGCATCCTATCTCCATAGCCAAGCATCATTAGTACCTCTATCCTATCTTTTTCACTTAACCGCGCCATTTTTACAGAATTACTTGAAGTTAGATAGATCCACACAATTTGAAGAATTTTTGACAAGAAGTAAATGTCTGTGTCAAAATAAATTAATTCAGGTAACAGGTTACAATAATAATAAAGAAATGCGCAATTAAATCTAAAAATCCACGGATCTCAGCATTTTTTCAGAAAAATATTAAAATGTCAATGTATCGAAAACCGTTGATTTTGGAGATATGGTATGTTATACAAAAAGTGTTTAGAATGTATCGTAGAATTTAAAAATAATATAATATACAGGGTGTTCTATTTAAAAAAATTAATGTTGACGGTATATGTTCTTCTTGAGACAACCTGTATACACATTTCTTATGTCAAAAAATTCGCAATTAAAAATCATAATCGACATGTCCAATCGTTTTAATAACCAGATCGAAACCAGAAATGTTCTGGCGGTAAAATGTTATTGTCAAATACGAAATCGTTAATATGATGAATTATGAGTTTTTCAACAACCTTGCCAAGGCAAGACAATTAGCTTATGGGCCTGTAGCTGACTACCAATGATTTATCTTGCATAGGTTTTAGAATGAGAGCCACTTTGACGTTTTTCCAAACCTGGAAAAAAGGCTCTTTTTAATAATAGCCTATGCAATGTTTACTACATCCGCTAATACATTATCAGGCAATTATTTTAGCGCTTTCATCTGTACACCTACTTCCATATGAACGTTATGAATATTCTGTATGAGGTGCTCGATAGATTTGTAAATCCATATCGTTCTGGAGATTCGTTCGTCCCTCTCTGGATCCGTCGTCGGGTTGTCATTGAACTGTTCGTAAAGGTTGTCCGCTCTTTTTCCCAACTTTTTTCCTCGGATCAGAGACTAGGATGTTATTAAGAGAGCTAATAAAGGACATTGACTTTTTTCCAACCTATGTCAGTAATTTGGTCATTCTATATATGCTTATGTCTTCCATACTAAAACCAGCCACTACATTCTCGCAGAGAGAGGACTTTTGAGCTTGAAGCAGATCGCGAATAAGCTGAACAGCTCGGTTCGCTTCGGCTTTGATACGCTGATCACCGTGCGGTTCATAAGTCTATTTTTTATTCTGATCTGATCTTTGATTTCGTTAGTTAAAACTCCGTACTTGGAGAACCTGAACATTTTTGTGGTGAAAACACTGGCCGGCCATGGAAGTATTAATGGCGTCAGTAACTTGGATAACTGCAGAGTCCATATCGATATCCATCTGTATAGGCGGAACGGGTCTTTGTGTTCCAATATATGAACAATGAACATGGCCCAATTGACGGAAGTAACATAAATATAACTAAGCCCCTTCTCCTGCGGTTTGCCATTCTCTACTACGACCGGGAGATGGTCTAAGGATAGGTCGCAAAGAGCAACAGGTTGTGATAGAAGTCAAACCGTGACAAATCTATTTAAATCAATGAAAATGCAATAAATCTTTTTTTTCTCAAATAACTTTGTTGATCTAAGAAAAAATATTTTTACAATTGTGTATAAATATTTTTACAGTTTTTTCCAAATTGTACAAGTTTGATTTATTACGTTTTGTTTGATCGCCTCTCATAATATTATCTTCATGGTAAAAGGCTAGCTGGAGGATAGTATTCAAAGGTCTAGATCTA
Source organism: Polydrusus tereticollis (assembly GCA_963920685.1). Taxonomy (NCBI): domain Eukaryota; kingdom Metazoa; phylum Arthropoda; class Insecta; order Coleoptera; family Curculionidae; genus Polydrusus; species Polydrusus tereticollis. The sequence continues at coordinate 65,211,249 of OY987331.1, forward strand.
GAACGACCTTTCCCGGATCGTGATCTTTAGCGCTATGGGCGACACCGATGAGAAAATAGCCATTACACTAAGTCTTTAAGAGTTCATTAATCATTTGTGGTGTGACTTTTAAGTATAGTGTACACAGCTCCGACTTATTTCATTAGATAAATTATTAATAATGTTAGGTCTAATGAACAATCTCTTGATGGTAATTAGATATTGTGCGATAAGATATGGCATGTTTCATTTCATTTTTTTTTTCATAGCATGAAAATTCTTTTTCACGTTACTAATATCGCGTTTTATGATATCGATCAAAAAAAGGAGATTTTATCAGTTGTTAAAAATTGCACACGCTCTTATATTAAATAGAATATTCTAAAAAAATAACTTGATACTACACTTCTCTCTGTAAACCTTGTATAATATAATAAATCAATTATACCTCATCAACAAGCATATTATAATGCATTATGGCAATGGTCTTATAAGAAAATCGATCTGAGAAATTCAAGCTCAACGGAATTCGCACGGAAAAAAAGGAATAACTTTCATGCAAAAATACTTGAATTAAGTAAAAATTTGATTTGTGTATACGCAAAGAGATTTTAGCTTTAATTAAGAATTGAATATATTTAACATATACACTCATACCAAGACCTTATAAATTTCTATTAAATTTTGCATATATTTGTTTAAGAATCGTGTTTTTTGGTCAAATAGCACGAAAATATAATTCTAAAATACTAATTACTTAAAACAAGTATTTAACACTTGCTACTTTACTTATTTTATAAAGGAGTAATCCTATTCTTATTAGCTTACTTAATGAGGGAATGGAGAGTCTGGGAGCCCTGCAGATGATTTATTCCTTGTTTATTATATAGCGACTCATTTTGAAAAATGTTGAAATATGAAGAGTGAGAGTAAAGCAGATGCAGAAAAGCCTAATTTTTTAAATAATATACTCACAACATAACAGTTACTACAAAAAAGTGCAAATCAGGATAATTTAATGGATGATGGGTAGTAAAAAGCAAATCACATTTAAACAGCATTATTATATTCTTTATACATTTTATATAGATATTCTAAAAACGGTGTACATCAATATAGATCTAAAAATTCAGTTTTTCGTATTGCGCTTCTAAACCATAAGGGGTGATTTACAATTAACTTTTATTACAAGTTTTGGAAAAATAATTCAGGCAATATATTTAGGTGCAGTTTAGCAACGTAAGCGTGTTGTAAGTCATCTTTTCCATTGGTTTATTTTTACTGAACACTTAAGAAGATTATAAACAATATTTGGTTATTGCTTACAAATAAATTATTACGTCGATTCTTATGAATAATTATGTAAATTTTTCTACAGTCTACCACATATTACTAAAAACGCCTAAAATCAGTTAGTAAAGGGCAGAATCAGTTTTTTGCTTTTTATTCCAATATGTCTTAAAGCAAGTTGTCTTACCAATACATCGCCTCTAATGCCATAAGATGTTTTATCTTCTTCTGGTCATTCTGAAAATATCTTCAACATTGAAGAGGAAAGGAAAATCCAAAATTCTTCACAAATATTGAATATTTTGCTCTACGCGTTTCGGTTTCTTACACCATTTTCAAGAGCTGTCCAAAAAGTTCATTTATAAAATAATCTCAATTCAAAATCAAAATTATTAGGTATTACTTACTTAATATAGTCGCAAACTTTACATTAAGGACATTAACAAGTTCACAATGGCAAACACAGGTTAACTAACTAAATAAAATTGATCAACGGGATAAACCCGAAAAACATAAAAAGAAAAATAAAACAAAACATACCGAACCAGAGCGGCATCCAGGTTGCAAAAAAAGAGGTACGATTATTTAAACAAACATTAACTACTTAAACTCATTCACAATTTTTGCTGCTTCTCTGTAGTGGGCGTTGACAGGATCATTCAAACACTCAATCTGATTATTAATCACTTATTTGGCCATAAGCTGAATTTTTTAGAAAATAGAAATAGCAAAATTAGAGATTAATAATCAGATTGAGTGTTTGAACGATCCTGTCGACGCCCACTACAGAGAAGCAGCGAGAATTGTGAATGAGTTTAAGTAGTGAATGTTTGTTTAAATAATCGTACCTCTTTTTGTGCAACCTACGTGCCGCTCTGGTTCGGTATATTTTCTTTTATTTTTTTAAATGTTTTTTTGGGATTATCCCGTTGACCAATTTTATATAGTTAGTTAACCTGTGTTCGTCATGGTGAACTTGTTTGTGTCCTTAATGTAAAGTTTGTGATTATGTTATCTAAGTAATACCTAATAATTTTGATTTTGAATTGAGATTATTATATAAATGAACTTTATAGACAGCTCTTGAAAATGGTTTAAGAAACCGAAACGCGTAGAGCAAAATATTAAATATTTGTGAAGAATTCTGGATTTTTCTTTCCTCTTTAAAATGAATCATCTTCTCCCCGGAGATATCTATGATTCAATTATATCTTCAGAAGTTTCAAAAGTTATATAAAAAGTTTGATTCACTCCTCCATTCCATCCTAAAGTTCTCGATTGATCTGTAACCATAAGACATCATCTACGTGTGGAATTTCTAAAATATAAAAGAAACATGAATAAATGAAGACTTTGTTTTGTTTATAAACTTTTTTAAAACGTCACATGATCTTGTCCGTTTTCAACTATTTTTATTGCATATATTTCTTCAAATAAAAGTAAATTAGAAAATTTTTTTACAAATTTCAACTAGTTTCGCTAGCACGGTAGCGTTTTCATTCTTGAAAAAAGTTGTTTATCTTATTTTACTAACTTGATTTTTGATCTGTTAAGATTATTTATTGTTTGTTTAATTTCAGTTATTTAGAGTTACTTTTAACCTGTGTTAAAAAATATTTTAAATTGTTATCAAAACTGATATTTACCATTTACTATTGTTAAGGATATGTTTGTTATTGTTGTTTATCCACTTTTTAACGTTGCTGTGTCATTTGAATGACTTAGTTGACATAAAAGACATTATTATTATTATTATTATTATTATTATTATTATTATTATTATTATTATTATTAATATGTTCAAATTTATTTGAGGTAGCGTCATCCTTGGAGATTTGAAGGCCCTTCGCATATAATTTGACGCTAACACCATTATTGTTCATTTCAGGTTATAGATTTTGGTAAATCAAAAAGCATCGTTACCAGAATGTTACCAACCACTATCGCGCGACCAGTACTGACCTACGAAATCTCTACCTAGCGCAGTCTTAACAGGACAAACTTCGTGAAACTACAGAAATTTCAAAACAAAGTACTAAAAATCATCGCGGACGTAACACAGTACACAATGACGCGTGTTTTACAGAACGACCTACCAATGGCTGAGAGAACATTTTGACAAATTGAATACAGACTACTATAGCCGGACGGACGTCTCGCAGAACTAACTCATTACATGATCACATATACAGTACAGAGACATTTAAAGTAACTACTTTTACGGACTTCTTCAATTAAATAAGTATTATTTTCAAACCAAACCCTTTTAAAGAAGATCTGCTTAAGAAGCAGTACTAAGAGAAATAGAAGTAGTATGCGTATCTCTATATTTTTATTTAATATCAAATATTTATATTTATGTAGGTATTTGAAAAAAATATATTATACAACCCTCAACCCATCTCCGGTCAATGGTGCGTATACGCACCATGATATTATTTATTTTATTAAAAAAAAGACTATTTCTCATTTCAGAGATATCAGTTTGATTATGCATTGCTCAAAGTATATATGTGTTATTGTTTATTATACGAATTTGTTTTCGTTTTGCGCATTTTAAAAAACACTTATTTATTCAATGTTGAAAATGTCAATAAATATAATAATTGAAAATAAATTATGAGACATACATTAATTTGGACTATTTGTATGTATTGGCATTTCTAAAATAATATGTAAAGCAATTTACTATAAGGTCCCTTCCATTTTCGTCAGACTTTATAGCCTTGCTGCAGAGCCCTAATACGGCAAAACGCTTCCAAGGATTAGGTCTGATGGAAAGAAAAGGGACAAACTTCTATCTTTTAATTTTATATTGGTTTTCATGAGAAGAAATCAAGGTTTTCTAAAATCCCAGCATAAAACGAACTGGTGCGTGGACGCACCACTGGCGCAATATGAGAATTATAGCTTCCTAAGTGAGTAATAACGGCGCGGAAACTTGTTAGAGCTCGTTTTGTTATGGAAAGTTTATTTAGTTGTGCCTCGACTTTTACATAAATACTAAATAGCTTAATTGAAGTTTGTCGATACAATCCTAGATAGCCATGACCAAAAGACATGTTTTGACGCAAAGAGAGTCACAGGACGCTTTAGAAGATGTTGTAGATGAACTAGAGGAAGATCGTGGTAGGTTTTAATAATTTTTTTTTAATTTCTTTTTTACCATATTGTACCAAATGTATGAAGAGTTACCCTCAAATTAAACCTAAAGTTAATATAAGGTAAGTTGTTGTTGCAATTCTACAGCATGGGGTTAATCCTTAAAACTGCTAACTTCGGAGGGATGGAAATATTAAAATTGCTTTCTGTTTTCACATTTTATTTGTCATGTTCATGTCATTTAAAAGTAACCTAACTTTGTAACTTTTTTTATTTAATATTTTTTGATTTGTGAGCTGCAAATACATTAATGCCTTTGGTGATTTGGTACTACTTTTTCCTTGCAGGCGTTAGCTCGATTGAATTAGCATTTCTACAGAAGCTTTGACTTTCTAAACCTTGCAATAAATTCTGGATCTATCCAATAGTCCATATTCTCAATACGAGGCCTAAAAACTCGAGGTCTTCGCACATTCTCAACTACGTTAATAATCTCCAAATCTTCTTCGTCATCTAAGAGAAGATAATTACAATTACAAACATTCCTGATGCATTACTTATGAATGCATCTGCTTTAGGTACATAATACACTATTTTGCGAAAAAAAATGTGTAGGTACCTGTGTAACAGATCCAACAGAAATATGGCGGGGTGCCATTGTACATTTTTTATAGTGGGGGTTATTAGGGCAGATTTCGTCCAGCCGAGTCATCTACTTCTTTGTCTGTGTGTATTCTTTTTGATATTAAAGTCTCTTGATTCATTTCTCGTCTCTTCTAGTATTCTCTTGTTTAATTATCTTTCTTAGGTCTCGTCCCATCTTACCTCTCTTTCCAGCTCTTTCTGGAACTGTAAGTTCCTTTTCCTTTCCGTGGAAATGTGAGATGGTACCTTGTGCTACATTTCACGTGTTCTTATGAAGTAGTTTAAATCGACATTTGGAGGGTTTTCGGTCCCGCATCGTAAAAAGAAGAAATAATTATTTCTATTTTAACCATTTTTAAATAAGATCCGTTAAGATTAGTAACAGCTAATAACATTTTGTATGTCAACACTTTTTAATATTGAACATTATTTCAATACTATGGAAATACGTATGTACATATTCATAAGTAATTCATCAACTTGCCTGATTAAAACCACATTTACTGGTGAAGTTTGTGAAATAAGTTAATTCATTAAATGACGACGGAACATTTCTAGCAGATACCAGTGGGTAACTACAAAAACAACACAAAGTAATGATCGAAAAGCTAAGTACATTATTCGTCAAAACAAAACGTGAAAATGAAATTAAATTTATTTCTCCGTATTTTAAATATCTTCGATTTCTAGGATTAGTTTCAAATTACAATTTTGAAACCAAACAAGTCGAACATAAGATTTTCTTCTTGATATGGGGACTAACTCTATTTACCGGACACTGCTTCCTAACCAAGGAAACCTTAACAGTTCTTTGGTCAGCATCAACCAGACCCTTTCTCATTATTTTAGCTACAATATTAACCTTTTTATGCTCTTTAAGTGTTTTATTCGGTGTGGTAAACGCATGGCTCAAGAAAGACGCATGGGAATCTTTTTTTCAAGAAATATTTAAAATAGAAAATGAAATGAAAGTCCTAAACATTTCACCAAAATCAAATTTTATTTTGAACAAACTGCTCTTTATTGCATTAAACGTAACGGTATTGCTGGATTTTGGTTTTGACGTTTGGGCATATATGAAAAGATATGAGTACCAGACCTATTTTGCATACGTACCGAATTGGATTTATACCTATCAAATGGTCCTTATAAGTTTTCTCATTGGTTCATTAGCACTATACCTTAGAGATAGATTTCATAATATTAATCAGTTGCTTATAATGAGTTGTAACACAGAAGACTGCATTAAAATAGCAGTTATTTCAAGAAACTGTTATTTGAGAATAGCAACTTGCTTGGATCTATTTAATACTTTGTTTGGAGATTACCTGATATATATGGTTTTTATAAGTTCAGGTCAGGTTTTGTATTATTGGTATATATTTTGTTTAGCCAATGACGAAATTAGCGACATTTATGATTATGTTGTGACTAGCACTTATACCATTATTTTACTGGTAAGTTTACCATACCCAAATAATTATACAAATTCTAAAATTCAAAATTAAAAAATCTGTTTGAAAGTAATTTTTAATCAAAAACCCGCATATAAAATAAAATAGTGTAGTGCAATCCTATTCAACTGCATTCCAGGGAATTATCCAAGGGGCGCCCCGTCCAGCCCAAGAACTTCAAAAAAGGTAGGCGAACATCCGTTCATAACTATTATCAAATAATAGATTCGGCAACCTATGTTAAAAATAATAAAAATACAGTCCACTCCTATACGGATCTAGAACAGTGACACTGCGTTATCAAAGTTTTAGTTTTTGATTTTTGACTCTGATTTTAATGCTGTGTAGATACTTGAGATCATAGATTCGCCTCTCTGTTTTGGGCAAAAGAACCAGCACAAGGGACATAGCAGTGCTATCTGCCCTCTTCCATCTTACAACCTTACAACTAACCCAAATTTGTGTGATTTTATTTTCTCTTCCGACCAACACTTAAGCACGCCTCTAATTATTACCCGAAGTTCTTTTTCATCTGCGAAACGAAATTAGCGATGGTCTATTTTCTGCTCTATTAGAAAATTTCGTATTTGTCGATAATCGTTCGGGTATGGTGGGTGTATTTTCACCCCCTCCGAGGTTCTAATTCCGTTCCCTGTATCAATATTTTTTGTTGTTTGACATTTTAGATGACTAACTACTCGCGAACACATTTTTTTTTTATGATTGACTATTGGGGCGACTCTGACTTTTTGTACCAGTCGAGTGTTGCAGTTATTGTTTCGTCTGTTTGTTTTTCTATTTTGTCGGTCTTTTTACTCACTTTCGAGGTGCTAGGTGATTGTTTTGAGAGTTTCCCAGCCTTGAATATCTTTAAGTTGTCACTGTTGACCTTTGCCAACGCTGGAAAATCCTGTGTATTTTTTCTTTTACTTGTATTGGCTATGGTTTTTGCCGCTATTCGCTTCCGCCTTTATCTATTTATTTACTGCGTTCTGCAATACGATATTTTTCCTTCTTTTAAATCTTTTTGCGACCGCGAAGTAAATCTTAGCTCGTTCTTTTTCCACCTCTGCGAAGCCGTCGAGTGAAATCTTTCTACTTCGAAAAGAGATCGCAGTTACTTGACATTTGTTGCTGGAGATGATGGTTTAATAGTCTCACTTTTTGATTTGTTTGCGCCGAAACAAGTTTTTCTTCTCTTTACATAAGCATGAATTTATTATGAAGAGCAGTTTTTAAATGGATAATATTGATTAGTATTACTGCTGCTTATCAATTTGCAACATAGGGAATATAGTAGTCCATTAATTTAGAATCCGATTACGACGAAGTCATATTGGAAAAAAAATTATGCAGAAGACTGTCTATCATTTTGAGGACCATAAGTTTAGAGAATATTTTAAAATGTTGCCGTCAACTTTTAACATGTAGTGACTAAGATATTTTAATAGGGACCACATACACATACATACACACAAAAGAGGCTGTCGGTATACCTTCTGGCCATTTAGAAAAAAATTTTCCAAACAGCCGATATTGACAGTAAGTAGGTATATTTTTTTCCTTTCTGGATTTAACCAAGGTAATCTGCCACCATCTGTTTGTAGCATTTAATTTTCCATAATAATTCATATAACAAGAAAACAATGAGAAAACACAAACCAAAAACAGTACAGTAACCCTAAAGGTCCATTGACGTTCAAAATGGAGCGAACATTTTAAAATTTTGCTCTTCACCGTTCTTTTGTTATTCCGTGCTCGATGTTATCACTGACAGATCTCAAACCACGTGACTCTAGATCTACTCTTCTCCGATTTCATCTCCGAGGTAATTGCATAACGTAGCAATAGTCTTGAATTTTTGTTCGTCAATGTCATCATTTGAGTCAGATGGCATATCGATATCTTGCATTTTTGTCTTTTCGGTATTTGTTAGTTAGTTGTCGGTGGCATTGTTGTCCTTGTCATTGTCAAACATCGTGTCACACAAAAAATTAACTGGTTTCTGGACTGGTTTAATATGAATTTTCTTTTTTGTATATGTAATTTCTGTATCAATGTCAGTGTTGTGGCTTTCCTTTGTGCTTGTGATGGGAGATTGACTCTCATACCTGTTAATTCTTTCCTGCATTTGAGAGTTTTGCTCCACTATTATTTGAATTTCCGTATCACGATTTTTGTTTATCGATTCTTTGCTGTGGTTTCCCCTAGTTTCTTTGCCCATTTGTTGTTTAACTCCTCGAATGCTAAGGCCCATTTTGCCTCCATTTTTTTAGCTCTCTCTTCCATTTCTGCTCTCAGGCTATCTGGAATGTCCAGATCTGGGGTTTGTGGATTCATTTCCTCGTCGCTACTATTGGAATCCCCCAAATCTGGAGGAACAGGCGGATCCGGTGGGAGAGCCTGCAGATTTGACATTCTGCAGCCTTCCTTTACGGTCTTTTTTATATTTAATTTAACTTGTTTGCTTTAATCGATCTGTCTGACGTCGACGTAGTTACACTTTGGCTGTCAAAGTGTCACTTTTGTGACGATATGGATAGTACTATTACAGGCAATAATTGCGTATGGCATTAAGTCATTAACAGATTGATTTTTGTCCTTTGCTTTTAATATTCTCAGGTGTTCTATAAGACTTGGATGAAATCTTTATACAGGTGAATTTGATTCTGACAGATCTCAAACCACGTGACTCTAGATCTACTCTTCTCCGATTTCATCTCCGAGGTAATTGCCGAACGTAGCAATATTCTTGAATTTTTGTCCGTCAATGTCATCATTTGAGTCAGATGGCATTTCGATACCTTGCATTTGATTATTTGTCTTTTCGGTATTTGCCAGTTAGTTGTCGGTGGCATTGTTGTCCTTGTCATTGTCAAAGACCGTGTCGCACAAAAAATTAACTGGTTTCTGGGCTGGTTTTATATGAATTTTCTTTTTTGTATATGTAATTTATGTATCAATGTCAGTGTTGTGGCTTTCCTTTGTGCTTGTGACGGGAGATTGACTCTCATACCTGTTAATTCTTTCCTGCATTTGAGAGATTTGCTCCTCTATTATTTGAATTTTCGTATCACGATCTTTGTTTATCGATTCTTTGCTGTGGTTTCCCATAGTTTCTTTGCCCATTTGTTGTTGAACTCCTCGAATGCTAGAGCCCATTTTGTCTCCATTTTTTGAGTTCTCTCTTCCATTTCTGCTCTCCGGCATAATTGCGTATGGCATTAAGTCATTAACATATTGGTTTTAATCCTTTGCTTTCAATATTCTCAGGTGTTCTATTAGAGTTGAATGAAATCTTTCTACAGGCGAATTTGATTCGTGATGTCTAGCTGTAATGAAATGAATTTTAATTTTTTGTGCTTTAAGTAATTCTGTTAAAAGGTCATTTTTAAATTCACCGCCATTATCACATGTAATTATTAATTATTTGAAATTAAGAATTTTTCGATTTTGTGATAATCCACCGGAGTAGGTTGATGTATCTTGACACCATCCAGCACGGTCATAGCACGATTGATTTTTATCCTTTGCTTTTTATATTCTCAGGTGTTCTATTAGAGTTGAATGAAATCTTTCTACAGACGAATTTGATTCGTGATGTCTAGCTGTAGTAAAATGAATTTTAATTTTTTGTGCTTTAAGTAGGTAATTCTGTTAAAAGGTCATTTTTAAATTTACCGCCATTATCACATGTAATTGGTAATTATTTGAAATTAAGAATTTTTCGATCTTGTGATAATTCACCGGAGTAAGGTGGATGTATCTTCACACCATCCGGGACGGTCACAGTACGATTGATTTTTTTCCTCTGCTATTAATATTTTCAGGTGTTCTATTAGAGTTGAATGAAATCTTTCTACAGGCGAATTTGATTCGTGATGTCTAACTGTAGTGAAATGAATTTCAATTTTTTGTACTATAAGTAATTCTGTTAAAAGGTCATTTTTAAATTCACCGCCATTATCACGTGTAATTGTTAATTATTTGAAATTAAGAATTTTTCGATCTTGTGATAATCCACCGGAGTAGGTGAATGTATCTTGACACCATCCGGGACGGTCACAGCACGATTGATTTTTATCCTCTGCTTTTAATATTCGCAGGTGTTCTATTAGAGTTGAATGCAATCTTTCTACAGGCGAGTTTGATTCGTGATGTCTAGATGTAGTAAAATGAATTTTAGTTTTTTGTGCTTTAAGAAATTTTGTTAAAAGCTCATTATTGAATTCACCGCCATTATCACATGTAATTGTCATTACTTCATTAATTCATTTGCGTCATTAACTCAAAGTCTATTTTAACTGTGCGCAGGTGACTAGTAATTTCATTAAATTTGGTTTTGTTCCTGATGATGATCGGAGAGACTGGCAGTTTCGGCGGGCCAGTCTCCGATACAGCATCAGTGACGGCGTTAGAATTGTTCGGAATGGAGGGTTTGATTTGTGGCGCGAATACCTCTGTACGACTACCAGAAACTTTTTGAGTGAATTGTGACACTTTTTGCGTTAAATGATTGGTTAGTGCGAAATTGTTTATTTTAAGTAAGTTCGGCCACGCAGAAGTACCGGCCACTTTTTTATTATTACATTCAGTTTCGGAGTTCTTATTAAATCGTTCTCTAGTAACTCTGGTCTTTTGACTACACCAGGGCTCGCTACTATCGTCAGACTCTGACACAGAATAGTTTTCCATGTCTGAACCAGCATGTAACATCTTGAGTCCGCCATATTGACCGGTAAACTATTAGGTTTGCGAAAAGTTGTCAAATATTTGTTGATGTCAGTCTTTGTACCTAGTTTTGTCAAATAACCTATCATTGTCAATGAACTGTCAAAAAATTTGTCGATTTTTGAATTTAAATTAATATTATTCTCTGATTCTGTCTCGTTACTAGTCTTACTCTTATACCTACCAATTTCGTCCATCAACTCACTTATAGTCTTACTCATCTCCTTTAACTCAGTCGACTTCCTCAAACTTTCAACTGCGGAGTCTTGTTTAGCTATTCTATATTATTGTCATTCATTGGCTTAAGCCATTTTATCTCCATTCGTCTTTCTTATGTTTCTATATGCTCCTCAATCCTCTGCTGCCCGTTTCTCTGGGTCATGGGCTCGTCATCGGATGTCGGCAGCTTAGTCTCGCTGGTGCAGATACCCCCTCTATGAATTTCCATTTCCATAGATGAGATATAAAAATGGATTGAGTTTTGGGTGACAATTATAAAAATTAAAAATTCGATGCTTCAATTCAAAAGATCGAGAGAAATTAACGTCATTGTCAATAACTGCACACTTTCAGGGGTTAAAGCATCGACAAGAGAGATATGCCTATAGGAGGGATAGATAGGCAACTTAACATACTAAATTGGTTCCCTAATAGCGCTAAAAGCGACTGGTTGAAGAACTAAATGTAGCAGTGACGGGGGATGGACGCCACGCACGATAATTTAAATTTTATAACTTTCAGATCAAATTTTTGAGCTACTAACTCGGCCGGAAAAGTTAGATACGCAAAAATTCTGAATTAGAGTTAATATATTTTGGGAGAATAAAAGGAAGTTATAACAGCGTTTCTAATATGACGGCAAGCTTTATTAATATCAGTTATTTACATAAATAAGTTTTAAATAAAAAACAGCAAAGAGATAATAATTATTCCTTCGAAACCTGATTCGATCCGATTTCAAAAACATATAGTCGTATAAGATATTTATTTTCAACCGTTCCGGAAATACGGAGTTCCTAAATGACCTTCATCGATGTTTTTTAAGTGCCTCAATTCTTTAATAAATAGACCATTTAAGCTGAAAACACCACTTCTTGTCACAGTAACATAGTTTCCCGTCACCGAGCTATTTCCGCTATAATAAAATACGGCAGATTGCAAAAACTGACTGAATTGACGTAATTTTGAATTTTTTTTTCAATGGCAAACCTCATCCATAACCATCCATGCCTTTTGCGATGCGATTTCAAAACCATACAGTTGTTGATATTTATTTTCAACCGTCCCACAAATACGGAAAATCTATTTTGAAATATACAAGTTGTTATAAAAAATAAATATCAGCATATAAATCAAAATATGAGCTTCCCGCTGGTATGAACATAGATATCCGGAACGCCGCCAACCTCATCATATAACCTTTGCTTTCATCCATCTTTGTTTGAGAGAAAGTGGGAACCTAAAGCGTCCTGGTAGTGGTTTTCATCCAAGAAGAACTCGTACCGTTGAATTTGAAGGAGTTTTACACCGCGTGGATTTGAATCAATCCACAAGTGTTGGCGCGATTGCATACCATATGGGATCATTGGAGTCGACGGTAGAGCGTGTCTTACATGAACAACTTCTTTACCCTTGCCATTTACAACGCGTACAAGCTTTAAGTCCTAACTTCGGGAGAATATTATGCTTTTCTGATGAGGCATGTTTTACACTCGATGGTTATTTTAATAGTAGAAACAGTCATATTTGGCATGATGAAAATCCTCACGCTGTGGTCTCTAAAAGACACCAGTAACAATTTCCTGTAAACTTGTGGACTGATATTCCTGGGTAGAATCTAATAGTTTACTTGCTGTCTTCTCGTTTGAACGCAAACATTTATTTATAGCATTTATAGTATAATATATATAATTATTAGAAAATGTCTCTTTAGACATGACATGTGATTTCAACATGACGGGGCACCCCCACATTCTGGTTTAAATATGCGCCAGTATCTGGACCAGCGACTTCCACGCCGATGGATCGGAAGTGGAGGTCCGGTGGCCTGGCTTGCGCGTTTTCCGATCTAAATCCCATGGATTTTTTCCTTTGGGGTTGTCTCAAATGTTAATAAATGCTCAATATGTTGTCCATTCATTGTTTGGCAATATCCTAAACGGAAAAAAAACTAATTTTTAACATTTCTAATCATTTCGAGAGAAATTAACCTGCATTCATGTCTTATTCATGCTTTCAGCTCCTCAGTATTTGCCGGTTTCGTCTTAAAAGCTTTGCCTTTTAAGTATCTCTATAAAGAATAGTCTAAGAGAGTGACGCCTGGAGACATGGATGGCCATTCAATGAGTCCCCTTTTACCAATGCATCTGCCTGAAAATTCTGCATCCAGATATTCAGGGATAGCTCTTTCAAAATGGAGAGGCACACCATCTTGTTGTACCCAGATGTTTCAATTCGGGACATAAAAGTTGACAGTATCAGGAAACAGAAAAGCCAAATTCGGAACTAGTTCTTCCTTCAAAAAAATCAAACTTCAAACTGACAGTTCATTAAATCATGACTCTACGGCACTATTCTTTATAACATTGCTCGGGTTATATGATTTGATATATTTTGTAATATATTTATTCCACTAGAAACTAGACTCTTCAGTTCTGTACCTATACCGGGTGTTGCATCGTCGAGCGGGACATAGGAAATCCCATGTAATTTTAAATGGGGTCAATTATTGGCTTCCCTAATTATTTTAAAGAAAAATTCTATTTAGGTTTATTAAAGAGCACTAAAACCCACATTCAAAAGAATAACTTTAGATATTTTTGATGAGCCCGTTTACGGGTTTTTGCCGATTTCTTTTTAACTATTTCTCCTTTTTATGGCCCCGTATTTGCGGGCACCAGTCAAGGTAAAAGATGACTGTCAAATAAAGTTGTCATTTTGAAATGTGTGCTTTATTGTTATAAAAACTTGTACATCGAAAATATTAAAGGTGTATTTATGAGTACAAATTAATCTGAATAAAACTAAAATAAAGTATCCAATTACAAGGTCAATTATGACATTTTACATGTTTCAATATTTTACTAATTAATAGGTAGGTACTATTAAATTGTTAGAACTTTAGGATTTAAGAAGATGTTCAAATATTCCTCAAAATGACAACTTTATTTGACAGTCATCTTTTACCTTGACTGGTGCCCGCAAATACGGGGCCATAAAAAGGAGAAATAGTTAAAAAGAAATCGGCGATAACCCGTAAACGGGCTCATCAAAAATATCTAACATTATTCTTTTGAATGTGGGTTTTAGTGCTCTTTAATAAACCTAAATAGAATTTTTCTCTAAAATAATTAGGGAAGCCAATAATTGACCCCATTTAAAATTACATGGGATTTCCTATGTCCCGCTCGACGATGCAACACCCGGTATAGCTCTGCTATCAAAAAGAATAAAAGCAGTGGCTTAAAAAAATTTTTTTTTATTAAAAATTCCCTGTAATTCCCTGTATCTCGAAAACAAAATAATGTAGGACAGATGATCATAATATGAACTATCAGGCCAATATATTAGGTCAAGAAATTACCTTTTTTCATTTAGGAATACCCTATATCCTTACATTATAATGAGCAACTTAAAAGAAACTGGACTGTCTTTCTTAAAATCAAAATTTGTGTCTGGACCAAAATAAAACAAATTAAAACACATAAATGCAAATATTTACTTTATTTGTACAACTATTTACTAAAATGAGCTAAAATATATAGACTAAATAGACTGTATCAGGAATAACAACAACAATATCAGAAACCTAAATCGATATAAAATCCAATGTTCTAAATTGATCCTAAAAGTTACCACTACAGTTTAATTCCCAGAAGGCGAAATCTAGCTTGAGAAAGTTAGCTGCTCAACATCTGGTTCTAATTTAGGAAAGCAATGTTTCTACATTTGAAAGAATCAGCACATCCAGGTGCAAAACACTTTATTGCAGATGTTGGGGAAACGATCATCCAAATGTATTAAAAATAATAAAATTTAATGCAACGAATGTTTTTAGAATCAATACTACTGTTAAATATCTGATTTCAATATTATTTCAATAAAGGAGCAAAATGTATCAATGTTTGCGGAACGAATAGTGTTATCACCGGGATAAACATAAAACTTGCAAATGCCATCTTTTAAAATACATATAAGATTTCCCAAATAATAAACAGCTAGTCGACCGTTATTCCAGGAAAAAACAGTGTTCTACATTTAGATGTTAAGGTGACACAGCATGGTACATTTTGTTGATTGCCGTCCGATTGGTTGGGAGAAAACATGGCGGTTGTGTAACCTATCAGAATGCATTGTTGGTTAGTCGTCGTGACAGCGGAGGCGTAACCTTGCTGTCAGATATATAGTTTTCCTTTTTCTACTCCACTACACTTTTGGCTAATATAAAGCAAGGTCGTATGTCAACAAACGCGCGTGGTTTCTCTCCGTCGGATTGAAACAAATAGCATTGCCTAAAAAAAGGCACCCAGCAAATGTACTAAACAAATGTGGTTTCTAGTTATGTTGTGAAATCAGTGGTGAATGTTTATGTTATAGTATGTTAGTAGAATAGCAGTGCCGTTTCTAACCCAAAATCCCATAAGAAATAACATTGCGCTGAAATCTGCATTTTTGGTGCCATTTTAGGGCGTGGCACTTTTCCTGGAAGCCACCATCCTCTCTTAACCTAAGTGGAACCCAGCTACTATCGCCACCTAGTGAGTGACGTCATAACTGCTCGATGCCGGTAATATAGGGCCCTATTCGCCTGTGTGGAACCCTCCACTGCTGCCACCTAACCCCCCACCCATTATTCTAACCTAACTTTTGCCCCAACGGAACCAAGATCACGTGTTACTCCGATTATATAGTAATATCATTGTAGGGGTGCCACCTAACTGGGGAGATGTACGTACCTGTAGCGCCACCTGCTTTTCATATAAGACATCTTGTTTACCGCGATGGTAGGTGTGACGTCGTAAATCAGTTAAAATATTTTAAAATATAATAATACCATAAAAAAGTTTTTGTCCTCGGCGGGATTTGAACCAGGAACCTCTCGATTCCGATCTAAAACCTTATAAAATACACTACGAGAGCGTATACATTAAAAGAGTTGATCAATGTTGACAAACTAAAAATATGGGGGACCCGTCAATTATAACGTATAGGTGGAACAAAGGACCCAAGTGTGGAGACGATGATAAAATGGTGGTAGCCATAGTTGTTTTTGTCTACATAATATTGCTACATCTGTTGCAGTATGCATGCGCCATAACATGTCATCAATGAACATTGTTAGAGGCCGCGTGGCATGTAATTAGACAACCGGGGATCTAGTATGTCCTTTTGGCAAACAGTATTTTCAGACGCCATCTATAATTACGTTCGCGCACACTCCCGCTATCTGGGTACTACCTGAACTTATGCAACCAGAAGCCCCAATCAGCAAATATTGCCTTCACCAATTTATTAACAAACCTAAGTGCGGCGATGATGACAAAATGGCGGTAAACCTAACTTTTATAATGCATTCACCATTTTATCGACAAACCAGTACTAATGGCGTCGCCAAACCAATATTTCCCCTTATTCAACATAAAAATTGTCGAAACGGCAACACCGCCGTTACAATACTGAAAATTTAAGAAAATACGCTTAGGCCATCTTGCAATAGCCGTTCGCAACAGTACCATTCATGAGTGTATAATTAAATAAAAATCAATCAATTTTAAAACTTTTTATTCACAACATAACAATATCACTTACTATCACCCTGGTATATTACATTAAAGGAATAAAAAAATCGGCGTAAATAAAAATTTTAAAACTTTTTTATTCACAACATAACAATATCACTTACTATCACCCTGGTATATTACATTAAAGGAATAAAAAAATCGGCGTAAAATAAAAAGACATATCTCTAATTATTTAACAACGTTTTATGCCAGAAATATATGCAGTTTTCAAGTCAAATACACTATTACAGCACTAGTTAGCAAAAATATTTAAATAAGACAAGTATCTTGCATCAAAAATAATACCTGAACGAAATAAAAATTTGGCACAAGACACTTATCGCCAATCTTGTATATAGGTACAATATATTATAAGTTCAAAATTTAGCGAAAAATATTTACAGTTAAAACTAAGGATTAGAAACATTTAGCGTGCAAGAATAGACATATCTACATACAATTAAAAAACTGGAACTAGAAACATTTATATTAGGGGGGTTTTCAACAAGTGTACCTCATAATAAAAACATAAGACGGTGTTTCGCAAGCAACCTTAAGAACAATGTATTAAAGCACATATTTACTACTAAAAACAATATACACTTTCTACAAAGCTACTAAAGCCACTTTAGGGGGCAGTTTAGGTGCTGAAAAATGAAACGAGGGCAAGAGCAAAAATACCTGAAAAACACTACACTTACCAGAGGGCACTCGGTTTAAACAGGGACACGACGTGAACGTGGCCCATATTGTCCCCATTCGATTTTTATGGAAAAACGAATTTTCAAAGCAAAACCATTTGTGGCATAATTTTTTTCGTTATCTGATTTGAAATCAGAAAACAGTTCTATATATAACATAATATATGGTTCTTTTTTAAGTTATACAGGGGGAATTTTTGCCTTCTTTTACTGTATAACCAACATGGGCTCTTTTTAAAGTTATACAGGGGGAATTTTTGCCTTCTTTTACTGTATAACCAATATGGGCTCTTTTTAAAGTTATACAGGTTAGGATATAATATGTGTGCGTTAGTATTTTGGCCTTCTTTTTACTGTATAACCAATATGGGCTCTTTTTAAAGTTATACAGGTTAGGATATAATATGTGTGCGTTAGTATTTTGGCCTTCTTTTACTGTATAACCAACATGGGCTCTTTTGAAAGTTATACAGGTTAGGATATAATATATGTGCGTTAGTAGATTATTCTAGTAATAAAAATAATTTTAATGCTAATAATAATATGAATGCTAATGTTATAATAATATGAATAATTATAATACTAATAATGAACAACTGAACACCCTGTTGAACAGACCCTGATCAACTTAGTCATCCACATGCATAAGTGAGCAATGCCCCCATGGTAATGTGCCGGGTGAAGATTTCGATATTTGTCGCTTATCATCATAAGGGCTGAGACCGATTTTAGTTTGTTTTATAGTATGTAGCTCATGTTTTTGGGACCTAATTAGGCGCTGTGAAATAGGCTTTTCCAACCAAGTTTCAAGGCAGGTGACGTAATCTTCAAATGTGATTTTATTTTTAATAACAGACCTTTTAATACCCTTTATCTTTTTGGCGACACCCAAGTTAGATAAAACCTTATCAATTTCCGCCCGCTCTTTGTTTAAATTCTCTAGTTTTACCCGTTCTTGCTCAATCTCGTCTGGAGTATAAAGCAGTTTAATAGCATACATTTTAGACCTAAGGCCAACAAAATGGGTCATAATGCGGCCATTGTTCTCATCTTTCATCATTCCCAGCACCTTTTTGTTCACTTGTGGAATCGCATAAACGTTATCACGGGCATAATCTGAGGTATCAAAATAATCGTTACAGTCTCGTCTCATTATCTGATACACATCGTGGTTTTTAATTTCGTAAATAAGACTATCAGTATCTGTATACAATACACTACAGGCGTCAAAACGTGGAACCATGTACTCGTAGTGAAAGCCATAAATCGTAGTCTTTGCTAAATCAAGAATACACATGTCGACATAAATCGGCTTATTAAAATAAATTTGTGTTTTTGCAAGCTCGACAATTACTAAATTTTCGGAAACAATTGTGCTGCTTTTAAATTCTGGCCGGGATATTAAGGCTTCAGCACCATAGCGGCCATCCCATTTTGTTATAAGTTTAACGTCAGAGTGGTTCCGGATATTCTCCATTGTCTTTCCAAATACAGCATTGTTCATAAGTTTAAAAAAATTCTTTTCAAACTCATTCTTGGCATTTTGGCGCAGCCCCGTGTTGAGGTCGATATATGATTTTAGCCAAGGAGATTGTTTAAAGGCTAATATTCGGTGTATTTTGCCCAATTTTGCCCCCAAAGTTAGAGCTTGCTTTAAGTTTCTATAGTGTATTACGTATTCTGTTTTATTGTGTAGCGTAGCCAAAAGTTTCTCATTCTTTGCCCCGGGCGGTTTTTCATGGCTAGGGCATAATGGAAAATCGGAAAACTTATCATGCAAATTCTCAGGTATTTTCAAGTCCACTTCCGAAATAAACCCTTCGGCAGATTTATCTGAAATTTCACTAATGTTTAAGTGAGATATCTCGTTTTCTGAAAGCCATCTAAAGCCGCCATAAGGTAGATATTGCGACATTGCCCAGCCGTATTGATTATTGACATCAAAGTACATGAGATAGGAGTCTTCTTTAGTTGGATCATAATTTGGCATGTACTTGTTGTTGGCTTCGGCATACCTCTTTGAACACTGACTTAGCCCCCCGCGAACCCCCTTTTCTATGAATGTTAGCATCTCTAAATCAGTAAGCAGCTCAAGTTTTATCATATCTTCTCGATGAATTAAGAGGGATAAACATTGCCACGCATAACCAGGTAGGGTATACGACCATGCAGGATCAAGGCCATATGTCCTATGCGATATATCCCTAAATGCTTCAAATACATCCGTTAAAAGCATTACATCCGTTTTAAGATATAAGTCAGAGTAGTCTTGCATGGTACGGCAATTAAAAGTTTGCCAAACTTTCTGCGCATTTAAATATTGCGCGTCACTTATAGCTACATCTTCTAAGCTGTTATAAAACGCCTCTTTAGGAGGGAGTTCAGTCTCATTCAATCTTTCCCAAGCGTTCATATAATCATAAGGGAAAACGCCCTTTCGGGTAAGTAAGTTCAGTTCTTCTCCCAGGTATTCAAACTCTGCTTTTAGGTTAGGATATTCGCATAAGTATGATGCAAGCTTATCCAGACCGCTAGCAAGAAAGCGAAAACTATCTATAAATCGAAAATGAACAGTACTATCCATTATATGCTTCGTAAATGAGATATAATTTTCTTTATTTACAGGTAATATATCAATCTTTCCCTCTATTTCAGATAGTGCCCGTATTATCATGTGCCCATCATAGCAACTCAAGTTATGGAATAGGACAGGTATGGTGTGTGAATCCTGGTACTGTAGATTGCAGTGCTCATGTGCAGCGTTTCGATACTTTCCGGTGAAGTGCGAGTGATCTCTAACACGCTTATCGTCTTCCGTAAATGGCTTCTCACATATATGGCAGTGAGTAGCGGCCAAAAAACTTTGTTGTTCAGCAGGCGTAAGCGGTTCCATGGGCAAATCACATAAAAAGACCGTCTCGACGTCTTCAGCAAATTGCTGAAGCTCGCGCATAAACCACTGCATACAGTCTTGGCCTGTGTAACTTTTATAAAATGATAGAGAATCGTCATAATTACATTTTACATAATAACCGACGCTATAAGGGACATGCTCTTGTTCCTTTTGAGTGTTTTTTTCTATATCATCGACTACAGGTATTAGCAAGCTTTCCGAGTCTGCGAATATAACAAACGGGGCTTTTTCCTTATGTTTAAAATTATTAAATTCCAAAATATTATTGCCTTCTACAGGCATCCGAGGTATTGCTAGGGTCTTGTTTTTAGAGCATTCGGACGTGTGCTTATCTAGTGTTATCTGCGTGCGGAAATAATGAAGGCAGCGATCACAAAAAAATTTTCGATGCGTATTAAGACTCAATTGCCTTGATAGTAAGCGTGAAAGGTCTCTAATCCAAACAAAATGGTATTTTATAGGGCTTAAATCAATATCATCATCTGAGGAAAAGTAGCTGTCTTGTAAAAGTAGTAAGTTTATATGGTTAGGATGCTTATTTTCAGGTATATAATATGGCACAACCAGATAATTTTTTCCAATTTTTTGCAGTCGATATACGTTAACGGATATTAGGTTTTGCTTTTCAAACTTTGAAATTTGATTAATTGTCATGGGAAACTTAATACCTTCCAAGTTTAGAACTGACTGAGGGTTTGGATAGGACGATGTTCGTTCAGAATGCTTGAAAGCGGGATATAAAGCGGAAACGATGGACCACGCAAAGCACATTTCATCAGTATTCTGAACATTAACACATGCCTTTTTCAATGCAATTTGTTTTGGAAGTTCAATATAAGTTCCAACCCGAAGAGGATTATAATGATTAATAGATACCATTAAATGCATAATTTTGCGTAGTGCCCACCCAGAATTTCTTTCCTGGAACGTGTCTAATTCAACTAAAATAGGGTTCTTAACATGATCGGCAAACCACTCATTTAAGTTTGTGTTACCTAAAATAGGGGCATTCGGAGTAGTAATGTACTTTGTATCCTTTAAAATTTCGTCTGCTTTACTAATTTCAAAATCCCCACAAAGAGTGGTGTTAACTTTGAGTGCAGTAGTTTTTTTTAATGCGTTTTGAATTCGCCGCTTAAAAATTGCCAAACAGTCCTCTAAAAATGATCGTACATCAGTATGACGTTTGTTAATAATAACACCCGTCCTGATTCTCGATTGGAATGCTGAATGTAAATTCAATTCAAATTCAAATTCAAAAATATTTATTTCCACAATCTTTACAAAATTAAAAAAAAAAAATATCGTGTTTAAAAAAAAATGGTAAATAAATATAATGTAGTAATGTCTATGTATTCTTTTGGAGTAGAATTTCTAGAGAAGAAGCTTTATCAATTCACCAAAGCGTTTGCTTGTCCGGTGAGGTGATAGCTCTATACGGTATATAATATATAACATTATCTAGTATACCCTTATGTCTATTTATCACTTCTTCAGCATAAATGAATGAATAATATAAATCATTAGACTATAATAAATATAATATAATAAATAAATAAACAAATAAACCAATAAACAACAAAACTGTATAAACTGATCGTAATATAAGTTACCTAAATATAACAATAATCCTAATGAAGGGATTGATGCAGAGGAGAGAGACCATTTTAAGAACATACATATATTTATAAATAAATAAAATAAAAGTGACTAATTCTAATATGTAGCATAAAGAGAAGGTAGCTTATTACATTTTACATGTTTGGATGATTGAAAATTAACCAGTTAGACAAAATAATTTTAAAGTTTGACTGTTTCATTTTGTTTTTGATTTCGGCCGGTATTAGATTATAAAGCTTTTGTCCTATATAGAAAAAACTTTTTTGTCCTATAGTAGTGTGTAAACGTGGTAATATGATGTTGTTACGATTTGTGTGCCTTGTTCGATATACTCTGTCTGTGTTTGCATTAAAGAATTCTGTTTTAAACAAATACATGAATGCAGCTTTGTAGTACAGATTCTTTAAATTAAGAATTTTGCATTCTTCAAAGAGTTGGTCGGACGGGAAGAAAATGTTTAAGCCATACATGATTTTAAGGATGCGATTTTGTACAATCTGAAGCGGTTTTATTGTTACTTTGTATGCTGCGCCCCAACCTATAATGCCGTAAGAGAGCAATGATTGTACCAGGGAATAATAGATACTACGTAGACTCTTTATATCCATAATTTTACTTATTTGTTTAAACATGTATATTAAGGATCTTATTTTTTTTGTTAATAGTTGAATTTGGTATGTCCACTTCAATTGGTTATCCAATATTATGCCCAAATAAGTTGCTCGGTCAGTGGATTCGAGTACCCATACACCCTCCTTTCTAAATGGTAGATTTATGGTTATATTATTATGTGCCGGAAGATGGTTTTTTTTATTCGCAAATGGTATATAATTTGTCTTGTTTAGATTAATAGTCAATAAATTTTTGTCTAACCACTTAACTAAATTATTTAAGTCCATGGATATTTTTTGTTCTACTTCCTGCCACGTGTTACCATGTACAAACAAGACAGTATCATCTGCAAATGATATCACTGTGCCCGAATAGTGCTGTTTAAGAAGATTATTTATGTAAATTATAAACAATACAGGGCCCAATACAGTTCCTTGTGGAATACCGTAATTGACTGATTTGGTATCACTAAAGTGGTTGTTAATTTTTACTTTTTGTAGTCGGCCTTGTAAATAACTAGTGAGTAGGGATAATGCTGGCCCCCGAACGCCAACCATCTGAAGCCTTGACAAACAACTTTCGCAGAGTAAACATCGCCTCATCGTGCTCCGGCTATACACAAAGAAATCGCTAGTTTAAACGACTAAAAAATATTGGATTTCGGTCATCTAATGTTATCGGCCCTTCTGAAAACTGTAAAAGATATTCCACGTCGCTAATTTTTCCGGGTTTTTCCGTAAATTAGTAAATTGTGACCTAGCCAGCGTCCTTATCGCCACATAAAAACGTTGGTCGGATTAAACATCTATAAAAAGATAAAAAAAAAAACTGTACAATTAGCAGGCCGGAATTGTGCTCGATTTTGTGTGCCGCGCTGTCAATCTAACGAGGCCGGAACTGTGAATTCTTTTGTGTGCCACCCTCACTTTAAAACGTGATAACAGGCTGTCGATATGCGCTGCCTGGCATGCGATTCCGTGGAAAATGATTCTTCTGCCCTTTTGTCCTGTGATGGATGTAACCGGCATGTTCACCGGAGAGCTGAGTGTTCCGATTTGTCAGCGTCGGAAATTAGAGTAATGGAGCTTAAATCCAAAAGAACTCTGAAATTCTTTTGCGAGGACTGTCAAGCCGGATTGTTAAATGTGCCAAAACTTATCAAAGCCCTAAGTCAATTGACTGATGAGGTCAATAAGTTGAAATCAGCTCAATCAACACCGCCTGCTTCATCCCCCTCAGGCGACGAATTCTACAGTGAGCTACAAGATCGTCAGGCAAGAGGAAACAATCTAATGGTATTTAACCTACCCGAGGGTAAAGATGCATCCGAGATCCCCAAATTGCTTAGAACCCTAACAGAAAACCCTCCAGAAACAATTAAAGTAAGCAGACTTGGTAAGACGAACAAGAATGGTTGTAGACCTGTCAGAGTGACGCTGTCTAGTCAGCAAGAAGTGCTGTCTTTACTGAGGAATCGCTCAAAGCTTCAAGGCAGTAAAATCTATATAAACTCTGACCTGACGCCCAAGCAACGCGAGCAGGAAAAGGCTGTTCGTGTCCAACTAGCAAACCGAAGAGCCCAAGGTAAAACGAATCTCTTTGTGATATATCGACTTGGCATTCCTGTTATTGCGACAAAAAACCTGCAAAACGCCTAGTTTCACAGACCAAAGAGATTCTACTTTACTACCAAAATGTAAGAGGCCTTCGTACCAAACTCAACTATCTCTTAAAATCAGTCCCTGGGTGTCATTATCATGTTATTGTATTCGTGGAAACCTGGCTTAATGAGTCCTTCAATGATGCCGAGTTATTCATGCACGACTACAGAGTTTATAGAAGAGATAGATCCTTACAGACAAGCAACGGTTCCAGGGGTGGTGGAGTACTGATAGCTGTTCATCAAACTATTAAAAGTAAGCAAATTATTATCAATGACAACATAGAGGATGTTTTTGTAATTATCGAAATTGGAAAGCAGTCCCTAATTCTCGCCAGTGCATATTTTCCGCCTCGTTCTCCAACCGCGGCCTACGTTACGTTTAGCGATAACATCGACAGAGTGTCTGAAGAACATCCCCATGCAAAGATTGGAATTTTGGGTGATTTTAACCTAC
Source organism: Polydrusus tereticollis (assembly GCA_963920685.1). Classification (NCBI taxonomy): domain Eukaryota; kingdom Metazoa; phylum Arthropoda; class Insecta; order Coleoptera; family Curculionidae; genus Polydrusus; species Polydrusus tereticollis. Next base: position 65,236,194 of record OY987331.1, read on the forward strand.
CGCATGCATTATGGGAACATAACAACTTAAGCTCTATTGTCAGATCTGTGCCCCCTGCTGCTCCAACCGAGGTCGAGTCCTTGGAGGTGGTGTCTAATCTGTGCGAATTCCAGAACCTATTTCAATTAAACACGACTATGAACATTTCCAACTCAATCTTGGATCTGGTCCTTTTTCAAGACGACAGCTGTGTGGTTCGCGAGACGGACGATTGCATGTTGCCGCAGGATAACTATCATCCACCACTGGACATTATTTTGCCATTTAACTCTAACAAAACGAACAGTTCTCTTTTAAACGATGGCTATTATAGGGATTTCAAATCGGCAAATTATAATCTGATCAACGATTATTTAGGAAGTATATGTTGGGATGCTCTACTGGCTCAACGTGACCTGGACGATACGGTAAATATATTTTATAACCTTATTTATTCAGCAATCGAAATGTTTGTCCCTCTCAAACGAATTTCCTCTGGTAAATTTCCCAGGTGGTACTCACCAGAGCTTAAGCAACACATAATAGATAAAAAGAAAGCACATAAACGTTACAAAATATCGAGACTTCAATGTGATTACCGCGAATTCTCTAGATTACGCTTGCTTTGCAAGAGACTGCTGGCAGAATCCAATAGCACTTTTATTACTTATACAGAAAATTGTTTAACCACCAATCCAAAACAGTTCTGGAACTTCGTTAACTCTAAAAGAAAGAATCGTGACGCCCCTTGCGAGTTTGAGTACAGTGGTAATTGCAGTGATTCAGGATTAGATATAGCCAATATGTTTGCAGATTATTTTTCTCAAGTTTATAGTAGCAAGCCTTGCCCTAATCAACATCAGCCACACTCTTCATTTAACAACAATACTGTCACTAATTATACGATATCAATCTCTGATATATATTTGCATTTAAACACATTGGACATAAACAAGGGGCCCGGTCCTGATGGCTTACCACCATCACTGCTAAAACACTGCAGTTTTGTCTTGGCGCGCCCCTTGCACAAAATATTTGACCTCTCTCTCTCATCGGGGACTTTCCCAGAGTTCTGGAAGCTGAGTTACTTAACGCCAATCCACAAGTCTGGCAATCAATCGTTGATAACAAATTATCGACCAATTAGTATCTTGAGTGTCATTCCGAAGGTATTCGAACATATTCTAACCAATTTTTTGACCTCGGTGTTGGGCCAATACATTATCCCTAGACAATTCGGTTTCCAAACTGGCAAAAATACCGAGCTCAATCTGCTTGCCTATGCTGACTATGTCTCCGATGCCTTGGAGAGGGGCTCTCAGGTTCATTCTGTCTACACAGATTTCTCCAAGGCGTTCGATAGGGTAAACCACTCTGTTCTTTTATCCAAGTTGGAGGGTGTCGGTGTGGGTGGTACATTGCTCTGCTGGATTCAGAGTTACTTGACAGGTCGTTCCCAGACCGTTCGATTTAACAACTTTCACTCAAAAAGTATTCAGGTTCCATCCGGCGTTCCCCAGGGCTCACATTTGGGACCCCTTCTCTTCAACTTGTTTATAAACGACTTGGGATCTTGCTTTGAGCATAGTCAGTTTCTCTTCTTTGCGGATGATTTAAAATTATACATAGAGGTGTCCTCTTCAATTGACTGCCTAAAACTTCAGTCCGACTTGAACCACTTAGTAACCTGGTGTGATAACAATGGTATGGAGTTGAATGTATCAAAGTGCCATTTGGTCATTTTCCACAAATCCAGAGAAGCGCTTCGGCAGGCCTACTTCATTGGAGATACTCCACTTTCCAGTGTCCCTCTAATTAAGGACCTAGGCGTACTTATCGATTCAAAATTTACTTTTGTCCCTCATATACAATCCGTAATATCAAAGTCACTACAACTTCTCGGTTTTGTAAAGCGAGTTACTTCCGAGTTTACCAACACAAATGCTATTAAACAACTTTACTGCTCATTAATAAGAAGTCACCTCGAATATGCCTCTAGTGTCTGGAATCCCCGATATAATACTCACATTCTTAATATAGAAAGAGTTCAGCATAAATTTCTAAGGTACATAGCTTTTAAACTCAACATGCCTGAACTAACTTACTTTCAGTTGGAATCTAACATTCAACTTAGAACCCTTGAAGAGCGTCGGAATTCTAAGGACCTTAAAATTCTGTACAATATATTAAACAATAAATATAACTGCCCGCTTCTGCTGAATAAAATAGGTTTTCATGTTCCCTCAAGGGAAACAAGATTAAGGTATACCTTCTCAATACCTGCACACAGAACTAACTATGGCCAAAATACCTTTATATCCAGGTCGAGTAGACTAGCCAACGAGCATCCTGCACTCGATTTTTTCTCAACCAATTCCGTGTTTATGAAGCAGCTTCGCGACTCAATTTGTAATCTCGAATCTCCAATTTTTCGAAAATCTTAAATAAATAAAAAAAATTTTTTTTCTTTTTTTGTTCTTTTTTGTTTTGCACTTCCGTACACGATCAATTCCTGTTCTTTTGTTTCAATAATAATTACTTATTAGTATGTAGGTATGTAACTCTGTGTTAGAAATATGAATTTACTTTATTGTATTTTTTGTGAAATTGGGCATTGCCCGTTAATTAATAAATAAATAAATAAATAAAAGCCCCCGATGACACACTGTATCAAATGCCTTCGCCAAATCCACAAAAACTGCCGCGCACGGTTGGCCAGAATCAAGCTGTTCAATTATTTTGCCCGTAAGGAGACTTATTGCATCGTTGGGAGACTTATTTGCTTGAAATCCGAATTGTAAATCCGATATTTGTTTGTGTTTTGTCAAAAACTCAACCAACCGATTTTTTAATGCTTTCTCGAAGATTTTGCTAATATTGGACAAAAGACTAATTGGTCGATAATTTTCCACCATTTCGGTTTCCCCTTTTTTAAAGATAGGTTTAATGATTGAAATTTTGAATTGTTTTGGGCAAATTCCCTTTGTAAATGTTAAATTAATAAGATGACATAGTGGTTTAAGTATTGATTGTTTAATATTTTTTAAAACGAGACTAGATATATCATCATCTCCTACGGTTGCATTATTTTTAAGTGAATCAATTAGGATTGATATTTCATCTGAATTTACTGGTTTTAGAAATATAGAGGACATGTTAGATGAATTATCTAGATTAATATTTAGGTCCTGAATTAAATTTTCTCTTATTTTGTTGGCCATGTTTTGCCCTAAGTTTACATAATAATTGTTAAAAATGTTACTTATACTTGCCGAATCTTGTTCTAGGGTTTTCTTTTCATCGAGAATGCATAACAATTTTTCATTTGACGAGTTTTTGAATTTCTTTGTCGTATATTCATTTAGGGTGTGCCATAACTTTTTACTATTATCCTTATAATTTAAAAATTCATTCCTGTAGTATGTTTGCTTAAGATTATTTATAAGTTTCACAATTTTATTTCGGTAAAATTTATACGCGGCCAACGTTTCCTCGGTTTTTTTCTTTTTGTATTTTTTGTAGAGTTTGTCCCTGTGTTTTATCGATTCAACTATGCCGGCTGTGATCCAAGGCTTTCTTTTAAATGCAATAGGCACATTTTTTGAAAATTTACTTAATTCCAGGGATGTTTTTATAATATTTATTAGTTTTTCCGTTACATAATCTACATCGCTGGATTCATATATTTCATCAAAATTAGCGTCACTAGTTATTTGTTGTAACTTATGATAGTTTATATACTGTTTTGTCACGATCTGTTTTGTTTCATTTGGGGGTGTGCTATATTGTAAAATAGTTGGATAATGGTCTGATATTTTCGAATGTAGAATTATTGGAAGCAGAGCTTGATTATTATCAATCGTGCTCCTAAAAAATATATGGTCCAAGCAACTCTTAGAATCATTTACTACCCTCGTGTATTTATTTATTGTGGATCTAAAGCCGTTTTCATATAAGCAATTTAAATAATTTTTACTTTCTAGGGATTCATTGAGTATATTTATATTAATATCGCCTAAAAATATTTCAATTTCGTTAAACACTTGCGTTCTCAAGTATTGTGCCAGCTCTTCAATAAATAAGTTCGTGTCTACAGGGTGTGGCCTATATATAGCTGTAATTGAAATATTTCTATCTTTAGATTTTAATTGGGCTCTAATACAAGATATTCCTGCAATATTTACCATTTGATGCGAAACACTATATCCATTTTTAATATACATAATCACCCCGTCATTTTTATTGACGTTACCCGAATTATAAATTTTTATATAATTATTTAAATGAAATAGATCTGTATCAAGAACTCTAAAAGTCTCTGTTAAAACAATTACATCAAACAGTTCTTCAAATTGATCCAGAGTTACTTCTAATTCGGCAAAATTTTTATGAATACTTCTTATATTGGTGTGAAAGATATTAAAGCTGGTTTTATTTTTAGAAAGGGTATTTTTTGCTTGACCTATGGTCTCTCTCTCATTTGTTACTATTTCATTTAAATTGAAATTCCTAGCATAATCATTCATGGCTATTTTTTGTTATTTCCTTTCTTAAATTAATCAAAAAAAAAAAAAAATATAATATAATATTACTTACTTAGTTTATGTTTATAGATACGGATAACAGTTAAAAAGGGATATTTTCTTTAATACATACGTATATTGTTTAAAATGTTGTGTTTATTTATTGCTGTTTCTGGTGTTTTTTGGACTGCTGTATGTATATAGCTTCTGTCTCTTTCTCTTTTGTATATATGTGGATGAAGTGTTTTGCGCCAAGGGTTTCTTGAAGACCTCTGATGTTTTTGCTGCGACTTTGTTTGTCTGTTGGGTGCTATTTCTACCTATATCTACGTTATCCAAGTCGCTTTCTTCGCTATAATCCTCTTGATCTGTTTCTTTTTCTGTTGTTTCAATATCTGATAGGTCTGAGACAGTGTATTCACGTTGGTTAATGATTAATTTTTGACCCTTTATCCTTGCTTCCTGGTTTTGTGATCGGGCAATTTTCAGGTGTTTCCTTAATTCTTTTTGTACTGCTTGGTCTTCTGGGCAGAGGTCGTAAGCTATAGATAGTCCAGCTGTTTTAAGGTTTTTCAGTTTTTCCTTATTTTTAAAGAGATTCGTCTTGCCTAAATATGAAATAAATTCAAGTACAAATGGAGCTTTCTCGGATTTTCCAGCTAAATAGAAATTATTAATGTCTTTTTCCGTGATATTAGTCTCTATTAGTGAATTTATTTTTTCCAGGATAAAACTTAATGTTCCATTAAACTCGTTTAGTTTTTGTAATCCAAATATTACTATATTATTTTTGCGTGATTTACGCTCCAAATATAGGCATCTGGTTTTTAAAAGTTTTACTTCTTTATTTGTTTCCTCGATTCTTTTCAGCGTGGTTTCTTGTATTTGGGTTTTTATTTCTTCCGTTTGTTTATTATTTGCTTGTATTAGAAGTTGGTACAAATGCTGTTGATCTGGTGGCAATGCCGATGCTTCCATTCTCACTTAAAACTTTATCGTATTTGTGTTGTTTATGTTGTTGAATCGTTACCACTGGTGCAAGACGTTATTTTGTTTTAACTACATTTAGCATGTAAATAACTTTTAGAACCGAACACTGTGCACTATTTATTTAATTTTCCACTTTACTCTACAAGAAGCTGTTTCTGCACGACGTGTCCCACTACCCTCGCCCACTTTACGGTCCTTTAGTAAGGACTGAAACCCCTTAATTTGGGCTAAACACGCTATTATATGAGACTTTTCAGCCACTGACTCAGCGCGTTTCAAAAGTTTATTTAAATTGCGAATTGCACGAGTACAGTCCTGCAATATTTTACCGCAGGTAACCGTTGTTAAGTTATGGGTATCCATCTGGGCCCTAATTAACTCGACGTACTCACTTGGGAACGGCATTTTTTTACTCTGTAACAAAATAAATATAGCTCAAAATACGTCTGCTCTCTTTAACGTACAAAGACAGAAGGGACTCTGGAGCTCCTGCGTCCTGCTTATAATGCGCCCCTATTTATAACCTCGGTTGGGGTGCGTTCAGAAAAGTAGCATGCCTTCGAAAAAATAAGGCGCGTTCAGAAATAATATTCAAGGTTTAGTATGCAGTAGATGTACATACAACAAGCAGTTTTACGCGTTATTATTTTTAAAATATATTACTTGCCGAAAACATTAATATTTTACTGACTGAAAGTGAAACCTGCGATAAGTTTAATCGCCGTAAAAATGTTTACCAAAAACAGACTCTAAAAATTTTATTCCCTCCACGTCACAACCCTCCCAAACTACTATATTATTATATTATTATTATTATTATTATTATTATTTACCGCTAAAGGTTTTGCTGCACCCAACGAGTCCGTTAAAAGGCTGCAGCTAGGATAATGGATTCATTGCATAGTCGACAGCGTGGTGTTAAACATGGTAGAAACATTAAACATTATTCTCGACAATGTTGAAAGAGTATTTATACAGAACAAATATTACGCATCCTGTCTACCGGCTACCTTAATAGTTTGGGAACTTGCTAAAAAATATAATGTCGATGTTGAACCGAAATGTGGACAACTCTTGTATGACGAAATGGGAAGCAACATTCATTTTTGGAACGTGTTTAAAGAAAAACCTTATGATCCTACCCTTAAAGCTGTTCAGGTCAACAGGGTCCGTTGAACAGGGTACAGACCCTGTTGAACTGAACAGACCCTGTTGACCTGAACAGACCCTGTTCAACGGACCCTGTTGACGTCTGTTAAACAGGTCTGTTCAGTTCAACAGGGTCTGTACCCTGTTCAACGGACCCTGTTGACCTGAACAGCTTTAAGGGTAGGATCATAAGGTTTTTCTTTAAACACGTTCCAAAAATGAATGTTGCTTCCCATTTCGTCATACAAGAGTTGTCCACATTTCGGTTCAACATCGACATTATATTTTTTAGCAAGTTCTCAAACTATTAAGGTAGCCGGTAGACAGGATGCGTAATATTTGTTCTGTATAAATACTCTTTCAACATTGTCGAGAATAATGTTTAATGTTTCTACCATGTTTAACACCACGCTGTCGACTATGCAATGAATCCATTATCCTAGCTGCAGCCTTTTAACGGACTCGTTGGGTGCAGCAAAACCTTTAGCGGTATATAATAATAATAATAATAATAATAATATAATAATATAGTAGTTTGGGAGGGTTGTGACGTGGAGGGAATAAAATTTTTAGAGTCTGTTTTTGGTAAACATTTTTACGGCGATTAAACTTATCGCAGGTTTCACTTTCAGTCAGTAAAATATTAATGTTTTCGGCAAGTAATATATTGTAAAAATAATAACGCGTAAAACTGCTTGTTGTATGTACATCTACTGCATACTAAACCTTGAATATTAATTCTGAACGCGCCTTATTTTTTCGAAGGCATGCTACTTTTCTGAACGCACCCCAACCGAGGTTATAAATAGGGGCGCATTATAAGCAGGACGCAGGAGCTCCAGAGTCCCTTCTGTCTTTGTACGTTAGAGAGAGCAGACGTATTTTGAGCTATATTTATTTTGTTACAGAGTAAAAAAATGCCGTTCCTAAGTGAGTACGTCGAGTTAATTAGGGCCCAGATGGATACCCATAACTTAACAACGGTTACCTGCGGTAAGATATTGCAGGACTGTACTCGTGCAATTCGCAATTTAAATAAACTTTTGAAACGCGCTGAGTCAGTGGCTGAAAAGTCTCATATAATAGCGTGTTTAGCACAAATTAAGGGGTTTCAGTCCTTACTAAAGGACCGTAAAGTGGGCGAGGGTAGTGGGACACGTCGTGCAGAAACAGCTTCTTGTAGAGTAAAGTGGAAAGATTTACATTCAGCATTCCAATCGAGAATCAGGACGGGTGTTATTATTAACAAACGTCATACTGATGTACGATCATTTTTAGAGGACTGTTTGGCAATTTTTAAGCGGCGAATTCAAAACGCATTAAAAAAAACTACTGCACTCAAAGTTAACACCACTCTTTGTGGGGATTTTGAAATTAGTAAAGCAGACGAAATTTTAAAGGATACAAAGTACATTACTACTCCGAATGCCCCTATTTTAGGTAACACAAACTTAAATGAGTGGTTTGCCGATCATGTTAAGAACCCTATTTTAGTTGAATTAGACACGTTCCAGGAAAGAAATTCTGGGTGGGCACTACGCAAAATTATGCATTTAATGGTATCTATTAATCATTATAATCCTCTTCGGGTTGGAACTTATATTGAACTTCCAAAACAAATTGCATTGAAAAAGGCATGTGTTAATGTTCAGAATACTGATGAAATGTGCTTTGCGTGGTCCATCGTTTCCGCTTTATATCCCGCTTTCAAGCATTCTGAACGAACATCGTCCTATCCAAACCCTCAGTCAGTTCTAAACTTGGAAGGTATTAAGTTTCCCATGACAATTAATCAAATTTTAAAGTTTGAAAAGCAAAACCTAATATCCGTTAACGTATATCGACTGCAAAAAATTGGAAAAAATTATCTGGTTGTGCCATATTATATACCTGAAAATAAGCATCCTAACCATATAAACTTACTACTTTTACAAGACAGCTACTTTTCCTCAGATGATGATATTGATTTAAGCCCTATAAAATACCATTTTGTTTGGATTAAAGACCTTTCACGCTTACTATCAAGGCAATTGAGTCTTAATACGCATCGAAAATTTTTTTGTGATCGCTGCCTTCATTATTTCCGCACGCAGATAACACTAGATAAGCACACGTCCGAATGCTCTAAAAACAAGACTCTAGCAATACCTCGGATGCCTGTAGAAGGCAATAATATTTTGGAATTTAATAATTTTAAACATAAGGAAAAAGCCCCGTTTGTTATATTCGCAGACTCGGAAAGCTTGCTAATACCTGTAGTCGATGATATAGAAAAAAACACTCGAAAGGAACAAGAGCATGTCCCTTATAGCGTCGGTTATTATGTAAAATGTAATTATGACGATTCTCTATCATTTTATAAAAGTTACACAGGCCAAGACTGTATGCAGTGGTTTATGCGCGAGCTTCAGCAATTTGCTGAAGACGTCGAGACGGTCTTTTTATGTGATTTGCCCATGGAACCGCTTACGCCTGCTCAACAACAAAGTTTTTTGGCCGCTACTCACTGCCATATATGTGAGAAGCCATTTACGGAAGACGATAAGCGTGTTAGAGATCACTCGCACTTCACCGGAAAGTATCGAAACGCTGCACATGAGCACTGCAATCTACAGTACCAGGATTCACACACCATACCTGTCCTATTCCATAACTTGAGTTGCTATGATGGGCACATGATAATACGGGCACTATCTGAAATAGAGGGAAAGATTGATATATTACCTGTAAATAAAGAAAATTATATCTCATTTACGAAGCATATAATGGATAGTACTGTTCATTTTCGATTTATAGATAGTTTTCGCTTTCTTGCAAGCGGTCTGGATAAGCTTGCATCATACTTATGCGAATATCCTAACCTAAAAGCAGAGTTTGAATACCTGGGAGAAGAACTGAACTTACTTACCCGAAAGGGCGTTTTCCCTTATGATTATATGAACGCTTGGGAAAGATTGAATGAGACTGAACTCCCTCCTAAAGAGGCGTTTTATAACAGCTTAGAAGATGTAGCTATAAGTGACGCGCAATATTTAAATGCGCAGAAAGTTTGGCAAACTTTTAATTGCCGTACCATGCAAGACTACTCTGACTTATATCTTAAAACGGATGTAATGCTTTTAACGGATGTATTTGAAGCATTTAGGGATATATCGCATAGGACATATGGCCTTGATCCTGCATGGTCGTATACCCTACCTGGTTATGCGTGGCAATGTTTATCCCTCTTAATTCATCGAGAAGATATGATAAAACTTGAGCTGCTTACTGATTTAGAGATGCTAACATTCATAGAAAAGGGGGTTCGCGGGGGGCTAAGTCAGTGTTCAAAGAGGTATGCCGAAGCCAACAACAAGTACATGCCAAATTATGATCCAACTAAAGAAGACTCCTATCTCATGTACTTTGATGTCAATAATCAATACGGCTGGGCAATGTCGCAATATCTACCTTATGGCGGCTTTAGATGGCTTTCAGAAAACGAGATATCTCACTTAAACATTAGTGAAATTTCAGATTTTCCATTATGCCCTAGCCATGAAAAACCGCCCGGGGCAAAGAATGAGAAACTTTTGGCTACGCTACACAATAAAACAGAATACGTAATACACTATAGAAACTTAAAGCAAGCTCTAACTTTGGGGGCAAAATTGGGCAAAATACACCGAATATTAGCCTTTAAACAATCTCCTTGGCTAAAATCATATATCGACCTCAACACGGGGCTGCGCCAAAATGCCAAGAATGAGTTTGAAAAGAATTTTTTTAAACTTATGAACAATGCTGTATTTGGAAAGACAATGGAGAATATCCGGAACCACTCTGACGTTAAACTTATAACAAAATGGGATGGCCGCTATGGTGCTGAAGCCTTAATATCCCGGCCAGAATTTAAAAGCAGCACAATTGTTTCCGAAAATTTAGTAATTGTTGAGCTTGCAAAACACAAATTTATTTTAATAAGCCGATTTATGTCGGCATGTGTATTCTTGATTTGGCAAAGACTACGATTTATGGCTTTCACTACGAGTACATGGTTCCACGTTTTGACGCCTGTAGTGTATTGTATACAGATACTGATAGTCTTATTTACGAAATTAAAAACCACGATGTGTATCAGATAATGAGACGAGACTGTAACGATTATTTTGATACCTCAGATTATGCCCGTGATAACGTTTATGCGATTCCACAAGTGAACAAAAAGGTGCTGGGAATGATGAAAGATGAGAACAATGGCCGCATTATGACCCATTTTGTTGGCCTTAGGTCTAAAATGTATGCTATTAAACTGCTTTATACTCCAGACGAGATTGAGCAAGAACGGGTAAAACTAGAGAATTTAAACAAAGAGCGGGCGGAAATTGATAAGGTTTTATCTAACTTGGGTGTCGCCAAAAAGATAAAGGGTATTAAAAGGTCTGTTATTAAAAATAAAATCACATTTGAAGATTACGTCACCTGCCTTGAAACTTGGTTGGAAAAGCCTATTTCACAGCGCCTAATTAGGTCCCAAGAACATGAGCTACATACTATAAAACAAACTAAAATCGGTCTCAGCCCTTATGATGATAAGCGACAAATATCGAAATCTTCACCCGGCACATTACCATGGGGGCATTGCTCACTTATGCATGTGGATGACTAAGTTGATCAGGGTCTGTTCAACAGGGTGTTCAGTTGTTCATTATTAGTATTATAATTATTCATATTATTATAACATTAGCATTCATATTATTATTAGCATTAAAATTATTTTTATTACTAGAATAATCTACTAACGCACATATATTATATCCTAACCTGTATAACTTTCAAAAGAGCCCATGTTGGTTATACAGTAAAAGAAGGCCAAAATACTAACGCACACATATTATATCCTAACCTGTATAACTTTAAAAAGAGCCCATATTGGTTATACAGTAAAAAGAAGGCCAAAATACTAACGCACACATATTATATCCTAACCTGTATAACTTTAAAAAGAGCCCATATTGGTTATACAGTAAAAGAAGGCGAAAATTCCCCCTGTATAACTTTAAAAAGAGCCCATGTTGGTTATACAGTAAAAGAAGGCAAAAATTCCCCCTGTATAACTTAAAAAAGAACCATATATTATGTTATATATAGAACTGTTTTCTGATTTCAAATCAGATAACGAAAAAAATTATGCCACAAATGGTTTTGCTTTGAAAATTCGTTTTTCCATAAAAATCGAATGGGGACAATATGGGCCACGTTCACGTCGTGTCCCTGTTTAAACCGAGTGCCCTCTGGTAAGTGTAGTGTTTTTCAGGTATTTTTGCTCTTGCCCTCGTTTCATTTTTCAGCACTTAAACTGCCCCCTAAAGTGGCTTTAGTAGCTTTGTAGAAAGTGTATATTGTTTTTAGTAGTAAATATGTGCTTTAATACATTGTTCTTAAGGTTGCTTGCGAAACACCGTCTTATATTTTTATTATGAGGTACACTTGTTGAAAACCCCCCTAATATAAATGTTTCTAGTTCCAGTTTTTTAATTGTATGTAGATATGTCTATTCTTGCACGCTAAATGTTTCTAATCCTTAGTTTTGACTGTAAATATTTTTCGCTAAATTTTGAACTTATAATATATTGTACCTATATACAAGATTGGCGATAAATGTCTTGTGCCAAATTTTTATTTCGTTCAGGTATTATTTTTGATGCAAGATACTTGTCTTATTTAAATATTTTTGCTAACTAGTGCTGTAATAGTGTATTTGACTTGAAAACTGCATATATTTCTGGCATAAAACGTTGTTAAATAATTAGAGATATGTCTTTTTATTTTACGCCGATTTTTTTATTCCTTTAATGTAATATACCAGGGTGATAAGTAAGTGATATTGTTATGTTGTGAATAAAAAAGTTTTAAAATTTTTATTTACGCCGATTTTTTTATTCCTTTAATGTAATATACCAGGGTGATAGTAAGTGATATTGTTATGTTGTGAATAAAAAGTTTTAAAATTGATTGATTTTTATTTAATTATACACTCATGAATGGTACTGTTGCGAACGGCTATTGCAAGATGGCCTAAGCGTATTTTCTTAAATTTTCAGTATTGGAACGGCGGTGTTGCCGTTTCGACAATTTTTATGTTGAATAAGGGGAAATATTGGTTTGGCGACGCCATTAGTACTGGTTTGTCGATAAAATGGTGAATGCATTATAAAAGCTAGGTTTACCGCCATTTTGTCATCATCGCCGCACTTAGGTTTGTTAATAAATTGGTGAAGGCAATATTTGCTGATTGCGGCTTCTGGTTGCATAAGTTCAGGTAGTACCCAGATAGCGGGAGTGTGCGCGAACGTAATTATAGATGGCGTCTGAAAATACTGTTTGCCAAAAGGACATACTAGATCCCCGGTTGTCTAATTACATGCCACGCGGCCTCTAACAATGTTCATTGATGACATGTTATGGCGCATGCATACTGCAACAGATGTAGCAATATTATGTAGACAAAAACAACTATGGCTACCACCATTTTACCATCGTCTCCACACTTGGGTCCTTTGTTCCACCTATACGTTATAATTGACGGGTCCCCCATATTTTTAGTTTGTCAACATTGATCAACTCTTTTAATGTATACGCTCTCGTAGTGTATTTTATAAGGTTTTAGATCGGAATCGAGAGGTTCCTGGTTCAAATCCCGCCGAGGACAAAAACTTTTTTATGGTATTATTATATTTTAAAATATTTTAACTGATTTACGACGTCACACCTACCATCGCGGTAAACAAGATGTCTTATATGAAAAGCAGGTGGCGCTACAGGTACGTACATCTCCCCCGTTAGGTGGCACCCCTACAATGATATTACTATATAATCGGAGTAACACGTGATCTGGGTTCCGTTGGGGCAAAAGTTAGGTTAGAATAATGGGTGGGGGGTTAGGTGGCAGCAGTGGAGGGTTCCACACAGGCGAATAGGGCCCTATATTACCGGCATCGAGCAGTTATGACGTCACTCACTAGGTGGCGATAGTAGCTGGGTTCCACTTAGGTTAAGAGAGGATGGTGGCTTCCAGGAAAAGTGCCACGCCCTAAAATGGCACCAAAAATGCAGATTTCAGCGCAATGTTATTTCTTATGGGATTTTGGGTTAGAAACGGCACTGCTATTCTACTTGTTATTGTAAAATTATGTACTAAAGAATTTTTGTGTGATTTGGAGAAATAAACGCCAAATTACCACAGTGAAAAGCTCGTTTAATTCCTTCACTCAATAAATAAAAGAATTAGTGAAATTAACCTACAATCGAGGAACATAAAAGCCTCATGAACTGTTGACGCAAGTTAAATAACAACACTTGGCTTGCTTAACAGCAGATATGAAGGAACTTTGAAATGTTGAAAAATTACAAAGACGACACGAAAAATGAACTAAATATATAGCACAAACACAATATAATCATTTCTGGCATTACTAGTATCATTGGCACGTCGCGGGTGACCGATTGGTCGACATGACAACGATATCGGCGCTTGTAGTGGATGAAGTTGTCCCTAACATTTGGTGGACTCCCATTTAAGAATACTCTCTAAGGAAGGTAATGCTCTACGAATGATACTTAAAAAATTATTAACAATCATGCTGGTACGTATAAACTGTTCTATGTGATTAAGTAATATCAAGAACGTGTGATACATTTGCTACTTGATATTCATAAAAACAGCAACCAATACCAAAAACCGTTAAAGAGATTATAGAAAGCTTTAAAACTTTGGATTCTTCAAGGCAAGAATGCAGAGAAAAAATACTGTTATAAATAATAAACATATTGAAATCGCTATTTTGGAATATTTCTTTGCAAATCCAACATTGTCTTTAAGATAAGCTGCATTTGAATCAGCATTATCAAAATCATCAATAAATTATAGATTAATAAGGAAACATATAATTTATCCATAATAAGAATTCTCCATATTTCAGCACCTAAAAGAAACTGATTTTCCTAGGAGAGTGGCGTTCTGGCAATTTGAATGGTCGCAAGGAATGGATTTAGGCGGATGAAGCTAAATTTTCAAAAAATTGCATTTTTAATCGATACAATTCCGATCACTGGAGGGATTCAAATTTAGATGTATTCAAAGAACGAAATTTTTAACGATCCTGGTAGTTTAATGTTGTGCTAACATCATGTCCGTTTCTCAAAAAAGTGCCCTTCTAATAGAAAGCCTTGATTTACCAAAAGTTGCAAACGAGCTCTTTAATCAAGAAATTATTTCTACCGAAAATGGCGTAAAAATCCTACCACAAAAATCGTACCATCCTTGGTAACGTTTATGTTTCAACTTCTTAAATGTCCTAACGGTTAAAGATCATTTTGGTCAACAGCTAAGGCCGTCAGTCAGAACTTTACCAAGTCAACCATTCCACCTCTAACACGTTCTGATGGCACCATTGCGACCAAAACACAGGAAAAAGCGAACTTACTGGCGGAACTATTCTCTTCACATTTAAGGGTTAATTTTCAGGGAAGAACGTCACCGAACATTCCTTCTGTAAAATCGAGAATGCCCGAGATTGTTTTTCGGCACCGACATGTTAAACGAATCTTGAGGAGTCCTAACACCAAAGAAGCTTCTGATCCTGGCGAAATTCAAGTGATCGTAATTAAGACATGCGCTGATGAATTGACAACGGTATTTTGTAGGCTATTTAACTTATCTTACAAAAAAGGATTATTTCCTTCTTGCTGGAAAGCTGCGCGGGTCCAGTTCATACCCAAAAAAGGCAAGAAGACCTTGCCAAACAACTATCGTATTAAAATACCTGGAAGGCTTCAATATTATTAGTGACCGCCAGTATGGATTACGTTAGTCTAGATCAACAGGAGACCTTCTCGCTTATGTTACTATATTGTCGCCAACCCTCTTTTTACTATACATTAACGATCTTTTGGAAAAATCTTAAAATCCTATATATAGCTTCGCTGATGACAGCACGCTTGTTTCATCTTTTACTTTGGATGCTCGGACATCGGCCGCCAATGCACATCTCTATAGGCAGCGAGAGGTCTCACATCTCAACAAAGACTTGGAAGAAATACTGTCTTGGGGTGACAGTAACCAAGTAGAATTTAACGCTTAAAAAACCAAGGCGGCAGTTTTTTTCTAAAAAGTGAATGTGGAAGAACCGGATTCAACACTCGATTCCTTTGGATTAATCAATTCATTTATTGGGCGTCAATTTGGAGAGTCATATGTCTTGGTATAGTCACGTTGCGGTCATTGCTAAGGCAGCCTCGCAGAGGCTCCGAATACTCTTCCGAACTAAGAACCTCTATACACTCCAACAACTTTTGATGCTGTATAAAGCCCAAATTGGACCATCGCTGGAGTACTGGTCGCATATTTGGGACTCTGCTCCTAAACATACCCTGAGACTGACCTGACAAACAACATGGATAGCCTTGAACACCGAAGGCAGGTTGGCGACATGAGTATATTTTACAAATATTTTCATGGTAACTGCTCAACTGAGGTTGCCGTTTGATTCCGCCCAGAGCGGTGCATGGTAAAATTACACGACGAGCCACAGCAGCCCACCTGTACGTAGTTCAGCTTAGTGTCCCTCGAACGACACTGTTTAAAAATTCTTTCATCTGGAGAACGTCATCACTCTGGAACGACCTCTCTGAGGCCGTGTTTTCCAACGAGTATAATCTCCAAATATTCAATACCGACGTGAATAGTTTCCTGCACACACGCACCGCCCCCAAAGCGCTATAGAGGATTAATCCTGTAGTGTTGTGCCTTATCATAAAAAAAAAATATGTCGCACCATTAGTTTTATTATTAACTGAAGTGTTCTGAGGGAACTTTTCGGTCCCCCTACGGGTCTACAGTTCCTGATGCATTATTTATGAATGCGTCTGCTGTAGGTACATAATATACAATTTTGCGAAACAAAAATGTCTACCCCCGTGACAGATCCAGCAGGATCTATAATGGGGTTTAGCCGAGTCTTTGCCTGTGTGCGTGTGTGTGTGTTATTTTTCTTGATATTAAGTATTTGCCTTGTGTCTTTTTTATGCTGTGTTTCATTCTTTGACTTATTTTCAGAAGACATTTCTACATCAAAGATTTCTACTTCAGTGTTTACAGAAGTACCGACTTCTCTTTCCGGCTGTTTCTTGTACTTTTGGTACAGCCTTTTGAACTCGTTCCTTATTGTTTCGTCGGATATTGAGTGGTCGTCATTAAAAAGGCTTTCCCCTTCACTTGGAGCACTAATGTTAATTCGCGTATTCACTTTTTATGTTATTTTTGTTTAATACCAAAATTGACGTGTTTCCACTTTTATTGACAGCTTATCACTTAATTCGTATGAAGTAAACAAACTGAAAATCCGTTCCCTTTCCTTTCCGTGGAGATCTGAGATGGTGCCACGTGCAACATTTCACGTGTTCTAATGAAGTATTTTAAATCGCCATTTGAAGAGTTTTCGGCCACGCATCGTAAAAAGAAAAAATAATCATTTGTATCCTATCCATTTTTAAATAAAGATCATTAAGACTAGAAATAGCTCATAACATTTTGTATGTCAACACTTCTCTAATATTGAACATTATTTCAATACTATGGGAATATATATGTACATATTTATAAGTAATTTATCAACTTTACTGATTAAAACTACATTTACTAATGAAGTTTGTATCATAAACTTAATTCATCAAACGACGACGGCATATTTCTAGCAGATACCAGTGGGTAATTACAAAAAATAACACCAAATAATGCTCCAGAAGCTAAGTACATTATTTGCCAAAACAGAAAATAAAAATGAAATTAAATTCATTTCACCGTATTTTATATATCTTCGATTTCTAGGACTAGTTCCAAATTACAACTTTGAATCCAAACAAATCGAGCGTAAAATATTCTTCTTGATATGGGGACTAATTCTATTTACTGGACACTGCTTTCTAACTAAGGAGACTTTAACAATTGTTTGGTCAGCATCAAACCATCCCTTTCTTATTGTTTCATCTACAATATTAACCTTTCTATGCTCTTTGAGTGTTTTATTCGGTGTGGTGAACGCATGGCTCAAGGAAGATGCATGGGAATCTTTCTTCCAAGAAATATTTAAAATAGAAAATGAAATGAATGTCTTGGACATTTCACGAAAATCAAATTTTATTTTCAACAAACTGCTCTTTATTGCATTAAACGTTACGGTATTGCTGATTTTTTATGTTGATTTTTGGGATTATACAAAAAGATATGCATTGCAGACCTATTCTGCATACCTACCGAGTTTGATTTATACCTATCAAATGGTCCTTATAAGTTTCCTCATTGGATCTTTAGCGCTATTCCTTAGAGATAGATTTCATAATATTAATCACTTGCTTATAACGGGTTGTTACACAGAAGACTGCACTAAAATAGCACTTCTTTCAAGAAACTTTTATTTAAGAATAGCAACTTGCTTAGATCTGTTCAATACTTTGTTTGGAGATTGCCTGATATTTATGGTTTTTATAAATTCAGGTCAGGTTTTGTATTATTGGTTTAGCATTTTTTTAGCAAAAGACGAAATTAGCGACATATTTGAATATGTTATGACTAGCACGTATACCATTATTTTACTGGTAAGTATATTATACTTAAATAATTTTAAAATTTCCAAAATTTAAATTAAAAAAATCTAAGTTGAAAGTTTCAGCACATTAGTTATCTATAGGCTTAATTTACACAGGGATCGGTTATTGCCGCCACTAAACTAACCGGTTCTTCAACATAGGTAAGCAACTTGCCGACAAGTAACAGCGGTTTACACATGACCAGTGTACAGGTGGCAAGTAGTAAGTAATTTCCGCTAGTAAAACTTCTAGGTGTAATTGGGCCTTAAGTCTCAATTTTACTTTATTCCACCTTCAACCTGAATAGGGAATGGACATTTATTCTTATACTGTATTGACGGCACATATGGGAAAAATTATTGTTATTGTGATTATTATTTATTAAATGGCATTTAGTTAATAAAATAATTTGACGAAAATCTTATCTTCTGAACAAAGGATTTTTATAGTTTAGTATGTCTTGGAATAATTTAATGATGAATGTGTTGAATATACTTGTATATAGAGTTAGCCGATACTTGATAAAAAATCATATTAATTTTTTAAAATAAAATAACTACTTTCTAAATTTCACTAAAATTTACTATTTAAACATAAAGATGGCTTCGCCAACACTGTAGCTTCTATAGATTCACATCTGCAGAAGCCGCGAAACTGCACGTAAAAAGTTTTAAAAGTTTTACGAGAACTTCAAAAACTCTCAATTCTCAGACTATTTGTCGATATTCCCTTTTCCTTATATGGTTGTCATTGTGTGAAGGGGATTTGTAGAGATTTGGTCTCGTTGATCCGCATGGGCCACTTTGCTAGCACGCTTGTATCGCAAAAAAGTATACCAAGAAGATTCAGTTATAGGTGCCGGAAAAATTGTATTCACAACAAGGCGCTATATACCTATACTTCATGCAAAACAATTTCTATTGCACTCCATCATAACAATAATTGTAAATCCATAAGAAAACATGAGGAAATTAAATTTGGACAAAAGATATTAAAGTTTCATGCGATATTGAATGTACTAAAAACTAGTAAAAAGTATTCTTTTTTGATACGAACCCATTTACATATAGCATGTTTTATTTTTATTTAAACTTGTAGAAATTAATATAATTTGAATTTTATTGGTCGAAAGTTGGCAACAGAATTGTAAACGGTTCGGTGGCGCCAGCTTGTTTGTTGGCCTGTTTTGACGTTTTGTTTTTGTTTTTCGTGTTATTTTCTTTTGTCGTACGTGAATTTTTTAACAAAAACTGCAGAGATTTCCATCAACAGTATTAAAAAGTGTTTCTTTAAGAACAGCAAGGTGTACATACACATCTCTGTCGATTAGGTTGTTAACTATTTGTGAAAAATGCCGAAGCATTTAAATAGCCGGTGCTAATAGCTTTTTTAATAAGCTATTTTCAGGAAGAACTTAGCAACAATGGTGCATTGTTGCCCTTGACAGCAGTTAGAGAAGTAATTTTAAAGAGTATGTTAAGGTCTACATATTTTATTTCTATTCTTTACTGACTCTTAGAGTGTAACAGCTACCTCAAATTTGAATATCTACACTGTAAGCGCAGTTCCAAAGTCAGTTATGCAAAATAAATTATTAGAATCACCTAAATAGAAACGTTCTCATGTAAGGAAAGTTGTAAATGTGACAAGATTGGATATTAGTTTTATCCGTGGCACTATTTATTTAATATACGAAACAAGTAGGTTTTATTATTCAAAAACTATAATGCTTTACATTGGATGTGCTCAAGCTCTAACTTTTTTAGGACATTATGTAACCTTGACAACTTTAAGTAAGAAATTGAAAGACAGACAACTGTCTCCTGGTTGTCTTCACTCTTCACTCTTTACTTCTCAAAGAGGAACCGAGGCGAGGGTTTATGGAACTTTCCCATGTAGCTTTCAAACGACTGGTATTGATTGATTTGGAGGATGATTGATGATTTATTTTTGTATTATTATTTTTTATTAATCTTGATATTTGAAAAAAGACTAATTTACTAGAAACTTATTTCTCTATTTTATTAACAAAAACTTTAAAAATGTATACAACTAATTTTTAGTAATCTTCTTCTGGCCTTTCATCAGCGTTGACAGTTGGCCATTTATAGATCTCATCGTAAAATTTTGTAAGTCTGGAATATATTGCTTAAGTTTTCTTTATGTCTTCAATTTTTTTTTGAATTGATTAGAATTTTTCCCTCAAAAGCGCGGTTATTTATAAGATCTGAAATAGCCAGGGGTGTACCATTTTTTACAGCGTTTTTAAAAGAACAAAACCACCTTCCTTGACTTGTGATATGTTTACCATCAAATTTGTTGGTAGTAGCTGAAGAAATTATTAAGTTTTCATACTCTTCAGGAGAAACCATGCTATCTTGGCGTCCTATTTCTCTTTTTACTGTCCCATAATCTCGATCACAGTCAAGTAGTGGCCGCGTTGAAGGAACTAAATTGAGATTTTTCGAAGTTTTCCTGTTATAACGCAGGCAAGCAAGAAGCGTAACACAGTGTTATTTACGTTTTGGCCTGGACATCCATCGCAAAACAGGATTAGTTCTTCAACAGTTTCCGAAACATGCATTTGTATATAACCGTTCAAGATCGAGCATACTTTATCCGGTCCTTTGTGTGCTGCAACTTCATGATACGAGTAAAAAATTGCGTTCTCTGTACTTAAGTTGTGAACGCAAAATTCGTTCACCCAGAGTTGTCTATAATAAAAAACCTCTGGGACAGGCAAACAGGGAAGAAGCAGGTTTTGCATATAATCAAAACATAAGGCAACGATCTTTTGATTTGTTTTGCATAACGCTCTTGCTGAGTCAATTTTTGGAAAAAGAATTTTTGCTCTCCTTTTATGTCCAATAAGTTCTGCAGTCGCAACTCGCTTTGCATTGTCATTTAGGTGTGGGTCTTTAATTTTAACTCCTAGCTCTGCGCATTTTAAACAAACGCCAGTCTGAGATCTATCAAAGCATAAATTAAAAATTTCGTAGAAGTGTCGTAGGAAATATTTATATTTTACAATTTCTAGGCATTCAGGATATTTGTCTAAAAACATTTTCTGCATGATTTCAGCATTAAGTTCAGCAAAAAGATACGAGTTTGTACTGTTGGAGTAGTGTAAATGTTTGACGGGAATGCTATCAATAAAACTATGTATTTTCTGACAAACTAAGCCTGGAATCATTCTTGATCGAGAACCAGCAGACTTGTCTCGCATGTCTTAAGGAGTTTGATATACACTTTTAAACGGTAAAGCCGTTCCACCCACTTTTTTTCGTGATTCTAAAAAGAGATAGGAAAGCTGTGTTCGATTTGAATTTATGTTTTTTTTTACTTACTTTTAGCTTCAAGGTGAGCATCGGACAATCATTTTTTACTGTTATTAGGCGTTTGAACAACGACGAAACTTTGGGTTAAAATAACTTGTTCGTTCTTGGTATTAAACTGATTAATTTTTTTAATCATATCTTCTTACTTCTCGGTCGGGATTGATACGAAACATAATCTACATTGATATCTGAAAAGAGAGACAATAAAATATTATCACTTGCTTGTATATTTCACCAGTTTTCAGAGCACCTTTGCAGAATAGTTTATGTGTTCTTCTCCCTTAATTTTGGCATTTCTAATCTCAATGTGTTTGTAACTGTTAGGATTTCGGACACCCTGTCTTCTCTTTGCAGATGGCCTATTCCTTACAGAACTTGATATACTTGTTAAACTTTCAGTATCCGACATGTTTGTTGTATTAATAAAATTTTAGCACAATGATACTTGTTACAGTTTTAAATTGAATACACTTACCCATCAATTTTCATCTCTTTAGCTTATTTTTGTTTGAAAACAAAAGTAAATGTTTGTTCATTCCATCCTAATTCATTTAAACTTCAAAGCTATACTTCTCTATAAGACAACAATTATAACTCTCTAGGTCTGAGAAACCACACTCCTCATAACATCCCTGAAAATGTAATCAAGTTCGCTTTGGAATATTGACAATAACTCAGGTATACACTTAAATCCCGACACCGTTGACTGTTGGCAGGTTGACGCCTTTTCATTTTGTTTTTTTGTTGTGGAAATCGTCCTTACTGCAGTGTTGCATTGGAGTTTCCTAAGCATTTTTTTTGCTAATTTTTAATGAAACCTAGGCCCTTAATTAGCGCTAAGGTCGTCACATAGCTTTGTGAGCCTAAGAAGCCCATATGGTGCTGATTCTCTGCTAGTTAGTGTGGATCCTACGTTCCAGTATTTTTCATCACATCTAAAAGGCCACATACCACCTTCGGTAAGTTTATTAGTCATATTTGTACTAAATCTAAAGTGTTCCTACCTTACTTTATCCTATAGCTTCATTCAAACTAACACTAAGTTTTGTTACAGGCCTTTTTTTTTCTTCTTTTATTCTTCTACTGTTAATTTGACTTTCATTTATCTCCGTCTGGTTCAATATTGCATTCTGTACCCTGTGTGGATATCGATTCCGCCCCTTTTATTGGCGTATTCTCAAAGAAGTCATTCTCTCTCCGAAGAAAAACGGCCAGTTAGACCTTCAGGAGCTTCAACGAGTACAACGAGTCATAAGTTCGAGCTTTGATGCAGGCCCCAATACATAAAATCAGCCTACACAACTGTAAAAGCAGAACCAGGTTTGATCTGTCTCATATTAACATTAATGTAATTTCTAAGTATAAGTTATTATACTTATTGAGCCTTATTTAAATTTATTTTACCGGCTTTTTACGTTCTAGAATACAAAATTATAACTTGTACAGTCAACATTGTAAACTGAAAATACACAGGCCTGTTTACGCTCGGTATCTAGACTATAAAGAACACAAACTTTGAGTAATGCTAGTAAACTTGATTAAATAACCGAAACAAAAACAACACATTATATTTAAATATCATAATATCAATATCAAACATAAATATTACCATCATCTAACCTAACTTTAGAGTCAGCTGTCTGATAGGGAGGTGCATCAGAAGGCATCGACCTGCGGACGATATTAAGTATAGATCGATACCAGGGTTTGTTTATAAATATTTTAACAATATATAAGTTAATGTGGAATTATTTAAATCTGGTGTTTTCTTTTCGATAGGGTGTTTCCTGTTTTATTTTAGTAACGAAGGCACTGTCTTAACTTTAAGGGCACAAAACAGGTGGCGCTTTTGTTTGTATTTACCCACACCACTCCCGACTGATGAGCTAGTCGTCTTGGCCCTAAAAGGCAGTGTCCCAGTCCTCCTGTAAACTACCAGACAGGAATAATTTCCACCCGGTAACTATATTGTCAATTTTAGTCAGCTACAAAATGGCGCCCTTAACGTGTCAAGGATTTAATTTTTCTTTTTAGAGTTAGCGTTCTGGTATCGATCACTTAAATTTGTTATTATTTCATAATCTATAATTTATAAGGGTACCTACCCATTTTTATTTTCTTTTAAAATGCAGACATGTTAATCTGGTTGCGGCATAATTAATTTCAATAAAAGGTGTAAGTACGTTTATCCCAGAACCTTTTTTTACGATAGTAAGTATAAAAATATTAATATGTCGATGGAATTTTGATTTTTCCTTGTATTTGCAAACTTGTTTTATTGTGTGAGGTTCAAGTTGGCAAATATATTTTTTTGTCTATAGTGTTCAGGATATCTCTCGTAGATAATATTTGTTCCATGATAGAGTATTTTTTTTTTGTATTTTTTAGTAGGGGTTGGGTTTGTGTGTCAATTCTCGACACACTTCAACTTGAGCATACCTTAGTTTAGGTTTAGGGTTTGTATTTCCACAAACGTTTAGATTTAGTTTGCTTCAAAGAGTAAACACCTTGGTATATTATTATTCTTGTGATCTTTTCTTTAATTATTAATTTGTTTTTTTTTGTTTTGGTAAATAACTGTAAGTAAAATGGAGATTAATCTTTTAGGTTCGGATGAAATAAAATATGAGTTAGCTATACGTGGATTACCAGTTACGGGTTCTTTTCCGCAAAAACGTTCATTATTAAGGGATTCAATGCGCATGGAACGTGAAGGACTTGCTTCGCGACCGACTACTTCACAATTCAACCCTGAGACAGAACTTTGCGTTTGTCAGGCTAAATTATTTATTTTGGAGCGCGATATTCTAAATTTTGATTTTCACAGTAAAGATAGCGAATTTAAAAGGATCTATTCATTTTTGATGCATGTAGAAGCTCGTCTACATCGCATACAGGTTATAGAATCTTGCGGTCTGATGCAGAAAAATACATTAATAGATAGGTGCGAAAAGCTGATAGGCGATTTGTATTTGGTTTCCGAAAGCTTACCCCGCACCCCAGCCAACGATTATTGTCAGGTCAAACCACCAAATTTTCAAAATATGGAAAACCAGCTGCTACAAAATGAGGCCACAGCTATTTCTTCACCCAAAGCAAATATTAATTCTATATTGGATATGAATAACGATCCAAGAGCTAGTAACATCTTACCTCCTATCATTGCCCCACAAGAACTAACACAGGTTTCTTATGACCTTATCGACCTTAAAGAAGATTTAGGCTCAGATCATTTGTTAACTGGTCAGTATACATTTACACCACCTAGTCATGTGCAACCCTCTATAACTGTTTCTCGACACCCTGATACTACAACTTATTATAAACCCTTAGCTGCATCCACAGTGCAACGTTTGAATTCTGATGTTTATGCTAAAATGAGTGTTCAAACTCCTATTAGGCATGATGCTTCTTCTTTGGGACTGCGAAGTTCTGAAGTAAATTTTGCGAATCAATCCGACAATATCTCTCGTTGTGCTATTGTAAATTCCTCTAAGCAAGATAAGTCGTTAAGTGATTCTGATCCTCTCGTTGATCTCGCTGACCGATTGGATAATTTTCAATTTTCGCCCTTAAGGGGACCTGAGTTCGAAGAATCTCGTATTAATAATATTTATAGTCCTAGAGTTTTAGATATAGTTAAATGGAATATTAAGTTTGATGGTCGAAAAAGTGTTAATGATTTCTTGGAACGCATTGAAGAGCTACGTGTATCCCGCGGAGCAACTAAAGAACAGTTATTGCGCTCTGCGCCAGAACTTTTCTCTGGTGACGCTCTCTTGTGGTTTAGAACAAGTCAGTTTACTAGTTGGGATGATCTCATCTTGCAACTAAAGGACGCTTTTCAACCTTATGATTATGAGTTTTCTCTATGGGATGAAATTCGTCGTCGAACTCAAGGCGCTCAAGAACGCGTAGTCAGTTTTGTAGTGTCGATGGAGAGTCTATTCCGCAAATTACCCATTCTGCCGTCTGAATCGACCAGACTCCAGATTGTGCGACGTAATTTATTACCATATATTCAGAGTCGACTGTCGACGCATCAGATTTGTAACTTACAAGAACTTGTAAAGTTAAGTAGAGCAATTGAAGAGACGGAATCGCGAATTCAATGTTTTGTTCCACCTTCCACCAATTATCGTCAACTGGTAGAACCTGCTTTAGCCTATCACAGGCCTTCCAATTATGTTGCTTCTATTACTCCTCCTTCTGAAAATAGACAACTTCTTGTTTCTGATATTGCTGCGCTTGACACGTCTAAACCATTATTATGTTGGAACTGTCAGGAAATTGGGCACCCGTTTCGCCAGTGTGCACAACCCAGAAGAAAATTCTGTTTCAGGTGTGGAAAATCTAATGTCACTTCTAAGAATTGTCCGATGTGTTCAAAAAACATAGTAGTGGGAAGTCAGTAATAAGCCGACCGCTCTTCTCCAATAAAAATTCTTCTAAGGCTGAATCAAATAAAGTAATTCTAGACTATATTTTAGAGCATGTCAAAGAAGACAAAAGACCATATTTAAAAGTTTTTGTTTATGGTAAACCTATTCTCGGTTTGCTTGATAGTGGATCGTCTCGAACTATTATTGGTTCTCTTGGATGGAATATATTGAAATCCGTTTGTCGCCTTAATCCTTCTGATATTTCAAATTGTACAGTTGCAAATGGCCAGATCTGTAAAAGTATTGGTTCAGTGACATTGCCATTTCAACTAAGAGATAAGGTAATCCTCTTAAATACGTTAGTTGTACCCTCTTTACCGCATTCACTCATTCTTGGAGTTGATTTTTGGAGTAAAATGCAAATTGTGCCTAACTTGTATAGTGACGAATGGTCGTTTCGATCGGATTTAGATCATGACTCACAGATTTGTGCTATACAATCCCGTGATTCACTTACCACCGAACAGCGACAAACTCTTGATAACCTTGTTGATGTAACTTTTTCTGCGATGGGAGATAAGCTAGGATGCACCACGCTAGTCGAGATGGAAATTAAAACCAATTCTACTCCCATAAAACAGAGATACTATCCCCTATCTCATGCACCTCAGAAAGAAGTCAATAAAGAATTAGAGCAAATGTTAGCTGATGGGATAGTGGAACCATCTGAGTCACCCTGGTCTTCACCGATTGTCATGGTTAAAAAAAAATGTGGTAGTTGGCGATTTTGTGTCGATTTTCGTTCGTTAAATAAAGTCAGTGTTCCTGATGCATACCCAATTCCTTATGTTTCGGCAACATTGGACAAATTACGCGACGCAAAATATCTCACTACTTTGGATATTAAATCTGCATATTGGCAGATCCCTATAGCAAAAGAGTCTAGACCTCTTACAGCATTTACAGTACCATCACGTGGTCTTTTTCAATTTAAAAGAATGCCATTTGGCCTTACTAATGCCCCTGCGGTATGGCAAAGGTTAATTGACCGAGTTGTTGGTGTCGATTTAGAAAAATTTGTGTTTGTATATCTAGATGATGTTATTGTGTGTACCCCAACTTTTGAAGAACATGTACAGGTTTTGCGCGAGATAATTTCACGAATTACTCATGCAGGCCTAACACTCAATCGTGAAAAATGTAATTTTTGCAAACCAGAACTAAAGTACCTTGGTTATGTCGTTAATGCTTCAGGACTTTTAGTTGATCCCGAGAAAGTAGACGCGATTCTGCGTATTCCAACGCCGAAAAGCGTAACGGAAATTAGACGAGTCGTCGGTCTTGCTTCGTGGTATCGTCGATTTGTACCCAATTTTTCCTCGTTGTTAGCACCGTTGACTGCTCTGACTAGGAAAAATGCAAAATTTGTTTGGAGTCTCGAATGTGAAGCAGCCTTTGAATCAGTTAAAGAGCATCTGATAGAGGCACCAGTTCTTTCTTGTCCCGATTTTGACCAACCTTTTACAGTACAGTGTGACGCGTCTGATTTTGGCTTGGGAGCTGTACTCTCACAAGTTCAGAATGGCGAAGAACACGTCATCTCGTACTTGAGCCGTTCACTAACTAAAAATGAAAGGAAATACAGCACTACTGAGAAAGAGTGCTTGACTGTCCTATTTGCAATTGAAAAGCTTCGTCCGTATCTCGAAGGTACCAAATTTACAGTGATTACAGATCATTATAGTCTTAAGTGGCTTAATTCCATTAAGGATCCTGTTGGCCGCATTGCGCGTTGGGCAATTAGGTTACAGCAGTACGATTTCGAGATTGTACATCGTAAGGGCAAAGAGCATGTAGTTCCGGACACCCTGTCTCGATCCGTACCAGTCGTTGATACCATTTCAGAGCAACCAGTTTCCCCAGTTATTGTCAACCAAACTACCCTGCCACGTGATCACTGGTATCTTGGCATGATCAAGAAGGTGACCGCTCATCCGTCGAAGTATCCCCTTTGGTGGGTAGATAACGGTAAACTTTTTAAAAGGGCAAAACATCCTTACCCCGCACTTGTTGATCCTGCAGACTCTTGGCTTCTCGTAGTTCCTCGCGAAGAGCGAGCTTCGATTATAAAAGAACATCACGATCCCCCTACTTGTGGTCATCTTGGAATTTTTAAAACCCTCTCCAGGATCGCCCAAAGATATTATTGGCCCAATATGAAAAGTCATGTCGCCAGATATATTAATCGTTGTCGAGTTTGTCTTCAGACTAAACCTCTTCAGAAAGCCCCCGCTGGACAAATGTTAAGTTTGCAACCCACTAGTTCACGACCATTTCAGGTCATAAGTATAGATGTTGTTGGACCACTTCCTCGTACTGCCTCTGGACATTCCTATATTCTCTCTGTCTGTGATGTTTTTAGTAAGTTTTCATTGTTCTTTCCATTACGTTCAGCCACAGCTCAAAATATCGTCAGATGGTTGGAAAATTTTGTTATTTTAGTTTTTGGAGCCGAGACAATCATTGCTGATAACGGACCTCAGTTTCGCAGCAAGATTTTCCAAGAGGCTATGAAACAGTATGGCATTAAAATCCGTTATACCGCCAATTATCACCCTCAGGCAAACCCCGTCGAACGTGTTCATCGTGTCCTTAAGACAATCCTTACAAGTTACGTAGCTGAAGATCATCGACAATGGGACAAACTAATTGCTAAAGCTGGTTTTGCTATTAGGTCCGCTAAACATGAGGTTACCGGTTTGACCCCTAACTTTGTGGTCTTTGGTCGTAACGTTCCTTTACCCTGTGACTCTTGTCAACACTCAAATGAATCTTCCTCTTTTGACCCTATTTCTAGGTCGCAAACGATTAACAAGATGTTTATAGACGTTCAAAAGAGACTTCAGCAAGCTTATGAACGATCTCGTCAAACCTACAATCTTAGAAGACGAGACGAGCGTTTTCAACTAAACCAAGAGGTTTGGAAGAAAAATTATTACCTTTCGGATGCAACAAAGCACTTTACTGCCAAACTTGCACCTAAGTTTTCAGGACCATATCGCGTGTCAAAAATACTGTCGCCTTGGTCTTACGAGCTCTCTGACCAGAATTGTCGCAGTCTTGGTGTATGGCACGCTAAGGACCTTAAAGCGCATCCTCCGGATGATTCCTTGTAAATACATACCGTGTGTTTAATTTTTTTTTCCTTTCTCTTTTTGTTGTAGATATAAATTAGTTTGTAGTATATATTTCGCTACCGTTGTACAACTCTTAGTGTAGGACCGAAGAAAAATTTTCATTTAAAATTTTTCTCTGAGGAAGGGGAGGTGTGTTACAGTTTTAAATTGAATACACTTACCCATCAATTTTCATCTCTTTAGCTTATTTTTGTTTGAAAACAAAAGTAAATGTTTGTTCATTCCATCCTAATTCATTTAAACTTCAAAGCTATACTTCTCTATAAGACAACAATTATAACTCTCTAGGTCTGAGAAACCACACTCCTCATAACATCCCTGAAAATGTAATCAAGTTCGCTTTGGAATATTGACAATAACTCAGGTATACACTTAAATCCCGACACCGTTGACTGTTGGCAGGTTGACGCCTTTTCATTTTGTTTTTTTGTTGTGGAAATCGTCCTTACTGCAGTGTTGCATTGGAGTTTCCTAAGCATTTTTTTGCTAATTTTTAATGAAACCTAGGCCCTTAATTAGCGCTAAGGTCGTCACATAGCTTTGTGAGCCTAAGAAGCCCATATGGTGCTGATTCTCTGCTAGTTAGTGTGGATCCTACGTTCCAGTATTTTTCATCACATCTAAAAGGCCACATACCACCTTCGGTAAGTTTATTAGTCATATTTGTACTAAATCTAAAGTGTTCCTACCTTACTTTATCCTATAGCTTCATTCAAACTAACACTAAGTTTTGTTACAGGCCTTTTTTTTTCTTCTTTTATTCTTCTACTGTTAATTTGACTTTCATTTATCTCCGTCTGGTTCAATATTGCATTCTGTACCCTGTGTGGATATCGATGCCGCCCCTTTTATTGGCGTATTCTCAAAGAAGTCATTCTCTCTCCGAAGAAAAACGGCCAGTTAGACCTTCAGGAGCTTCAACGAGTACAACGAGTCATAAGTTCGAGCTTTGATGCAGGCCCCAATACATAAAATCAGCCTACACAACTGTAAAAGCAGAACCAGGTTTGATCTGTCTCATATTAACATTAATGTAATTTCTAAGTATAAGTTATTATACTTATTGAGCCTTATTTAAATTTATTTTACCGGCTTTTTACGTTCTAGAATACAAAATTATAACTTGTACAGTCAACATTGTAAACTGAAAATACACAGGCCTGTTTACGCTCGGTATCTAGACTATAAAGAACACAAACTTTGAGTAATGCTAGTAAACTTGATTAAATAACCGAAACAAAAACAACACATTATATTTAAATATCATAATATCAATATCAAACATAAATATTACCATCATCTAACCTAACTTTAGAGTCAGCTGTCTGATAGGGAGGTGCATCAGAAGGCATCGACCTGCGGACGATATTAAGTATAGATCGATACCAGGGTTTGTTTATAAATATTTTAACAATATATAAGTTAATGTGGAATTATTTAAATCTGGTGTTTTCTTTTCGATAGGGTGTTTCCTGTTTTATTTTAGTAACGAAGGCACTGTCTTAACTTTAAGGGCACAAAACAGGTGGCGCTTTTGTTTGTATTTACCCACACCACTCCCGACTGATGAGCTAGTCGTCTTGGCCCTAAAAAGCAGTGTCCCAGTCCTCCTGTAAACTACCAGACAGGAATAATTTCCACCCGGTAACTATATTGTCAATTTTAGTCAGCTACATACTGTCGTACAACGCGTCAATTACGATTGAACAAGAATAAACGAAAATTGCATCAGCCATCATCCAATCACACCGTAGTGGGAGGTAATGCCGGCTAGATTAACCTCGCTCATTTTGAAAACGGGCAATCTTTGAGACATGGCCCGTTTTCAAAACGAATATCGATGCCTGCCACAGATAAAAACGTAGTTAGGTAGCTCAGAGGTGTCTCATTTTCATACATAATCTCGATCGGAATCAAGTCAACTAAACAGAAACTAAGCGTGGGAGCAGTCTACTGCTCACCCAAATATAATTTAAAAAAGAAAACATTAAAATAATCCTTCAACATCTTGGCGATAGATTTATTGTGAGCGTGAACCTTAATGCCAAGCATGTGGATTAGGGATCAAGATTAACCACAACTAAAGGTAACGAGTTAAGAAACTCTGTTCAAGAAACTGGTTGTAATTACCGCTTAACTGGTAAGCCTCCACACTGACACTAAAAAAATACCTTTATATCAAGAAAAGTATCACTCAAATTCATTGAGGTCGAAGAAAACTGTGACCTGGATTCGAACCATGCAGCTCTCAATTCAACATCGAGCGAAAAGATAATTAACAAAACTCTTAAAAGAAAAACCACTCATTGGGAATTGGTTTTTAGAATCCACCTCCAAAATACTATAAACTTGCATATTAGTTTGAAAACAACCTAGCAACTGGAAAAAGATGCAGGAAATTTTATCAAACTTGTACAGGAAGCGTTCAATAAAACCAAAAAAAGTCATCAATATGACCAGAGGAGCATATTATCCAGTTGATATCAAACAACTAGTCAACGAAAAGAAAAAAACCAGAAGAAGATGGCAACAGACAAGAAACTCATCTGACAGGACTATTTTGAATAAGAAAAAACAGAAGCTCAGAAGGGAGATCAAAAAGTTAAGGGAAGAAACAATAAGCTCTTATTTATTTACAGAATTGGCCTACAGATAAAAATACTAACTATTCTCTCTGAAAATCAACCGAAAAGGTCAACAGACATTTTTACGCCTAGCCTAGTACAAGTAAATACTATAGATAGATAGACAACAAATATCAGAGACATTGCTCATGTTGTCCCAAAGGAAGTAGCAGAGCAGATTAAGACAAACTTAAATCCGAGAAAATCATTGGGATTCGACTTAATCACTGTCGAAATTTTGAAAAATCTACCTAAAAAGGGTATGGTTATGATCATACACATAATGCAGCCTTTAGATTAAAACATGTACCTGCTCATTGAAAAGTTGCAGAAATATTAATGTTATACCAAAACCAGGTAAACCACCTAACAATATCGCCTCGTATAAACCTATTTCTCTTCTACCAATTATTTCAAGATTATTTGCGAAGCTACTACTTAAGAGAGTACGGCCATTGATAGAAAATAATAACCTAATTCCGGACTTTCAATTCGAATTTAGGCAGAAATATTAAGCGATTGATCGAATGCATCAAATTACCGACATAATTGAAGGTGCGCTTGAGGAAAAACAAGTGTGTTTTGCAGTATCTTAGATATTACACAAGCGTTCGATAAGGTTAGTTCAGGTTAGTTTACAAGTTTAGTTGTACAAATTAAACAAAATACTTCCTAAGCATTCCGAATACGAATTACTACCAGCTAGACCTAAAAATATTAATTTTAAAAATATCACGTTTCCTTCCCTTTATGAAGAAAGACTTCCAATTTCAAAAACTAAGTATGAGCATATGCAAATTTTTAAAACAATAATTCCACAAGATTGTTGAAACTTTTATGATCAACTTCCCTTTAAAAATTAGAGTCAGTTTTTTTTTCTTAATTGCTTATACCTATTTCTAAAATATAGTGGGAATGTTATAAGCAATTTCTTAAATTAGTTATTACTAAAAGTTATTTTTTTTTATTTCTTTTTATGTCGAAGTGACTTACGTACGTTATATACCTAATATAAATAAAATTTCAATTTTATAAACTTTTATTTATACAAAATTAAATATTTGCCAACTGTAATACAGTTATAATCTAATAACTAATTTTTTTATGAGATAATGCATTTTTCATACAGAGCTACGCTTACATCTTAATATTTTCTATTGTATGTTTTTAACCTAACCAATAATTTATTTTTCCTGTGTGCTTGTTTAGTTATAGCATTTTTATCTCCTGTAAAGTTTGCTTTTTGCTGCATACGAGGTCCTGCCTTTTAGCCCTCGCCACTCTATGAAGTTCCATTAGCATCTAGGTTAAATTATTGGTTCAAACATAATAGTACCCCAGCACTAAGAAAAATCAGTGATACATTTCCCAAATCACAACTTCCGTAACAAATGGATTGGAAAAGGTTAACTTACACCGTGGCTTCCTAGATTTCTAGATCTGACTCCGTTACATTTTGTTCTTTGGACGTTCTGAAAAGGAATGTTTACCGCGGGACTGGTGTGAATTATAAAGAGATACTAGCGCATATTCACGCTGCTGTGACACTAACAGAATATAAAGACATGATCTTGAGGGTTCGTGCTTCGATGCTAAATCGTGACAATGTCTTCCTTGCAGTAGGATGTGATGTGTTTGAACATCTTTAGTGAAAACAGAACGTTATTTTGTTTTATAATAAATAAGGAGCAAACATTCAAAAAACGATTAATTACTTTTTACATTTTTGGAGGTAGGTACCGATTCTTACTAATTTTGGTGCACTCTTTTGCCCTAGCACGTCAGATTTAAGCAATAACCGATAAATCTCTTATACAATGTTATTCTAAATTCCTTTTAGTCAGACCCGAAGCCTTGCTGATGAGCCGTCAAATGGCGAAACGCGTCCAAGGATTGGGTCTGGCAGAAAAGATAAGGGACAACTCTATACATCCACTTATTTAAAAAAATGTTTTTAGTGTGTTATACCTACTACTTCTATCACCTATAAGCGGATTAATAAAGGGCCTATATGCCAGGAAATCGCAGATATCTATTTTACAAAATAGTTCTATATAGCATGTTGGCAAGAACTAAAAGATTAAGGTGGCACCGGTGTAGATATTTGGGAGAGCATGTTTTTATAGCAGTTGCAGTGCAGTGAACGTTTTGATCTTATTGTTTGTACTCGTACGGTTTCTTGTTTTCTCCTTCTTTATATTTAATTTATTTTCTCACTTTCGTTAAGTCTCGATAATGGACGACGGTGGAGCCAGTATTTTAGATATTAGCACAGGGAGCAGGAAACGGAAAAAAAATGAGACAAAGCGGCTGAAGCAGAATAAGCAGGGGTAAAAATTAAAACTAACATTTTTGTTTTTGACTGTTAGTTACATTCTGTTTTGTTTTTCAGATATATTGACGACGATCCTGATTTGAGTAAGTTTAAAAGGGTTTGCAATCGTAATGGGCCTATATAGGTGTGCAAATATTGCAGTTAGTGTCGTCCAAACGTCGCGAAGCAGAATTTTTGAAAATAATAATAAAATGGGACAGGATACTAAAATGTGCCACTACATGTTCATAGTACCAATTAATAGATAAAAATCTACGAAAGGGAGCCGCATTTTCTCGATGCAATGTTTCTTGCGAAAAAGAGTGCTCAATGAAAAGCTCGGGTGTGCCAGGCATTCCTTATGGAATGTATTAAGCAGTTTGGTCTAAATTAGGAAGAGTCAGGTGATCTGCAATGGTATCGGACTTTACTTCTTGGAACTACCTTAACCGTTGATGAAGAGAATTTAAATGTTGACGAATACGAAGAATATGCGAGTGCCTTGAAAAGGAACAGGCTGTTCACGCTAGTAAAATTGTAATAAAAATTTTTTAAATGTATAATTGATAAGTTTCATTAATTGCTAATGTGTGTGCCCATCGCTATCTTGTCTGATGTGCATATATCTTCGTGCTAACCTGTAAGTACTTCCACAAAATTGTATTATTTACCAGTATATCTTGTACATATTTCCTTACAGACCACTCGCACTGAAGATGACTTTTGCGACTCTTATTTATCTTTTAATATATACACTATCGGACAAAAGTAGAGGAACATTCTCGAAAAATGAAAGAAATCTCGATTTTATAATATTAAATGCATATCGTATTTAAATACATTGTGTCTTAAATATCGAAGTAGGCTGCTGTTATCGGCGGCAACAGCTTTTTCCAACAATCAAAATAAATGAACTGATATTGACGTAAACTTTCAAATACAGTATTGTAATGCGTCAAAAGTAAAGCAACATTTTAATATTTTCCTAAAAAAGAAAGGTTTTAGTGAAAGTAAAGGTTATTTTGCAGAGTTTATTTTATGTTTAATTAATATTTCTGTGCTGTATTAATCATGCCAAGAGGTATTCCAATTTCGAAAGAATTGAAGCAGAGAGTAGTGAATGCACACTTGAAAGGTACAATACAAGCCACAATTTCAAGACGGTTTGTTTTACCAAGATGCAGCGTATCCAAAATAATTTCAAATTACATTCAAAGGGGACATTTAGAGAATCTACCGAAATCGGTAAGGCCGAGAGAAACAACAATTTGGACAGACAGACGCATTAAAAGAATGTCTCAAAACGATCCTGAGATGTCTGCACCTAGAATTATTGCTGAAATTCCCGAAATTATGGTTAGTCCACGGACGGTTCAAAGAAGGTTGGTAGACGCAAAGTTATTTAGTAGTCGCCCGGTTAAAAAGCCCCTAATTTCGGCAAGAAATAGAGTGGCTAGGCTTGAATTTGCACATTGACATTTAAATTGGACAGTAGACGAGTGGAAAACAGTTTTATTTAGCGATGAAACGCGTTATTAAATTTTCAATTCTGATGGAATGAAGCGTGTAAGAAGGCCAATTAATACAAGGTTTAATCCTAAATACGTTACACCCAGAGTTAAGCATGGCAAAGGCAGTGTTTTTTTTATGGGGTTCTTCCTCATGGGATGGGGTGGGTCCTTTAAACTTCATTAATGGCACCATGGATCGATTTGTCTATAGAGATATAATGCAAAATGTAATGTTGCCTTATGCAGAGTGCCGTTGCGTTTTATTTTTCAACAGGAACGATCCGAAACACTCTTCACGAATTGTTCAGGAGTGGTTTCAAGAAAATAACGTTAGAGTTTTGCAGTGGCCGGCACAATCCCCAGACCTTAACCCCATTGAAAATCTATGGAAAGAAGTTGAACGTGGAATTCGTACACAATTATTTCCAAATAAACAATCATTGGTAAATAAAATCAATGAAGATTGGACAAACCTTTCCGAAAATACTGTTCAAAAACTGATTGCCTTAATGCCGCGACGTTGTCGGCAAGTAATAAAAAATAATGGATATTCTATTAACTATTAACATAATACTTTTAGCTATTGTAATTATTAAATGTGTTTAATGTTTTTTTATCGTAATATGTAAAATAAAATACTGTTGACAAAATTTGTTGCTTTACTTTTGTCCCTCTTCATTTCGTCGATTTTTATAATTATAAATATTTCTCTGCCATCATTTTGTTTAAAGTGTACCAAAATATTGTGAAATATTACTAATATATCGGGGATAATATTTCATTAAAATTAGCTGGGGATTACAATCATATACATTAATTTTCTAAATTCAAACAAATAAAAGGACTTTGTTGCTCTACTTTTGTCCAATAGTATATACAGTAATGTTCGCTTATAACGAACCCACTTATTGCGAACTTTCGTTTATAACGAACATATTTCTAAGGTAGAGCTTTAGTAGGTAGGTATTAGTATTTATCGTTTATTGCGAACTTCGCTTATAGCGAACCGTTTTTTTCGGTCCCTTGAGGTTCGTTATAAGCGGGCATTACTGTATATCCCTTCTGTAGAGCAGTTACGACTTTATTATTGCTCATATTTAATTATATTTTTAATATCTTCTTTTCTTGTTGTTATGGTCTGTAACAATAATAAGCTCTTTATTAATTTTTTATATTTATTTTTACCAACTTCATACTATAAACAAAAAGGTAAAATAGCTGTAATTCCAAAAACCAAGCAAAACCCGATAAAATTTTAAGTTCATGCAAAAGCCAATAAATAAAAATAAATCAATAATAACACAGTAAAAAAAAATATTATAACCACAAAATTGAAAGATTATTAGAGACAAGCCAAAACGAGCAAATTTTAATAGTTTTTAAATATTTAGGAGATTCTGCTGTACACATTTTTGGCCACTAAATTAGTAAAAGTGGATTTATTGTTTTTTTCATGTTTGCTTCTCAATTATTTATTAATTTGTACTAAAGTCCAAAGACTAAATGTTAAATTTCATTTTCTTTTTTCTATAAAAAAAATATCGGCAACCGGCAAATTTCCTATTCTAAATTTTCGCTTTGTTTTATGTATTTATTTCCAGAATCACGGTCATTAATTTTGAGATGCCCTGTATAAATGTATGCATAATGTTTTAACCTCCGATGGAATATACATTAATTTTTCTGCTCCTAATTTATTACAAGTCATTTTGTCTAAACGGACTAATGGCGACGTGGAGGTAATTAAATAAATTAAAAAGATATAGCCGATAATTAAATCGAATATGACATCAAAGTAAAAGATAAACCTTTGTACTGGTGAATACTTTATTAATTATTCAGTTTTAGTTTACGTTGTGTCAGCTAATGGTATCGTAGTATTTGCATAGATTTTGATGACAATTTGGTTAAATGTTATTTAAATTTAGAAATTTAGTATTTCAACCCGCAGAAGAAAATCATATACAGTTTCTTTTTTCAATATGTAAATTTCTCAGATTTATAGGATCTGTTCCAAACTACGACTTTACAACCAAACGAATTGAACCTAATATCTTGTTTCCATTTCTGAGTGTTACTATAATAATATTAGGATGTTTTTCTAGCGTCGAAGCAATTCGGACAGTCTGGTCATTACAAACCACCTACATATTCTATAACTTAATGTTTTCCTTTGTTGTTAGTTTACCTCTTCTGGGACTTACAGTTACCGTTCTGAATACACAACTGAAAAAAGAAACTTGGGAACTTTTTTTTCACGAAGTCTTAAAGTTGGAGCAAGCCATACATTTGAATTATCCATATCGTTTTAGTCAATCCTTTTTGATCTTCAATCGGAAATTTATGTTTATATTAATAAATGTCATAATTTTGTTGGGAAACGGTGCGGATTTTGTGATACGATTTCTGGACGGAGACCTGAGAAATATTTTTTTATTTGCAACATGCTCAATGTTTACTTATCAGGCTGCTTTAGGTAATTTCTGGATTGGTGCAACAGCATTGTATTTTAAATATACATTTCTTCATATTCAGAAAATGCTTCTTGGCAATTGCCATTCTACGGAATATACAAAATGTATTATATTCTCCTGCAAGTTGTACTTGACAATAGCGAATTCTGTGGATCTGTTGAATAACTTAGTTGGATACTTTCTTCTGTTAATGATCTTAACAAATTCGAATCAAGTATTGTGGATTTGGTATAGTGTATTTATAGAACAGGAAATCAGTCATTATACAGACTATGATCGTGGTTCGGTTCTTGTATATACCTTTGTTTTATTGGTAAGTTCTTTATAACCAATATTAGTTTTAGTACAGAATTACGACACAAACATTAAAATACCGTAATAAACTCACAGACATAAATTTCTATTCTTCCAACATATTGATCAAATTAAATGTAGGGTAACTTTTAATTCCGTTCGCCGATTTAAATGATATTTCTTAATTGTAGACAAATGTATTGATTTTAAACACAAATTATATATACTGAAATGAAAATATTTGCATTTATTTATTTAAGTTTGTAACAACGTATAGATAGAGGAAGTGTAAAACCTCATCTCTATTGAATGTGCATTTATGCGGAACCTGGTTTACTCTTAAGATTTCGCTTTCTCACCTCGACTTCCGATCAAAAAATATGAATTTTTATGGTAAACACTACAGATCTTACAACATTTTTTAATTGTTAGAAAAATAAGCAATAGTCATAATGCAAAGAATACCACAATATTGAATACTTAAAACATTAATATGTATCAGTGGCGGATTTACCAGCAGGCTGAGTAGGCTGGAGCTTAGGGCGGCAGATTTTAGGGGAAAATTTGGGGCCAAAATTTCTTTTATGCCTTACAGAAATTAAAAAGATTCATACTTATATATTATATACCTAAATGTTATTAGGTCCACACAAACAATTCAACATGTAATATGTTTCGCCACTTAATAAATTTTTCCACAATTTGCGTAGTCGCCATTGGTTGCGATGCGGGAACGAGTGTGTCTGGCCGAATTGATTGCACGAGCGCGGCGCGGCCGCCGCGGAGCCGAAGCGGGGCCGCGCTATTTTAGGCATACGTCGCGACCGCATGGTGGCATTGAGTTCGAGGGAGATAGATATAAAGCGGCGATACAAGCGGGGAAGTCCTGTCCCGTATTTACTTCAAAAGCAAAAGAAAAGCCGCCTCGGTTGATTGCGTCCTGTAATTTCTAATGCGTAGGTATTAATATTTCTTTGGCAAATTTTCTGGTTGTGTGCTGTACTTTTTCAAAGTGTTTGGTGGATTGTTTGAATAATTTCATAACATAATATCACCGGTGCGTACAAACTTATAGTAGGTAAGTAACCATACTATATTACAATAAATCATCCGTAACGAATCAGTAAGACGCAATTTAACTTAATAAAAAGCTGTTTTGGAAGTTATGCAAAGAAAATTTCGATTGTTTTGTTATATCATATATCATTCATTCAAGAGTTATCAATCAAAATTAATCATATATCATACTAAAATAAATTTCTTGTACTTATGTTAGGTAATTATTCAATGTCTGAAGTCTAAACAAAGGATACTGCTTATTACGTGCGAGAAATAAAAATCTGAATGTAATCTTCTTTATTTCAGTTGTTGAATAAAAAGTTATTAGAATTAGTGATGGAAGAAAGCGACTTAGTGGAGCTGAACATAGAAAGAAGGTCAAAATGAAAAAAGAAAAACAAAAACAGATAATCCGTAAAACGATAAAAGTTAACAATTTTTTTTTAAAGTAAAAGTGGAAGTAGCGTTGAAAGATCAGGAACTTCAAACTGACACAATACAATCCGGAAAAGATTAAACGGATTTGAACTTTGCGGCCCAACAACAACAGCCATTTGTTGAACAATCTACTTTTGAATAAACGGATATTTATGTTTTTGACGATGAGGCGGTAGAGGAATCATCAATAGGTATAACAATTAGAGAATGCGTCTCAGAATCAGACGTTAAGTACTGACCAAGTGCAAACAACGGTAAATCTAAACAAAGATTAAGCTTCATGGGAAATGAACGATATCTTAAGAAAAATTATCGCAAGGTACGGCTTCGCTCAAAACAAATCTTGTGACTTCTTTAAAAGCAAAAAAATCTATGTTAATTAGCGTCGTTTCTTGCCAGTGAGTATCTTCCAAAGAAAAATTAAAAATAATGAAGTAAATGACCGAAATTGGCTGGTTTATTCTAAAAGTAAAAGATCTGTGTATTGCGGGCCCTGTTTGGCATTTGACATTTGGTCCATTGGAGAATAAGACCAAGAGTTTGAGAATGAAAAATTTAATGACTGGAAAAATGCAGAACATCGAGTAGCTCAGCATGAAACTCTGCGCGTCATAAATCCAGTGTCCTTAGTTTGAAAGTTAAGAATGAGATTGAGGACCGACTCGACAATTTCCTGCATGTCCAGATTAATAAAATATTGCTTATCGGAGAAACATTTTGAAGACGTAGTAAAGCGACTGGATTCAAGAGGCCTCGCTTTCAGAGGAAAAAATGAAAAATAATGGAAATTATTGCATAATTATGGAACTGTTAGCTGAATTCGATCCTTTCTTAGTCAGTCATATTAAACGATTTAAGAATCAAGGATGTGGAAGTACCTACCATCCTCTTGATGGGTCATAAAGTCTTAACACAAATTGGAGACGAGATAAGAAGGGCGAAATATTTTTCCCTAATCACCGATTCGACACCAGATATAGCACATGTGGACCAACTTACCCTCGTCATTAGATACGTTTTGGAAACAGGCGAACCGTGTGAAAGATTCCTTAAGTTTTTACCCCCAGTGGGACATAAAGCTAAAAAAATATTTTCTGCATTATTTCAGAACTCAAAATACTGAGCATAAATATTGAAGACTGCCGTGGACAATCATATGATAATGCCGCGAACATTGCTTTTTTCGTGCCTTGCTTGTCCACTCTTTAAATTTAGTGGCAACTGCGGCTGCTGAATCTTGCACAAAAGCGTGTCGCTTCTTCATGTTGCTTCAAGAAATCTACGTTTTTTTCGAAAGTTGGACACAACGCTGGCAAAATTAATGCCTGTATAAGTTTGAGAGATACTGTAACGCGAAACGAAGCGACGGGAATACTTCTAAATTTAGAAAAACTGAAAACGGTGGTAATTGTTGTTGTATGGAATGTTTTTTTGGAAAGAATAAGCAAAGTGCATGCCTCTGTGAATCGCATTCTATTAATACTTTTACTTGCAAGTTACTGGAAATGCTTAAATGAAATGTTCAGGTTGATTTAGAATGTTAATAAGATTGGTCTAAAAATTTACTCCCATATTTAAAAGTAGACAGTGCACGGACACGTTACTCATTTAGTTTATATTTACAATTTTTGGGTTCTTTGTTGTATATGTTTGTTCTACAAATCTGTATTATGCAATGGTAATGACAATAATATAATTTTCTTTAAAATAAAACTTCAACTAGCTCACCCTTTACTTAGGATACCTTACTTAAACTAAATAGGAGACGTGTTCGCTTTCTTCTTCCAAATATGTTATCATGCTTCTTTCTACAGATTCGAGAATATTGGTAAGCACTTGGAGGGAGTTGTTAATCTTCAAAAATTTATTAATACACATAGAGAAACGTTTAGTTCCCAATACTTGAATATAATTCAGTCAATGAAATAATTTAATTGATAACGGGCAACTAAATCTTGAATTGAGGAAATTATATAATTTAATTGAAATTTCAATTAAAACATTATTGACCCAACACAATAATTCAAATAGCCAATGATAATTTAATTGTGTAAATTTAAATATATTTGATTTAACTATACTATATATTTAGCAATAGTAAGGTTTATTTGTTACAGACACTGTTTAATTACTACTAAATTCAGTAATTATTCTCGGGACTAGTGTATTATTGAAAATACAAATTTATTTTATTGTCCCAATAATGACCTTATTACAAAAATCAAGAGGGATATTTTTTGCAGATGATGTATTATTGCATCTCTAAGATCATTTTATTGCAACAATTATAGCTTTTTTGTAGGAATAAATGTATATTTATAAAAAATAATGGATTTTCTTATATTAACTACAGTCTTGGTGCTTTCCACAACCACAAAAGTTTGAAGAATTAAACTATATCATTTTGCTTTTTTTTTAGTCTCAATTAACATTTCAAGTTGATCTGGTATCTAAACAAGAAACTAACATTAACATTTAAAATTAAATTACGAGCACTACATACAATGTTACAAAATCATAAATAAAAACTGTATAGGTTTGGATTCGGCCAGATACAGGATCATTAGGTATGATTAAGCAACTAATATAACTTATAATTTAATATTTAGTAAAATAAGTAAAATATTAACTAACTAGTTATTACGTTTTACTACATTATACCTACTTATTACACTACATGCGCTTCGGCTATAATAGGTCGTCACAAAGGCTTCATCATAGCGCTTAAAAAATAAAAGTCCTGACGTGCTTGCTGTACATTGCGTCATTCATCGCCAGCATTTGGTTGCGAGGAATTTGAGTGAACGCCTCCATACTGCAATATGTTATCAGAGA
This sequence comes from Polydrusus tereticollis, assembly GCA_963920685.1. NCBI lineage: Eukaryota > Metazoa > Arthropoda > Insecta > Coleoptera > Curculionidae > Polydrusus > Polydrusus tereticollis. Next base: position 65,278,926 of record OY987331.1, read on the forward strand.
AGTTAATAAAATCAAAAATAACTCACTGAATGACCGATTATATAGTCAACATTGCATTGCTTATGATGAAAATTTCTACCGCTTCATACAGAGGTGCGCTAGCTGTCAAAAGGTACTTGTTTGACTAGATTTTATAATCTGTTTGGCTCTGTGATAGAATTGTGTAAAATATTTAATGATGTGAATCTCCAGCTTCAAGGCGACAACTTAAACTTGAATAAACTAAAAAATACAATAGCAAAGGATAGTTTATACTCTTTATTTAATACACCCTATGCCGTTAATTAAAAAAAAAATAATTCAGTTTCATGTGTTGCCTCAAAAAGTGTGACAGTATTTGGTAATGATATAATTTTTAACTTTGAAAGAAAAGTAAAATAAAAAATACAAATTCTGTACGCAGTAGCAATAGTCATATTGAGAATGTAAAAAAGATAATAATGTCAAAAAAACATGGAAATATCTATACAGCCGGTGCAACAGACATTCCCTTACTTTTGGCCCCTTTAGTAATCTAAATAATTTAAGTATATTTCATTAAGAAACTCGAAAGTATGTTATAAGAAACAATAATCAATACTTAATATTGCCGTTATTATTGTAAGCTCTTGAAAAAAATTATATACTAACCTATCGACGTCAATATGGCGCGGCCACTACGAATGATTAGATACGCATTGCAAAGTATTTACAATAAATACGACCAATATTAAGTTATGCAATAGTTCTAAATTGTGTTTTAGTTGTTAACATTTCCAAGTCCCAAAGTTTCAAAAGGACGTTAATCTCAACCATCGTCACCGAACACACCACGCACCTTTGAAATACGCATCCCAAGTCCATCAAACAGCAATATCTTTGATATTTCGCAGCCTGCAAAACGCGGCTTGAGCCGACATGGTATTTACTTTGGGGAATACCTGCTTTAAATATCCAAAGTAACATTTAATCCATTCGATTCTGGCAGAATAAATTTATTTTATAATCCTTGTATAATTAACATTACCAAATTATTATTGCTATAACTGAACGGTGTATTATTGTTGTAAATAAATTTAAACTCACGTAATAAAATATTTATTAAAACAGTGCTTCAATTAATAAGATTGAGAACGCGTTGTTGGTGCAATTAAAAGTTAATTAAATGGACTACTTATATATTTTCCAATTAAATCGTGTACTTTCCGGAATTCGATTAAAATCTTTTAAAATATTGTCTGAAGTTATATTTAGTTTAGTAAAATAAACTTTTATTTTAGCAAGTAAATTTTTTCAACTAAGTCGTTTAATAGCCGCAGGAAAGAAATTACTCTGCGTAATTCTAGGCCGTAGATCTTCTGAATTTTTGCAAAGGGTCTTCAAAACCGAGTTTTAAAGGTATATGTTGAGATCACAGGACCGTGGTGGTCATCTAACTGGCATATTACGAGTAATGATTCGTTCTTAGAAAAGTACCAAAAAAATTAAATTTTCCTTTAATAAAAAATATGGTCTAATTTTTGAAAGTATAATATGTATTTTACTTTTGCCCTCAAAACGCAAACATAAAACTAAGGCATATACATAATTCGCAGCTTTCAGATTTTCCATATTAAAGGGAGTAAACGAACTTTGCCTTCAATAGAGAAACAAAAACTCGCTGCACGTAATACGAATGTAAATATCAATATTAAGCCGTTGACTCCGGTATAGGTCTTATTTACGGCATACCGAGGTACTGATTAAGCTTTTAACTTCTAGTTGATACTCGTATACTATGATATAATTATTTTATCATTTTGTGGGGGGAGGGAGACCGTTGACACATTAAACAATTTTTTACACTTTGTTCTAAAAGTTTTTTACTTACAAGTATTAATTGCGTCATGTATTTTCTGGTTCCTTAGCTTTATTATTTTGCTACATAGCCATTTTTTAATAGTACGTTTCTATTTTTCAAGGAACTTTAAAAAACTATACTGCAATTGTCCATTATATCCTCAGGTCTGGGGTAAAGATGGACAGATAACGTGGGTATCTTGGACATTTCAAGGCATACTTTAAAGACGTTTTGTTTAATCTTACGTTATACATGGTGTCCTTGAAATGACTGTACAACTCTTAACCACACACTATTTAACCAAAAATAAAGCGATCTAGGTAAACTTACCTATATGCAATGTTGCTTTATTTTGCCGCTACAAGGCGCTAAAGTTCTCAAATTAAAATCGTTTTTCGGGATAATTTTTAAATGCCTTTATCAATTTTCGGTAATTTTAAGACTAAGAATTACTACTATTATTGGCGTGTTTTGACCTGAACGCGATCTTTCTTTAATGCCTGGAAAATTAAAAATGACGCGTGATTTATAAATAATAGTTTGTGTTTTTCTTACACCCTGTACAACGCGTTTCAATTGTTTCTCTGACACTAGCTGACTTTATTTCGAAACTTTTGTGTCTCTTGTAAAATTTTCGCCAGGCATGCAATTTCTCTTCCAAAAAAATTATTTACGATACCTTGTAATTCATCATTGTTGTTTATTCGGAACAAGAAAAACATGAAAAAGTCTTAATTCTAACAACTACCAACTAGTTTAATTCTTATAAGAAATGTGTGAAATGTTCTCTGTGTTCCTGAATACATAAATTAATTTTTTACAAAAAATTAAACTGTACTTTGGGCATCGTGTCGGGCTTGTTTTTAAAATTATCTGCAGGATTGATAATTCTTTGCAACAACTCAGCTTCCGGAGCGATGGGGGAAGCATACACTTTTGATTTAAGAGCTCCACACAGGAAAAGTCTACAGACTTTAAATCGGAAGATCTTGCTGTGGCCAATTACCGGGTGCATCGTTGCCTCTTCCGATCCATCTATTAGGGTATTTTTCATTTAAAATTCTTCGAGCATTGATACTACAGTAGAGTTGTGCATAAACCACATTTCGGTATGAAGTTGTAATGAAAGATCATTTAATAAATCTAGTGTTTTGCAAGGAGAGTACATAGTTATTCCCATTTACCCGATTGCATCATACCATTTAAATCATACTACCTGCCCAAACATTAACTCTAAATACATGCTGGAAATGTTTCCCCTTGATGGCATCACTTAGGCACATTTCGAATTCCCGATCTTGTGGACGCAGCTTCGTCGGTAAATAAAATTTTCTTATGAGAGGTTGCATTTGGTATTATTATTATTTCGATGAAACAGCATCACGTCAGACGACTTTCAGGATCTATTGGCAAAGGATTTTGCACCTGTTGCACATGATACGGATGAACAGAACTGCTCTGACAGTTATTAATGGTAATTTTGGAAACCACCAATTCGAACCACAAGCTTAATTTGGGATCATCTTCAATTCTGTTTAAAACTACCCCTTCGAGCTCCGGAGTCCTAATTGTACGTTGGCGTCCTCGATTAACATTATTTCCATTAAAACTACCCATTTTCCTAAGCTGCCTCTCAATACTTGTGAAAGTTTGATGGTTCGAAATTCTGCGATCTGGATATTTGTCACAATAGACTCTGACACTTAGACATCCATTTCTCTCACATAATCCATATACTAGAAGCATGTCAACCTTCTCAGCGATAGAATAATGTTCCATTTTAAAGGACCAATAATTATTCAATTTATAATTAACTCTACTCCGCTCAACACCAACAACAAGTAAACACTAGCGGTATGTCAGATTTATTTTACTGTTGCCTGATAAACAAAGAAAACACAATTTTTGTATTATTGTTCAGAATAGCAGCAATGATGAGGTATCGTAAATAACTTTTGATACGAATTTTACAAGAGACAAAAACGTTTCAAGATAGTGTCAGAGAAGCAATTGAAGTCATTTGTATAGGGGGTACCAAAATTTTCATTTCTAAATTTTTAGGCATTAAAAAAAGATCACGTTCGTGTCAAAGCACGCCAATAATAGTAGTAATTCTGAGTCCCAAAATTAATGAAAATCGATAGAGCCGTTTAGAAATTATTCCGAAAAAACGATATTAATTTGAGAACTTAAGCGCGCTGTAGCGGCAAAATAAAGCAACATTGCATATAAGTAAGTTTGCCTAGATCGCCTTATTTTTGGTTAAGGAATTTATGGTTAAGCGTTTTACAGTAATCTCAATGATACCCTGTATAATATTACATATTTAAACTTTAATTAATATCAAATTAAAACATAATTATTCAATTTGCTTTAGATGGGCAAACTTAAATCAATTGTTTTTTTTAGGTTAGCCAATTCTGTCTGATGTTCTGTTGTGATATATCCATGAGAGCTTCAGAAAATCTTCTAGTGACGTGTTACAATATTCAAGAGAAATATCACTCTTCTTCGATTGAGTACAAGGAACTGGATATTTTTGCAAGCAAATTAATTAACAGAAAAATAAAATTCACAGCAGCACATTATTTCGACATAAATAGAAGCACCATGTTCGGACTTTTCTGGAATATTACCACGTGTTTTATTGCCTTAGTGCAGTTTGATTCTGCCAAACCTAATTCGAAAAATACATAAAGGTTGCCTGAGCTAAATATTATTCGGCGTGTCCCCATGTAAAAAGGGACTGTTTATGAAAGCGAGCATTAAGTGTGTGTCGGATAACTTACGATGGTTATATTAATATAGATATATTACGGTTAAAAAGGTATTTGTAAGAACAATATATACAGTATGTCCATGGATGGAGTACCGCACTCAAGTAAAATTTCTTGTTTTAAGGTAACTTCTGATCAAAAGTTTTACTTATATTCGGAAGTTGTAATAAGTGATCAAAATTACGATATGATATTTATCTACAATTATCTTAATGGTTGTTTGTTATTTGTTATTTTAATCTTCTAAATAAATGTATTTAACACAGCTGTTTTGTTCTAACTTAAAAGCAAATCATAAGTTCTTACGCAATTTTAGTTAAAAAAAAATTCGAAAATAAATTTACTGCAAATAATGACGTTTCTCTTTTCGTCCGATTCAGCATAACATTTTATAGTTTTAAATTTGTGTATTTTCTTTTAATACATTGCAGTTAATTGTTACTGTAAACTACATAATAATATAGTAAAAATTATTTTTTACCATTTTTGTTTGACTCATGACTTACGGGAAACCTGTAAGTAAGTAATTTTGACCGGTGTCATTTGACAAGCTAAAAACTGATTTTATAAATACTTTGGTCATTCCTCTTCAAAAAAGGTGCTCTTAATTTATTTCAATAAAACTGGCGATTTTTGAGGTAAATCGGTTATTATGCGAAACACTTGAAAGTTACTAATTCTAAACAAAAACAGGTAAAAATAAAATACGCAGGGTATGCTGATGTGCATTTAATTTTTGAGAAGCGCTTTCCAACTCTTCGAAGGCAAAAAAACTTTAAAAGATTTCCAGCTCAGACATTGTCAAGTCTAAGTGTGTTTTAATCAGCAACACTCACACATGTATTTTTAAATTATTTTAGGATGTACTTGTACCAAATGAACTGCACTACAAGAATTTATTAAATGATAGTTTTCATGTATCCCCTCGTTGCATGTAGGTGCCATTCATTTCGACAATACAAATTGACCTAAAGCAAAAATACTTCAAATTAAGCTTTTTAGCTGGTTGTTCATATCAGATTAAAATAATGGATAAATTGGCATAAGCAGAACGGGATAAAAAACAAGAGATCCTGATATGTTTTTATTGCAAAATGATAAAAATTATTAAACAAGAAATGGGCTTTTAAGAAGGCGACATACAAGTTTTGGCAATTTTAAAATAATTTTGGTGCTGAGATTACTGCTATTAATATAAAAGGTAATAACTAAGTTTTATGACAAGATATGGGTAATATAGCCAACCGAACATTAACAAATTTAAAAGAAATATTACCTTTATAAATGAAATTAATTTTTTTTAATAGTTCAGCAAGTTAACCAGTGAGCAGATCTCAATTTATAAATTAACATAGTTCTTTTATGTTACATATTCGGGCAAGATTGAGATCAGTAAAGCAATTTATGCTGATAGGCAAGAGGCCATAGAAAAATATCGAACCGAACAGAACTTCATTTAAATTTTAAAAATCAACAAGAACTAAAAAGAACAGAAACTATTAACTAAACATTAATACATACCTTAGTCATATTGTGAAAATATACAAACAATACTTTCCTCATACGCAACATAAAATAATATTCATTAAAAGGTAATAAGAATATGTTGTACTTTTGTATCACACTGTTCCAGCTTAGAATAATTTAAACAATAATTATTACGTTACTATTCCTATATATTATACTATTATGCACGCTACAATCTTTCTTTATTAAAAATGTTAGTTTGTATACAGGTTAAGTAGAATAGCGCTCTTGTAGAAGCTAGACGTTTTGAATTCGAAAAATAATTTAAAAAAATAACACATTTAGGAAATACATGATATAACAAAACTGATAGGTAAGCAGTGGCATTTCAGTAGTAAGCAGCCCCCACTCCAGTAACAGTATTTTGTAGACATATTTGCGCACTTATAGAGACAAGATTCCAGCTATTTTTTTTAATAACCCTAACTATCGTACGTTGCTGTCGTCATTAGAAAAGTTGCAGTGGTTATATGATTTTCATTAACAGTAACAAAGAAAATTTCAGCAAAACTTAAGAAATCCATTTTCTCAGTCCACGTAATCTGTCAAACCTTATTGATATAAAGTAGTAACAGTGTTAGTTATTATTATTATAAATTATTAGTGCTGCCTAGTAAGTAGTAACAAATTTGTTGTAAAATGCCTAACCCCAGATAGCACAACGACATCCATAAGACGTCTTTGTACGTCTGCAACACGTCTATACGACGTCGTTTGTTACAAAAGGTAACGTCAATAAGACGTCTTTCTACAACGTCCGCTGCCGTTAATTAAAAACAAAAAATTAAAAACTTAAGTATGAAGTACAACTCAGCTTCCTAAGCTTGTAACGGTTTAATTTTAGTACTAGGGGTTAAAGCCTATTTTTGCTAAGGTGTGAGAAATAATCATTAAGGTAGTACAATGTGCTCTATGAAAAACCATTGGTATGTGGTGAATTGAAACAAACCAAAATTTTATTTAAAGTTTATTATTATGTTGCCTTCACCTTTTTGTCAAGAACCTTTTAATATATTTGTTTCGGTGATTGTTCAATATACGTAGTTATTTATAACACATTTTACTAGTAAAACTAAGGCTATACATATATATATATATTACTCGTAACATTGTACTGTTACATATCTCTCTCTCTCGGTGTTTAGAGGTTGCTTTCCTTTCTTATGATATTTGTTGATTACCTGGTTCCTCCTTTATTTTTTTTTGCAATGCCGTTACCTCGACTAGCTGATCCAGCTTGTGTTGTACCTAAAATAAAGATAACTATTTGAATTCTATGACTGCAGACTGAGATCTTAGGTAATTTTGCCTTCGATGGTACGTAAGGTTATATAGGTATGTAAGAGTTGTTAAAACGGTCTCTGGCTGCGAATGCCTGGTTAATAAAGCAGATCCTTACCTTATCTTTCATCTTGATTCCATATCTCCCTTGGCTTAGGGGTTGAAAGTCGATTTTTCTCCCTTGTTAAATGGCAGACCGTGTCCTAAGTTAGTAGCCTAAAAACAGTCAGCTACAGACGGTGTAAATAGAGTAAGTTATAGGACTTACCGCTATGGTTGTGTCAAATACATTTTCGTGGGAAATACAGTGGATTTTCCGTATTATATTTCCCTTTGTTTGGTTCTAGAATGGTGTGACAATCTGATCGTTAGGGACATTTCACTGTGTTGGTTATAAATAAACACTGTTCCTTTAATTTATATAAATAGAAGTGGGCGTCACTATCGATTTTAATCTCTTCGATCGACCTAACTTATTGATATTGTATTGACTGCTATCGGATGATTTTTACCAGCCAATTGCATTGTATTGAAATCTGTTTATCGTTATGTAATGTAGGAGCCACTTGGGTGTTTATTTAAAGCTGGTAATTGGTGTAAAGTCATTTAGTTTCTAGGTTGACATCTATCGACCTTTGCGAGATCGATTATATCGCTTATTCCTTAGATGTGGGAAATATTTATCTGATGTACCGTTGGTTGTATACGGGTGACCGTGTTTGGTAATAATTTATATTGCCCATGTATTAGTTAATTAAAAACAAATTTCTTTAGTTTCACCGTCGCGCAGGAGGGGGTACAAGGGTAACCCAGGATTCTATTGTCTCCGCTCTTTGGTTATTTTATTATTTGTACGGGTTCGCTTCGGCTAGGTTAGTTCATTAGGTTTTTGTGTAGGTACGAGGTTTTGAATTCTAGCGCCCTTTTTATTGACAGGAAGCTTTCTATTTTGTTGGTAGGATTGCAGCTCTTCCGGGAGGTCGTGCGCGATTGTTACGGCCTTCCTTAGTTACTTACTGACTTGTCTCCGTCGTGAAAGCGTGTGTCCAGCCAATTTTTTTTACACGTGAGTGGATTTTGGACACCGTTTTCTTATTAAAGCTTTTAAATTGCTTTGGTTTAGTATAGTCTTGGATTGAAAGCTTTTTTACGGCATAGCCGGATTTTAAAGCGACGGAGTGCAAGTCAGGAAACGTAAAAACGTGTGAGACCCCATCGTCATCGGGTAAGTTTAATCATTTTATGTTTGAAATCAATTGCAGTCACTTTAATTTTGCTCTTATTTGTAAATAAAATATATTATCATCTTACGTTAATATTTAAAACCGTAAATTCTTGGTCAAAACTCATGTATTTTTTTTCTGCTTGCTGTTATCGATATCTATTTATGTCGCTAGAATTTTACAATACCTTAGTGCCCATTGTACTTACAAAATGCACGTTTTTCAAGCCTATCTTTTTTTATTCTATTGTCATTGTTATTTTATTGTCAAAAAAAAAAGGAACTCATCCGAACCGAACCGCGTGGCCTTAAGCCTGCATGTTGTAAGTTAATGCCTAGTTTTATTTCTTTGTGTCGCTATTAATTTACTCTAATTTCAATAATTTATAATGTGCCTAATTAGCCGAATGTAATTATGTAATTTTTCTGGTTAATTGCTAAGTTTTACATGTGTTTACTGCAATTGGTGGATATGGTTTATTTAATTTTTATTTGATTGATAACTATGTATTCTTTCCTTTAATTGATTTAAATGGCCGACATTGTGCAGCTGTTTTTTTTTTTGGTATTGCTGAATTGAAGTAAATAACTGTAGTTTTTGGGTTTTTCTGTATTATTAGGGTGGTTGCACAGTGTTGGTCCATTTATCTAATCATTTGGGCCTTCAGCCATTCATTAAATTCGAATTTTATGCAAATATTGCCGTTGTGCTGATGCGCCTGTTTCATTTCTTAGGGTCCTTATACCGGGGCGCTTCTACCTAGCTCCTTTGACCTGAGCGCTTCGACCTAGCTCTTTTACTTGGGCGCTACTGCTCTAATCTGGGGTGTACCCAGAGGTGCCTACCGCTAGAGCCGACCACTAGCTTGCCGTCCTGGGGTGTACCCATGGTCGCCCGACAGGCATAGAACCTAAGGATTGGTAACGTACCGGCAGAGGCGTTAAGTGTAAATTGGCCGTAGGGTTTTTAAAGTTTTTTTTTTTGGTCATTGACCCATTTATAAAGATACAATAATTGTTGTCACCGCCGCAGGGCTTATGTACATATTTGTGGGTTTTGATATGAACTGTAAATTTATCTGAATTAATTTTTCCTGGGCGTCAAACCCCAACATTACTCTCTTCGAAAAATAAATGTAACTAGTGTGTTTGTAAAATTTTCTAGTTTTATTTGAGACGTCCCACAACACCCCTTCGTAATTTGCTTTTCTTTTGTTATAATTTTTTTTTTTATTATTAAGTTCAGTGGAGAGTGAGCACCCACCGAGATCGCGGAGGCTTCCGTTTTGGCCTGGCTACAAAACGGTGGCGCCCCTTATTACCCCCCCTACTCTTCGGCATTTGAGCTAGGGCATTTGCTCGCTCTCTCAAGGCCTCTCACCCTCGGCTGAGCTTTGTTGCTGTTAATTCCTTTTTTTTTTTTAATTAAAAATTAAATTATTTTTTTTAATCTTTGGGCAAATAAAAGCGTAGCAAATTTTGGCGCTCAACGTTTGGGGCATGTTTTGGTAAATCTTTTTTAAAAAAAAAAGTGTTGTTGGGCGTTCTCAAGTAGAGCAATTTACTTAAGTATATATTTTGATTAGACATTGTATTGCGCCTACCCTTAAGGACTGTAATAACTTTATTGAATTTTGAATTGATTTTGCATACCTTGTTACATATTTATATTGGTTGACCTTAAATTTACAGTATTATACCTTGCCCTGATTTTACCTGCAATTGCTTTGAATCAATCGTGGCCTTCGGTGGTTATACTTTTTTTTTCGTGCTCGCACAGAGCGCATTGATTTGGTACTGATTTCTTTTTTTTATTTTTGACTTACTTTGTTTTGCGATATTGGTGACCTTTTAGTATTACCTAATCGATTGGTTTACTACGTTAATTACTTGACTTTCATTAAAATTGTCTATTTAAAATACTACCACTGCTGCTCACTGGATATTTTGAATTTGAATTTGTTATTGCTTACATAAGTGAAGTGAAATCTAGTGATTTTATTTGCATAGTGTTACTGTAAGTGAGTGAGTTTGTGTTGCTTTACAGTGAATAGTGTTATTATTACTTTATTCTGTCATTGTCTGACTTGAAGAGAAAAAAAATGGATTACAATATGAGGATCAACTACCTGAAGAAGGACATGCTAATACATGAACTGACTGTCCGTGGAATTCCCGCTGACGATTCCAAAACCGTCGATTCGCTGAGAGCGACACTGCGTCCGTTACTCCAACTGGAGAAGAGGAACAAATCTTTGAGTCATCCACCCTATTCTCTCGACTTCGACGACGAGAAAGTTCTCGTGCATGATGCGCTGCAGAGAATTAAATCTGCACTGAAATCAGTGACTGGAGAAAATGCTAGGGCCAGATTTGAGCGCTATCAATCTCGTCTAGTACACCTACTCAATCGCGTAGATCGCGCACCACCTAGTAGCTTGACTGCTGAGAATGTGGATACGAGAGCGAAGCTTATGGTCGATATTTTGGCCACTCTGGACCATTTAGAAACCGTGTCAAAGCAAGATCCCAACCTTAGTGCTATGTTAGCTGCTGCTCAAACTGAAGATTCGGATTCCGATGATTCGTCCGGCGTTCAAGGTGCCTCGCTACCTGTTTCTACCCCAAATAGACAACCTTCATACTTCAAGGGTCCTAAAATGGATAAATGGGGAATTAAATTCACTGGAGACACCAAGAGTATGTCAGTTCACGGCTTTTTAGAGCGAGTTTCAGAACTTAGAGTAGCCCGTCACGTGACTGAACGAGAAGTATTTGAGTCCGCCAAAGACCTGTTTGAGGGAAAGGCTCTTAATTGGTTTAGATCGAACCGATCCAGATTTACTGACTGGAGAGAACTATCAGACCTACTTCGACGACATTTCGAACCGCCAGATTACAGAGCTCGACTCTTTAGGGAGATCTTAGATAGAACGCAAGATCCGTCCGAAAGCATTGTAGATTACTTGTCAAGCATGCATGCTTTATGTAGACGTTACGGTGGAATGTCCGATGATGTGAAGCTGGACATTATTTCCCGAAACTTAGCTCCCTTTTATACGACTCAACTTCCACTAGTCAATACATTGGAAGAATTGGAGGAGTGCTGCTTATCTTTGGAAGCCAAGAAGTACCGTGCAGAGCACTACGTGCCACCTTCTAGAAGAAGGCAAGGATTTGTCGAGCCTGACTTCGCCTTTGTGTCAGATATGCAAGAAGCCCTTCCTAGCAATCATTCGGACGAGTACGTACAGGAAATTCGTCACTTTAACCCTACTACGAACGATAGACGTCCCAGGGAAATGCCTATGAACGATAGACGCCCTAGAGAAATACCTATAAATGACAGACGTCCCAGAGAAATGCCTACGAACGATCGACGTCCCAGAGAAGTGGTCTGCTTTAATTGTCAAAAGGCCGGGCATTATAACCGAGATTGCACTAGTCCTCGGAAAATGCACTGCTATCGTTGCGGAACACCAGACGTTACTACCAGAAATTGCCCCAAATGCACGAATTCGGGAAACGCTTCCCGGGGGAATCAATAGGTCGTGAGATGTCTCCCAAAATCGATACCACTTCGACCAACAACGATACTGGCTTTCCTGCAAAATTTCTCTTAGACTACATTATTAGTCACGCTCATGGTGATCAACGTCCATATTTAGAAGTTACTATCTTAGGCACTCCAATTCGAGGATTATTAGATTCCGGCGCTACAAGAACCATCGTCGGTCTTCCTGGATATGAACTATTACAACGGTTAGGATTAAAACTTTTGGCGAAAGAAACAAAATGCACAGTCGCCAATGGACAGAGCTGTTCCAGCATCGGTTGTATGCAGGTTCCATTCTGTTTAATGGGCAAAACCAGAATCATTGATGTGCTCGTCTTACCAGAACTTACTCATACCCTTATCCTAGGAATAGATTTTTGGAAAAATATGGAAATAGTCCCCGATCTGAGACAAGATATTTGGCATTTTGCAGATAGCACCGATCCGATGTTCATTAATAGCATTCAAGACGAAAGCACGCTCACAAGAGATCAGCGAATACAACTTGACAATTTAATAAAAATAAAGCTTTCAACTATGAGTTCTGGATTGGGATGTTGTAACGTAGCAGAACATACTATTGAAGTTAAACCAGGTACAAAACCCGTCAAACAACGATACTACCCCGTGTCTCCTTTTAAACAAAAGATCATAGATGAGGAGTTAAAGACAATGTTAAAAGACGGTGTGATAGAACCTTCCAAAAGTGCTTGGTCTAGCCCAATATGTCTAGTTCGTAAAAAGGATGATTCCTATCGCTTCTGCGTCGATTATAGGCTGCTGAACGAGGTAACCAACAAGGATGCGTACCCCATTCCATATATCTCTTCAATCCTGGACCGCTTAAGAGATGCTAAATACCTCAGCTCTATCGATATTAAGTCTGCTTTTTGGACCGTCCCTTTGTCAGAGTCTTCGCGTGAATACACCGCTTTTACTGTTCCTGGAAGAGGATTATTTCAGTTCCGCCGAATGCCGTTCGGATTGACCAATTCTCCGGCCACGTGGCAGCGAATTGTCGATACCGTGCTTGGAGCTGACCTTCAGCCTTCAGTAATGGTTTACCTAGACGACATTATCCTAATCTCTCAGGACTTTGATGAACATTTGCGACTTCTGGACTTAGTGTTCGACCGCCTTCTCGAAGCAGGATTAGTGGTTTCATTGGAAAAGTGTCAATTTTGCCGACCTGAATTAAAATATCTAGGCTATGTAGTGGACCGTCAAGGACTTCGGCCAGATCCATCGAAAGTAGAGGCTATTGTAAATATACCACCGCCGAAAAATGTGACAGAGATTCGTCGATTTATAGGAACAGCGTCTTGGTACCGACGATTTGTACCGAATTTCTCCTCCAAAATATCTCCGCTAACCAACCTGACCAAGAAAAACGTTAAGTGGTCATGGACATTCGATTGCGACGCTGCTTTTAGAACCATCAAAGAAGCCCTGATTACAGCACCCATTCTTACTTGCCCCGATTTCAGTCGTCCATTCGTTCTTCAAACTGATGCGAGTGGCTTTGGCCTTGGAGCCGTTTTGTCTCAAACCTTTGATGAAGGTGAGAAAGTAATATGTTTCCTATCGCGCTCACTATCTAGGCAGGAAATGAAACTGACTGTGACTGAGAAAGAATGTTTGGCAGTGATTTGGAGCGTTGAAAAATTGCGTCATTACCTGGAAGGAGTTCACTTCACCGTGATAACCGATCATCACTCGTTGCTGTGGCTACATCGATTAAAAGACCCACAAGGGAGACTAGCACGATGGGCACTTCGTCTTCAACCGTACGACTTTACATTAATTCATCGACCTGGAAAAGACCACGTAGTTCCCGATTTTCTCTCGAGATCAGTTCCTGTTTCTGTTGACACTATAGATGCCGAAGTCAAAGAAGACGCATTCTCATCCACCACCGACAAATGGTATAAAAACATGTTCTCCAGACTCGAAGAGCATCCTCACAAATTTCCCACGTGGCGTGTAGAGAATAAAATGCTGTACAAATATGTGAAACCCAGTCCTTCTGAATTAGCAATTCCATCCAGCTGCTGGAAACTCGTCGTTCCTAAAGATAAGAGGCGCGAAGTACTTTTCCGTTGCCATGATATACCAGCTGCAGGTCATGTAGGCATATTTAAAACTTATTGGAAAGTATGTCAACGTTACTATTGGCCTAAAATGAGGAGTGACGTAACCAGATAAGTGAAAGCATGTAGGATTTGTGCCCAGAACAAAGTGGAACAAAGAGCACCGGCAGGTCTAATGGGAAATCGACCAAACATTAATCAACCTTGGCAATGTATCAGCTTGGATTTCATCGGCCCGTTTCCTCGCTCAAGATCAGGAAATCAGTATGTTCTTGTGGTTAATGATTATTTCACCAAGTTCGCCGTCATGTTCCCATCGCGTTCCGCGACAGCCAAATCGCTTACTAAGCAAGTCGAAGAAGGTATTTTCCTGATGTTTGGATCTCCGCAATTTTTAATGTGCGATCAAGGAGCTCAAATGAAATCTAAAGAGTTCCAAGGACTTTGTCAGCGTTATAAAAGCAAAATTTTCTATACAGCTTCTCACCATCCTCAGGCTGATCCTACTGAACGTGCAAACCGAGTGGCAAAAACTATGATTCGTTCATACATTCAGAACAATAATCACCGTACATGGGACGAAAATTTAGCCGCTATTGGTTGTGCTATGAGAACTTCACGACACGAAACAACTGGATTTAGTCCTTACTATCTAAATTTTGGAAGAGAGCATAAACTTTATGGACAAGACTTCGTCGAAGATATTCACAAGATCGATTTGGATCCTCAAGATTATGTCAAAAAGAGACAAGCCGCATTTTTAAAACTCTATGTGGAAGTTCAGGAAAAGATCAAGGCTTCTCGCCTTATCAGCCAACGACGTTACAATTTACGTAGGCGACCAGTCGAATATACACCTGGACAGAGAGTTTGGCGTAAAAATAAAAGTCTCTCGGATGCCACGAAATACTACAGTGCCAAATTAGCACCAACATACTTAGGACCTTTTATTATTAAAAGAAAGACTGGTACTTGCACATATGAGCTTCAAGATCAGACCGGTCAAAATAAAGGTGTTTGGCATGTACAGGACCTCAAGTTGTACAATCCGTCTATTGCAAGTGAGAGTTCGGACAATGAATAAATTGAGTTATTTATCTTTACTTATCTTTTCTTTTACTTCATTACTTTAAACTTTATTAATTTCTTTTGTGTGTGAGTAACGAATAAAGGTTCGCTTCTTTCTTTTTTTTTTGTTCCAAATATTTTTACATCACCTCCAGCGGATGTGGAGTTCTGATGAAGTTCGGTTTTTGTCTCGGCGTGAAACTTGACAGGCCGAATGTAGTTGGTTAGAAATACTCCGCACGGCGTACCCGTGATAGTAGAAATCATATCAAGAGTACGGAGACAGACCAATCGCCTTCAGCCGGTTTGTGTCGTTAGTAGTGAATCAGGCCCTCAGCGGTTTACTACAATGGGTATCCGAGTTGTTAACCTTCAGTTGGCTTCTCACTTCACTTGTAAATGTTGTGGCAAACCTGTTATATGAATCTTCGCCTTCAGTACCTTCGGTGTATTATTAGCTTTTTCGTAGATTTTTTTTTTTGGTTGCTTATCGATTATGTCTTTAGGTTGCCACTTCAGCATTTAACATTTTATAGTATTAGTTTTATGACGTTCATTTAGTAGAACCTTTATTCTTGCTTGTTTCTTCCCTAATGTTTTTATTTACTTTATTACTGAAAGTCACTCAATTCAGTCTGTGGTCGTGTACGCTGTTGTCCTGGCGTGAAACAAGACAGGAGTGGGTACGACTTTATTTTCTCTAGGAGTTGACTTTCTTTTCGTTTTTTTTGGTTTTACTTTTCGTTATTTTTCTTCCTTTCATTCTACCTTTACTTACGATTTCAGTACCTACCGATTTTGACTTGATTCCTTGGAAATTTGGCTTTGCCGGATTTTCTTTAGTGATTACCCTGATTTGGACTTAGTATTTTACTTTTACCTTGATTTGTCTTTTAGTTATTTGGTTAGCTTGGATGGATTGGCTAACGCCGGTTGATCTTTGCTGTCGCTCGTCTTGAAGACGTTATTTATTCATGATGACTTTTTTTTTTGCTTCGTTCTTCCTTTTAGTTTTAGTGGTAGGTTTTCGTTGTAATTTTTTTTGTAAACCGTGTTGAGTACGGGATATTTGCAACGAGAACGTAATTTCTCTCTCTGTTTTTGCTTGATTTGCGTTGTTGTTATATTTGCTTGATTTACTTTGTTGGACTTTGAGTTATTTTTGATTGACTTACGTTGCTTTATAGATAGAGTGAGATAACCCATTTGGGGATTTAAGCCGCTGTTGGAACTGAATTGCAAGTAACGGGGTAATTTCGTTATTGATGTCGCTCAGATGCGATTTATTGATTATTGATTGATTTTGACTTCGTCATTTAGACGCTTTATACTTACCGATCTTGTCCTGGTTCGGGTATAGCCCAACTTTATATTTACCGATTTTGTCCTATTTATATACAGCCTTCTTTTTTTTTGCTATAGAAAAGGCCGAGGGGCGTTTGGTGATCCTAGATGGCGCTTTGCCGTCTTTTGTGGAATGTTCGTTCTGCTGAAGGCAGATTTGCGGGCAGAGTTGTATTGTGGGGGGTGGCTGTCTGACCCCTGATTCAGTCTGTACATCGCTGCAGCACAGGGGAGGGCGAAACTACTGCGTATGACCTCGTCCGCAGGTCTCGTGTGATACGCCAGGCCAGGAGCAGAGCCGCCTTTCGGAACACCCTAATTAAATTTTCCGTTGAAGGCTGTGATACATTTAGTTGTCATCGACACGTTTGTATCTTTTAGTTTAGTGTGTACTAAAACATACTCCCTTTGATTGGTGGAACATCTGGGTTACAACTGCTATTTTTTCTTTTTTTGTTGATATTGATTATCTTTAGTTTTCCACCTTTCAAGTACTGCTGTGTATTTGCTTTCCTTGGGTCTTTCTTGTGGGTGCGAGGTTGTACCGCGAGTTTGTTTGTATGAGGTTAGTACACGAGGTTCGCCAAGTCACATTTAGTTGCAACGCAATGCTAACTTAAGTCCGATATCCATCAAGTTCGCTTTTTTGACCTCTATACCATACAAACCGCTCGGTGTTGCATCCTTTCCTCTCTCGGAGTCTCCATGGGTCGTCGGCTGTGCAACAGTGCTTGAAATGATTTTAGGTTTCTATTATTTTTATTTTATTGCTTTTAGTGATTGACTGCTATATTTTAATGGCTACGTCGGTAGCGTCAAATTTTTTTTTTTTTGGTCTAGGAGTTGATTGATAACTCGTGTGATTATTTTGTACATATAACTGATATATGATTCCGTATTTAGAGTTAGCTTACCTATCTGAATATTTCTGTTAACTTCATTGGATTATACATAACTGGGTACCTTGTGTTCTCTTGTGCTGGCGCGAGTATAAAATTTTTTTTTGTGTTTGGTTATTACTTAGTTGAATTATCGTCGTAAAACTTCTTAGTAGAAGTTTTTCTCCTGCCGAAGAAGAGGGGAGTTGTAACGGTTTAATTTTAGTACTAGGGGTTAAAGCCTATTTTTGCTAAGGTGTGAGAAATAATCATTAAGGTAGTACAATGTGCTCTATGAAAAACCATTGGTATGTGGTGAATTGAAACAAACCAAAATTTTATTTAAAGTTTATTATTATGTTGCCTTCACCTTTTTGTCAAGAACCTTTTAATATATTTGTTTCGGTGATTGTTCAATATACGTAGTTATTTATAACACATTTTACTAGTAAAACTAAGGCTATACATATATATATATGTTTTATTATCATTGTTGCGTCCATTCATTGACAATTTACGTTCACTATTGCGACCATGACATTATTGCAGCCATATAACGGACGCAATAAAGTAATCCCATGTTTTCCGGATTCTACGAATTTTTTTACTAAAAATTTTTTCCCGCCTGATCGCCCATCAGTGTATTTTATATTGCATTTTATGAATGGTTGTGCCATCTATTAGGATCGTTGAGATATTAACAGATTTAAGTGGACGCAATAAGGTTAAGATACTGTAAAAATATGTATATTTTAGTTTAACCAAATGCCGATAGAGGCGCAGAAACAATATACATTACCGTATAATTTTCGTTCAATTTTCTAATTTTATTGCGTCCGAAAGTTGGCAACACAGCAATCTATTAATAGAAATCCAAGAAATGTTATTTACCGCGGTTGGATTTATTATTCGGTTATTTTTTGAGTGATGTGCATTGGTTTAGTATTTTGCTGCGTCCCAGCGTGTGTAGGTAATGATGGAAAACTCTCGTGGTGCTAAAATGGTTAATATGTGTAATGTGGAAAATAAAAATGGTAAGTTAGTGATATTTAAAAAATTAAAATAGAGTAAATGGAAATTATTTGTTCTAAATTTTCTAAATTTTAAATTCGACAGATGGACATTTTTTAAACTGGTGTTTTTATTTATATACAGAGTGTCTCACGGCGACCATTTATTAGAATAGTTCGTAAAGTAATGCTATTTGAATTAACATAAAGGCTAAAATAAAAAATTAAATATTTTTTTTGATAATAAATAATATCTTTATTGCGTCCATTATATGGCGGCAATAATATGGGTTCGCAATAGTGAACGTAAATTGTCAATTAATGGACGCAACAATTGATACAAAAATACATACACATTAATTTTTGTATCATTGTTGCGTCCATTCATTGGCAATTTACATTCACTATTGCGGCCATATATAGGGTGACCATTCGTCCGGAAAATCCCGGACATGTCCGGAAACTCAGAGGTTAATTTCAAGTCCGGGCGGAATCACAACATTCATTAAAATGTCCGGAATTTGAGTCCTAATCAAAAAAAATTGGTATAATAGCAAAATAAACTTAAGCACAAGTAACGGGCGGGCAAAGAAAAAGGCACTTTCACCTTCACCTTACCTTACGTAGGCTTTTGCCGTATTTATTTTCTTCCTACCGCGCCATCTTGTTACACGGTCCCACACCACACCCCCACCCTGTGGCTCGGTAGAACCGTGCAGGGAACGGCTTCTGTTCTGATACCGATATTTTAGTCATCGCGTCATCGTTCATCATATCTTATCGCACTTTGGTTGGGCACCTTCGCGCCTTCGCGTCGCAGACGCTTTTTTGTTTTGTTCTGTTTCTCTTGTCTCATCTCGGTCTCGCATCACGCTGCAGGACAGGGACAGGCTGTACTATCCGAATCCGGACAAGAAAATTAAATTATGCCGAAGCGGAAGTGCAAATTTACAGACGAACTTAAAACGAAATTTGTCTGTTTTGTTGGCGGAAGGAATGAAAATGAGGCTAAATGTACGGTTTGCGACTCGTACGTTTCTGTAGCACATAAAGGTGAGATTTATCAAAAGCAAAAGTATTATTTATTTATTTCAAATACTTACAATTTAAATTCGGTTCTTAGGTGGTGCAGACTTAGAAACCCATGTCAATGGTGACAAACACAAAAAATTTATTGCTACGTCATCAACAACCCATAAAATAACTTCATTTTTCGTAGCAAAAGGTTCAAGAGAGGATGAGTTAGTGAGCGCTGCTGAAGGAACTTTAGCATTTCACACAGTCAAACATCACTCGAGCTATAGATCGATGGACTGCACCGTCCTTTTAAATAAACAAATTTATGATGATTCAAAAATTGCCGGGAAAACGACCTGCGCCAGAACAAAATGTGAGGCCATTATTAATGGCATCATTGGCCCCCACTCTATTAATGTAATAATAAAAAGCATGGATGAAATACAATTCTTGGGAGTTGCTACTGATGGTAGTAATCATGGGGCGATAAAACTTTTTCCTATTGTTATTCAATATTACGACTGGAAGCAAGGGGGGAGTGGAGTTCAAATTAAACTATTAGAATTAAGAAATACTCCTAATGAAACATCAGAGACCATTTCCGCTTACATTAAATCTACTTTAGAGAAATATAAATTTTCCTCAAAATGTATAGCTTTTTCTGGAGATAACACGAATACCAATTTTGGAGGTATAAATCGCAAAACGGGAAAAAATATATTTTCAAATTTAAAGGTCTCATTGGAGCGCAATATAGTAGGCATTGGATGCCCAGCCCACATTCTCCACAATTGCGTTCAGCATGGCACTGATGGACTAAACTTTGACATAGAATCAATAGTACTTAAAATTTTTAATTTCTTTTCTATATACACAGTAAGGACGGAGGCACTTAAGGACTTTTGTGACTTTGTTGACGTGAATTACAGGGACTTATTGTACCACTCAAAAACAAGGTGGCTGTCACTTTTTCCGGCTATTAATAGAATTCTACAAATGTACCCAGCGTTGAAAGCCTACTTCTTGTCTCAAGACCAGCCCCCAAAAATCATTTTAAATTTTTTCGAGAACGAGTTTAGTGAAATCTATCTATTCTTTCTGCATTCATTGATGAGTATTTTTCAATCCAAAATACAACTAATTGAAAGACAAGATAATTCTCTTTTAGAAATAACCGAAATATTGAATAGCACCAAGATTTGTTTGACAGAAAGACTTAATCAACAGTTCCTTCCGTTGAAAGTTAGAGAATTACTTTCAAAACTGGAACATGACGGAAATGGAAATACCCATAAATGTGCTCAATTTAAGGAAGAATCAATTGCAGTGTATGCTAGATGCTTAGATTATTTAAGCAAATGGTCACAAGCTTTCGAGGAGTTTTCTTGTTTTGAGTGGATGCGGTTGAAAGTTAGCCAGTTGGAATACGGAAACTTGACAGATAGCATTTATTTTTTACGGGAGAGAGGAGTAGATATTGACGACGTTGTATTATTTGACCAATTTTGCAATTTAAAAAATTTTGTAAAAAGCCAGGAAGAATCGTTTCATGTCCTAAATACAGGAGAAAAATGGACGTTTTTTTTTCAAAATTCAAACAGATCAAGCAGTGTATGTTACAGTGAATTACTAAAGATGGCTCAATTTTTTTTTGCCATTCCTGGACACAACGCACATGTGGAAAGAGTCTTTTCTCTAATTAACGCCCAATGGACCAAAGAAAGAAACAGATTTACGGTAGAAAGTATAAGGGGATTGACTCTGGTACAATTTAATTATAAGAACGTAATGTGCACTGAATTTTACAAGTACTTATTGCAAAACAAAGACATTCTTAAACAAATTGGAAGTTCAGAAAAATATGGCACATGCACACCAGCAAGTGCAACCAGTTAATGCAGATTTGAAAAGTATTATTTGTGAAGTGTCGTTCTTTGTTTAAGTCGTTTTTCTTTAATATTAATATATGAATATATTTTTATTTATTTTTTATTTTACGTTAAAAATTTAAACATGTTTTTCGTTTTTAAATACATATACCACTTGTATACCTCTCATTATTTATGTGTTTAGCATTTTTTTTACCGACCCCAAAAAAATATACCCCCCCCCCCCCCCCCAATCGTCCGGGGCCGGGTCCGGATTTGGTCTATGGAGTATATGGTCACCCTAGCCATATACATATTAATTTTTGTATCATTGTTGCGTCCATTCATTGGCAATTTACATTCACTATTGCGGCCATATAATGAACGCAATAAAAGTAATTTATTGCATTCGTAATATATTCAATATCAAAAAATTTTTATTTATTTGTTTTAGTCTACGTTGGTTTTTAATAATTAATAAATTTTCAAAAGTTTTACCAGAGATGATCAAAGAAATACGTTGCTTATAAATATCTATAAAAACACCAGTATCAAGAATTTTCATCCGTTCAATTTATTTATTCAGTGTGTCCCCGAATCGACGCACGAATAGATGAGAGAGACTACAAATTTTCAATTTGAAATTTTATCTTTTGGGGTTCAGCCCTGCTTGGATAGAAACTAATTTGTGTAATAATTTTAGTTTCGAAAAATCACGTATGCCTTGGAAATTTACAAAATAACTTTCTTTCCCCACCAGTAAAGTGCTTTTTCTCCAGGAGATACGGAAAAATCTTATTAAAAGAAGATATTCAGCAAGAAAAACTGAGTAAGAATACAAAATTCTAAAATCCTAGTTTTACTTTAATATTTTGCATTATTTTTATTGCATGCACTTCCCTATTGAAGATATCAAAAAATGTTGTTAAAAAAGTTGTTTAAAATAATAAAGTAATGTTTAATTTATTATTTTGAACAACCTTTCTTAACGAAATTTTTTAATATTTTCAATAGGGAGGGGCGTGCAATGTAATAATGCAAAATGTGAAAGTAGGCCTAGAATTTTTAAAATTTCTTTTTTTAATAACATTTTTTCGTATCTCCTAGAGAAAAAGCACTTTACTGGTAGGAAAACAATTTTTTTGTTTATAACTTAACATAATTATAACACAAATTAGTTTCTATCCAAGCAGGGCTGAACCACAACAGATGAAATTTCAAGTCAAACATTTTTAGTCTCCTTCGCCTATTCGTGCGTCGATCCGGGGACACACTGATTATTAAAGAAATTTAATGAACATAGTTCATAAGTTCACAGCCCAGCTTAATTTAAAAATTCAGAAAGTTTAAAGCAAAAAATAAGGACTTTCCATTTTTTCTAATTTATGAAGAATTAAGCAGTTCCATTTGTTAAAATTTTAATTTATTCAAATCCAAAAAGTTCAAAATATTTTTTTTTATTTGAATGTTTTTTATCTAAAATATTACTTTTAGGGCGGCAATCATTTTGGTCTGAAAAAAAGAAATCTGATTGGTTCTGTAACCGGGGTCTATCTCCACCTCCTCCTCGTGATTCGTCAATTATATCCGACAAACAAGAGAAATCCAACACGAATAAAAAGAAAAGTTCAAGCAATGTTCGCCAGACGAGAATAAAAAATGTATCTAAATCTAACAATAATTTTGAAAACATAGAAGATGATATAGAAGCTTACGAAGTAAGAAATTATAGCAGGCGCAACCAAACCGTAGTAGTTTTCATTTCACAACACTCTGTATAGGGATGCTTATATTTTTCAACGACATAATTTTTATCAACTCATAAAAATTTGGCTTTAGTGCTCATCAAATTTTAGTTTAAAAAGAAAATATTCCTGAAAAATGATTAGCAAGTGCGATGCTTTGCTCCCTTTCGGTACACCTGCCCCATTCTCGATACTCTTGCATGGTATCTCTGTTTAATTAAAATATAAGAGAGTGGCGGTTTTCACAATGCATTGCTACTTTTCTGTTAAACAATAGATGCGACCAACAGAATTCGCATACTATTTTGTAGTTTATATAACGACCAATAAGGGAATCTGTTAAAATTAGGAATAATATAACATGTTCGTTTATTTCCTTCAATAAAATAAAAACGTAGGTACATAAAACTTTTGCAATAGGTACATTTAAACGTAAATGTCCGAAATCGATAGTTGCTGGTTGTTTTCAATGTAGATATGGGTATTTCTCTACTAATTGGAAAATCGCCTATACATCGATGTTCAATACTATATATTCTTCAAAATAAAAAACTGAGTAAGTAGTATGAAACGCGGTAATAAATGAAATCAATATTTGCCAAAAGCTGACACAATTTTTTTTTATTAAGCGGATTATGGACAATCTTTGAAAAATCCTTGACAGGGGACTGTTGTATCGTGCGGGGACTGTTACATCTTCCAGGGGACTGTCAAAATATTTGACAAACATCTTTCTTTTCGAAGTTACCCAAATACTTTCTTTTTTTTTGTTTACTGTTTAACAGATGTATTATTTATATTAAATTTAAATCAGATTAATAATAAATTCTAAATTATTATTTATTATTGGTCCATATTTTATATTTGGTAACATATTTTATTTTAAGAACTACATCAACTGGACTTAAACTAATCAAAGCAACTTGTTTCTTAAACTAATCAAAACATGAACTGACAGAAATAAACAAAACATTATTTTGTACTATTAATTATCACATTTAACATCTTAACATGTACTAGCACTTAGGTAATTAGGTACTTTTAGTAGTTAGTGATTACGTATTTATTTGGAATTATAGGATAGCTTACAACGAAATCAGTTTCATGTTGCTTTTTAGGAAACAATTAAACCTAACTTATTTCTCAAAAACAGGTACAGGCAACTTAAAGTAATAAAATATTCTTCTTCCTTTTGATGTCAAATCTGGGTTTGGTAACTTTTCCAATATTTGGTCGAAACCTATTTCAGAAACATCAGTGTCATCAATTCTGAATGTATGACCCATCACAAATTTTTAGAAAGGTTCCAGTTATTTCCCCATTGTCAATCTCATTTATTACACCGACATATCGATATTCCGTTTTCTTGACTGGAAACTTGACTAACACGTAGTCACCGATGTTATATTGGCTGATCGAACTTGGTCCAGCAATATTCTCTGATTCAGTGATAGACTTGCTCGAAGTATCTTCTTCTACAATAGAGTCTATAATTACATTATCCTGTGGGTTATAATTGGGTCTGGAATTGTTTTCACCCTCGGAGTCTGCGTAGATGTCCTCGACGTTCAATTTTGTCGCTCGTTCGAAATTCATGATTCCTAAATAATTGAAATGCTGACACTCGTCATCACAAAAACAGCTCAAGCTTTTCATTATTAGCTTGACAGAACCTCGTTGTAATCCTATAGGACATTTAGATAATATATTGCCTTTTATTTGGTGTATTTTAAGGGTACCTAGGAAACTCCTCAAATTAGCTATATGTTTCTGAATGTCGTCGATCATGTTCTGAATGTCGTCGTCGCCAATAGTTATCATAATGATTATAGGACATCTTTGTTGTATACTTTCTACAAAACATTGCAGACTATCGATATCACCTCCTGCGGCTACGACATAATCCGCAGTCCTCTTGCATGTAGCACCAATTCCGTCAGGGGCACCCTTGCCATGACCGCTCTCCGAATAGTTCCATAAAAATTTAGCGACACTTGGGACCTCTTGATGTAGCCTTGAAGCCACAATGTGGAACATTGTTTTATTTCGGTACTGTGTTACAGGCCCGTCGCTTATGAAGTGAATGCAGGTAATGTGAGGTGGTAAATCTTTAAACATTGGCTGCAAGTGAGCCCATATAGCTGCTGGTGAGTGAGAGGTGTTTTGGGAAACTGTGCAATAAGACTTTGTAAATCCTTTCATATACACCACGACTGTATGGAGACTTAGCTGAAGTCTAGATCCTCCGAAATGATATGCTTGTACTTCTTGACTATATTTAGTGCAGTAATTTTCGGAAAAGTCCATGTGGATTATGGTTTCTTGCTCACTAAGATTTTCTTTTAAGTCTCTGATAGCTGTGTATTGATGAATGATATTTCTTTCGTGAGCCAGATACTTTTTTAAATCCTCCTGCAGATCGTTTAATAATTGAGTCGGCCTAACTGTAAAAGATTTTTTCAGATATTTGGTCACAGACCGTGTTTTCTTAGACTTAGGATCTTGATAATCTTGCCTTTCAGCCACCCATTTTCTAAATTGTATTGGCTTACTATCATCAAATTCTCTGTAATCCGGATTCTTATTGATGCAGCGTCGGCACTCATTTGACAAACATTGCTCGTCGTAGCGATTGCAGCAAATGTTTTCTAACAGTTTGTTATGATTATCATAAGGCAATATTTTTCGATTCTGTAGCGCAAACAGTTTCAAATTGACATTAGCATGGGTTATGCAGAGACATGTATCTCGTTCGTTTATCTTTGGAGTAACCACCCAGAAAGGGCGTAAACGGCAAAAAGTTTGGTAACTGATTTTGAAGTTTTCAGCTGTAAACTTTTTATGTAAATTGCTGATTGTGTCCAACAAATATCTTTTTTGTTTTTTTACCCTCTTTCGGGTCACACATTCGCGTTTTCCCGCACCAACTCTGCTGTTGTCATCATTTTCGTAAACATTCCGCACTGTTTTTATACATTTATCTGAGACTCTGTCACGACGAGATTGTGTAACAGGTACTAACGTTTGCTGATGTGCAGACTTCTGCGTTCTCTTATAATTTATATCACTTTCCTTGTTTTTCCACAACTTGTATTTATGTACTAGTCTACTAGAAACAAGTTTCCCGAATACTTGTTTTTCTTTATTGGTTTTTAATTTGGCATAGTTCTCCTTCAATTGTTCATTCAATACTTTGCCAAATAACGCCTTCTTAACGACATCTTTTCTAGTCACTGGTGAATCACACATTTTTTGCAGTTTTGTGTTTGGTGTGTCGACTTTACTCTTTATATTGGTAGCTTTATTTAATCGCTGTAATCTCTTTCTATATTTTTGACATTTTTTTTTGTATTTCTCAATCTTAAGGTTTTTCTCTCTGATAATTCTTTCGAGGATCTTTTACTTACGTTGCTTCGAACAATATTCCTCGACTGGCGATTTTTCATAGTTTTAGCTTAGTTGAGGAACTGCGATTCATTTTATTTAAAATATTAATACACTTGATAAACAACACTATTTACAACAAATCCGAACAGCAGATAATCGTACAAAAAAAGTTTTAAAATATCCTTAGATTATCCTTTAGTTTCCAGTATTGATTTTTGACTTTTTGTTTTTATAGTTTATAATAAAGTTGTCGAATAGCAAAATATTGTTTGGCTTTTACCACATTTAGCAATATTATATTCCCAACTCCCTCTAACGCTAGTTCGTCTCCGATTGAAATATAAAAAAAAATTTTCGTGGTTGTTAACTTT
Organism: Polydrusus tereticollis; assembly: GCA_963920685.1. Taxonomy (NCBI): domain Eukaryota; kingdom Metazoa; phylum Arthropoda; class Insecta; order Coleoptera; family Curculionidae; genus Polydrusus; species Polydrusus tereticollis. The sequence goes on from OY987331.1 coordinate 65,305,886, forward strand.
TCACAGTACTAGCTAGAGCTTATTAGAATAAATATAATTTTAAGGGTCAATAACAGATGACCGAGATTTACTTCTGGAGGTAAGCAAAAAAACATTTTTAAAGGGTAGGTACTTTACATGGCATACATTCTTTAATTAAATATTGAACTCTAACTAACGTCATTTAAAAATAATGTTCCAATTGTCCATTGCATCGAATTTTTAAGAAGAGCTAAGTGTTAATTTAAGCCTATAACTAAGTCAACTTAGCGTTAAGTTGCCTTAATTGTAAGCCTGACTTAACTCTTAGCTTTTCTTAAAAACGCCGATAAAAGCCAACATAGCCAAATAGTTAGACCCCTAAAATGGGGGACGCAGAAGATGGTTCTTGCCAAATGCTAAGACATTTATCCACAGATTTCTATTACTATAATTTTTTTATTTCTCTTATATGAATCTCTTAGCGTTTTATTCGTTTTAATATTGTTTTTTTAAATACTGTTCTTCAGGGCAATAAGAAACACGAGAAAAAACATTACCTAAACTGTAAGCACTCTTTATTAACACTTAAACAATATTATGTAAATTAACAATTATTCTTATACAACATCTATTTCTTGAATTTCTACTTTATGCAGTCTCTCAATGTTTCCATTTGCTGATATTTTTAACATAAAGAAAGATGTAGATACGATTACTCACTAATACTCTAAGTGTTTTATCTGGAATTAAAAATGGGCATTAACAATGAAAAACAAAATGAAAAATGAATCATATAAAAGTCATCAGGTTTGTGTAAAATATAAACAGTTCCTTTACCTTTTATAATTTCCACAGAATAGGTACAGGTGCCCATTTCTTGCTTGACGGTTTCCAAATATTTCCTTTTTTGAACTTTTTAAAAGTGACTATGCTTTCGATTCCTGTCTTATATAATAAATGCTTTTTTCCACTACTAACCTATAACATCGCCATTATTGACCGATTATTAACGCTAGAAATCGTTTTTCTCTACCTTATAAGTCATTATTGACCATGGTCAATAATAAGCCATTGAAATCCATTATTGACCGATCTTTGACCTTAACCGAATTTTGTTTGAACGCAGGTAACTTGATTTTTTAATTCTACAACATCAATTCATTGTGGTTAGGCAATCAGATAATTATCAATACATATTAGAGTACTTGATATTGTAAAATATCGATACAATCAACATTTTTTCTGCTTCCATCCTTAATTCGGGAGGTGTACACATAATATTATCACTAACATTTTCTTCGCTCATTTTTTAAAAAAACGCAAAACTCGTGAAATCTGATGACACAAATGAACACAAATTGACATTGACAAAGCCACCTGACAAAACAACAAAATATTTTGCCAATTCCAAAGCGCAGGTAACTTGATTAAAAAATATACTTATACCTACCTATAATTTTTTATAATAATTATTAATACTATAGAGATTAATGTCATATAAAAGTTTGTAGTAGTGGAAAAAATAATATATTAACCACGGTTTAGACAGCTTATTATAGCCCTCGCGTCTTAAATCCCTCGTCGCTTCGCTCCTCGTGATTTAAACTCGCCGCTCGGGCAATAATGATGGCTGTCTAAACCTTGGTTAATAATATACTATTATGGCTATTCGAAATCAAATAACATCCTTACTCGGTGGTCGAATATCCTCTATATGATTTTTAGCTTTTTAAAATTACGTTTGTTAAATAAAATACAGCAATTACAATTTGAGAACGCTTTTATTACATGTAATATAGTAATGTCAAAAATCACCATAGATACTCTACTTAATTCAAAAAATGAATTATTTTTTAATTTAAATATATGACTTTATTGCGTCCGTGAGATGGTGGCAAATAATGTCATGGTAGCAACAGTGAACGTAAATGTGCAATGAGTGGACGCAACATTGATAAGAAAACAAATATATTCAATATTTATGAAAGAGTTGGGTTTTTACTCGGGTTTTTATGAGAAATGTATTAAATTTTACCCTAAACAGCTTTTCTTCAGCTTTTTGTTCTTCATCAGTAGCCTATCTCAGTGGTAAAATATTACTATCAAAAACTTTAAGATATTTTAAGAATATTAGAAATAATGTAGGAATGTCACGATGGACATATGTCAAAAAGGAACTGGTCAACTAGAAGCTATGAGTTTAAACCGCTACAAAGTCTTAAAACTTTTTAGTAAATCTTCTGTAGTAATATATTAAGGGATAGGGAAATTATCGAAAATCAATCCGAAGATTTTTTGCCGTGGAAATCGCTCGAGGGCTTGCCCGAGAGCGATTTCCTAATGGCAAAAAATCTGAGAATGATTTTCTGATTATTTCCCAATCCCGAAATGTATTTTGAAGATTATTTACCAAATAAAAAACTAACGATTTCTGACGGGTGAGATTTTCACTTTTGACAAGGGTGATTTTCACCGGAGAGCGGGAGATTATCGCTGGATTTCTGACGGGTGAGATTTTCACTTTTAACTAGGGTGATTTTCACCGGAGAGCGGGAGATTATCGCAGAATAATCAGGTGAAAATCAACCCGCTTTTATAATGGATGAGGTAAATAATCACTAAAATCTGTTTGGCCCTGTTTACTCATAAAAACCCACCCCAGCTAGCACTAATCACTCAATTAAGCGCCCTATTCAAAAATGGCATTTCATAAGAGAAAACAACGATTTAATCTAATATAATCCAACAAAACTTTAAAAATTAAATTTAAAAAATGGTTAATTCGGTTACTACTAAATGTTTATATTTGGCAACATCGCTGGTTGCAGCAATGTTATCAATAGGTATTTCACCGAGTTGATATTGAATGGAATTTGGATTGACGCCACAAAGGTTGCTTTATGTAAAAAAAACTGTATATTAAAAAGAAATATTTCTGTAATCTAAAGGGGTGCGCTGATCAGGAAACAGCATTACCAACACACATTCACGGCTTAATTTAATCTAGCACCACCATTTCAGGTGGACGCAACAAGGATGGATCTTGAAACGACGCAATAATGTTATAAGGATGTAAATATATATATATATTACTCGTAACATTGTACTGTTACATATCCCTCTCTCTCGGTGTTTAGAGGTTGCTTTCCTTTCTTATGACATTTGTTGATTACCTGGTTCCTCCTTTATTTTTTTTTGCAATGCCGTTACCTCGACTAGCTGATCCAGCTTGTGTTGTACCTAAAATAAAGATAACTATTTGAATTCTATGACTGCAGACTGAGATCTTAGGTAATTTTGCCTTCGATGGTACGTAAGGTTATATAGGTATGTAAGAGTTGTTAAAACGGTCTCTGGCTGCGAATGCCTGGTTAATAAAGCAGATCCTTACCTTATCTTTCATCTTGATTCCATATCTCCCTTGGCTTAGGGGTTGAAAGTCGATTTTTCTCCCTTGTTAAATGGCAGACCGTGTCCTAAGTTAGTAGCCTAAAAACAGTCAGCTACAGACGGTGTAAATAGAGTAAGTTATAGGACTTACCGCTATGGTTGTGTCAAATACATTTTCGTGGGAAATACAGTGGATTTTCCGTATTATATTTCCCTTTGTTTGGTTCTAGAATGGTGTGACAATCTGATCGTTAGGGACATTTCACTGTGTTGGTTATAAATAAACACTGTTCCTTTAATTTATATAAATAGAAGTGGGCGTCACTATCGATTTTAATCTCTTCGATCGACCTAACTTATTGATATTGTATTGACTGCTATCGGATGATTTTTACCAGCCAATTGCATTGTATTGAAATCTGTTTATCGTTATGTAATGTAGGAGCCACTTGGGTGTTTATTTAAAGCTGGTAATTGGTGTAAAGTCATTTAGTTTCTAGGTTGACATCTATCGACCTTTGCGAGATCGATTATATCGCTTATTCCTTAGATGTGGGAAATATTTATCTGATGTACCGTTGGTTGTATACGGGTGACCGTGTTTGGTAATAATTTATATTGCCCATGTATTAGTTAATTAAAAACAAATTTCTTTAGTTTCACCGTCGCGCAGGAGGGGGTACAAGGGTAACCCAGGATTCTATTGTCTCCGCTCTTTGGTTATTTTATTATTTGTACGGGTTCGCTTCGGCTAGGTTAGTTCATTAGGTTTTTGTGTAGGTACGAGGTTTTGAATTCTAGCGCCCTTTTTATTGACAGGAAGCTTTCTATTTTGTTGGTAGGATTGCAGCTCTTCCGGGAGGTCGTGCGCGATTGTTACGGCCTTCCTTAGTTACTTACTGACTTGTCTCCGTCGTGAAAGCGTGTGTCCAGCCAATTTTTTTTACACGTGAGTGGATTTTGGACACCGTTTTCTTATTAAAGCTTTTAAATTGCTTTGGTTTAGTATAGTCTTGGATTGAAAGCTTTTTTACGGCATAGCCGGATTTTAAAGCGACGGAGTGCAAGTCAGGAAACGTAAAAACGTGTGAGACCCCATCGTCATCGGGTAAGTTTAATCATTTTATGTTTGAAATCAATTGCAGTCACTTTAATTTTGCTCTTATTTGTAAATAAAATATATTATCATCTTACGTTAATATTTAAAACCGTAAATTCTTGGTCAAAACTCATGTATTTTTTTTCTGCTTGCTGTTATCGATATCTATTTATGTCGCTAGAATTTTACAATACCTTCGTGCCCATTGTACTTACAAAATGCACGTTTTTCAAGCCTATCTTTTTTTATTCTATTGTCATTGTTATTTTATTGTCAAAAAAAAAAGGAACTCATCCGAACCGAACCGCGTGGCCTTAAGCCTGCATGTTGTAAGTTAATGCCTAGTTTTATTTCTTTGTGTCGCTATTAATTTACTCTAATTTCAATAATTTATAATGTGCCTAATTAGCCGAATGTAATTATGTAATTTTTCTGGTTAATTGCTAAGTTTTACATGTGTTTACTGCAATTGGTGGATATGGTTTATTTAATTTTTATTTGATTGATAACTATGTATTCTT